>JARQOD010000002.1:224238078-224283861 GCA_033576555.1 Oophaga sylvatica | reverse complement strand
GGCTGGTTAACAAAAATAGGGGGGACCTCACGCCAATTTTTTTCGAGGGGATCCCCTATTTTTGTTAATCAGCCAAGATATGCAGACTGCTGTGGCCTGGTATTATCAAGCTGGCAAGGTCCATGGATCTTGGCTCCTTAACAGCCTGAAAATCCAGGCCTCAGCGGTCTGCTTCATCTGGCTGGTTAACAAAAATAGGGGGGACCCCACGCCAATTTTTTTCGAGGGGATCCCCTATTTTTGTTAACCAGTTCCCTCTGACGTCACTGATTGTGTCCCTGGCTGACCTGAAGTGAAAGTGGAAAGCAATCAATTAAGCTTTCCACTTCCTCTCCTGTCAGCCAGGAGAGGAACTCATTCATTTGGGGGTTTACTGTGAGGCTGCAGCATTAGCTGCGGTCCCTGCAGTAAACATTAACCCTTTCTGAAGGATTACACCGTGGGACCTGACTGTACATCGGATTGGTAAGAATAATTTTGCTTTATTATTTTATTTTTATTACAGGAAATGGTTTTAGCAGGAAAATAAAATATGGTCAAAAACTGTGTGATTATTTCATTAAACTTCTTTTTTATTAAAGTGTGTGTGTTTGATTTTTCTTTCATACAATAGGATTAATAATTGATAGTTGTCTAATTGACAGCTCTCAATTATTAACCTGGCTTAAAGTGACCTTTCAATTGCAAGGTCATTTTAACCCCTTATTAACCCATTCGCCACCGCTACAGGGCAATGGGAATAGACGGGCAAAGTGCCAGAAAGGGCAAATCTAATTAGAGATTTGCCCTTTCTGGGGTGTCTGGGGGCAGATGTTAGTAGCCGGGGGGGGGCCAAAAATAATGGTCCCTCTCTGGGCTATTATTATCTCCCCTCACTCACTGGCTTTGTCTGTCTGGTTGCGAAAATAGGGCGGGAGCCCACGCCTTTTTTTTCAGCAATTTTACACCTCATATATATATATATACATGTCATTAAATTTGTGACACATATATATATATATATATATTTATATTTATAGTTCATACACTTCTACATAGTATAATAGCCGCTAATTCAATTGCCGGCTTTTGTGAAAATGCAGAACCCGACATGAAATGACACTTGGTTTACATAGAGTTAACCATGTCTTTTCATGTAGTTTGATATCTGATTTGCACAAACAATTACATGAGTGTAAGTGTGCAAAATTTCACACCTGTAGGGGTTAATTAAAGGTGTAAATTCGTAGCAAAAAAGTCCGTTTTTTTTACAACAAATTTACACCTTTAATTAACCCCTACAGGTGTGAAATTTTGCACACATAGACTGATGTAATTGTTTGTGCAAATCAGATTGCAAACGACATGAAAAGACATGGTTAACCCTATGTACACCAAGTGTCATTTCATGTCGGGTGCTTCTGTCTTTTCACAGAAGCCGGCTTTACCCGGCAATTGAATCAGAGGATATTTTACTATGTAGAAGTGTATAAACTATACATATATGTATATATATATGTCACAATGACATGTATATATATATATATATGTATTCTATGTGTGTATATTTTGTGTTTACAACGAAAGAAAGGGTTTTTTTTGTTGCGATATTTTGTTCCCATAGACTTACATGGGACTTCCGGTATCGGAATCGGATATCGACGAATTTAGTGATATCGGCGATACCATTTCGATACGATATTTTTAGATATCGAGCAGTATCGCTCAACACTAGTTATGAGTGTGTTGGGGTTAGGGTTGTGATTAGGGTTATGGTTAGGGTTGGGATTAGGGTAAGGGGTGTGTTGGGGTTAGAATTGGGGGGTTTCCACTGTTTAGGTACATCAGGAGGTCTGCAAATGCGACATGGTGCCACCATTGATTCCAGACAATTTTGCGTTCAAAAAGTCAAACGGTGCTCCGTCCCTTCTGAGCTGTGCCGTATGCCCAAACAGTGGTTTACCCCACATATGGGGCATCAGCGTACTCAGGACAAATTGCACAACTTTGGGGGTCTAATTTATCCTGTTACCCTTGGTAAAATAAAAATATGGGGTTTAAAAAATGATTTTTGTGGAAAAAAAATGATTTTTGTGGAAAAAAAAATGTTTTTTATTTTTATGGCTCTGCATTATAAACTTCTGTGAAGCACTTTGGGGTTCAAAGTGCTCACCACACATCTAGATAATCCCCTTGGGAGGTCTAGTTTCCAAAATGGGGTCAGTTGTGGGGGGTTTCTACTGTTTAGGCACATCAAGGGCTCTGCAATGGCAACATGACACCCGAAGACCATTCCATCAAAGTCTGCATTCCAAAATGACACTTCTTCCATTCTGAGCTGAGTTTTCCCCCACATATGGGGTATCAGCATACTCAGGTCAAATTGGACAATTTCTCCTGTTACATTTGTGAAAGTAAAAATTTGGGGGTGAAAAGATCATTTTTGTGGAAAGAAAAATGATTTTTTATTTTCACAGCTCTGCGTTATAAACTTCTGTGAAGCACTTGGGGGGTTAAAGTGCTCACCACACATCTAGGTGAGCTCCTTGGGGGGGTCTGGTTTCCAAAATGAGGTCACTTGTGGGGAGTTTGCACTGTTTAGGCACATCAGGGGCCCTCCAAACGCGACATGGTGTCCGATGTCAATTCCAACAAATTTTAGTTTGAAAAAGTTAAACGGCGCTCCTTCCCTTCCGAGCCCTGCCGTGCGCCCAAACAGTAGTCCACCCCACATATGGGGTATCAGTGTACTCAGGACAAATTGGACAACCATTTTTTCGGTACAATTTCTCCTGTTACCCTTGGGAAAATAAAAAATTGGGGACTAAACAATCATGTTTGTGGAAAAAATATTATTTTTATTTTCACGCCCGGGCATAATAAGCTTCTGTGAAGCACTTTAGGGCTCAAAGTGCTCACCACACATCTAGATAAGTTCCTTAGGGGGTCTAATTTCCAAAATGGGGTCACTTGTGGGGTTTTTTACTGTTTAGGCACATCAGGGGCTCTCCAAATGCGACATGGTGTCCGATGTCAATTCCAACCAATTTTAGTTTGAAAAAGTCAAACACCGCTCCTTCCCTTCCGAGCTTTGACGTGTGCCCAAACAGTGGTCCCCCACACATATGGGATATCAGCGTACTCAAGACAAATTGGACAACAACTTTTGTGGTCCAATTTCTCCTGTACCCTTGGGAAAATAAAATATTGGGGACTAAACCATCATGTTTGAGGAAAAAATATGATTTTTTTATTTTCATGCCTGGGTGTTATAAACTTCTGTGAAGCACTTGGGGGTTCAAAGTGCTCACCACACATCTAGATAAGTTCCTTGGGGGGTCTAGTTTCCAAAATGGGGTCACTTGTGGGTTTTTTTCACTGTTTAGGCACATCAGGGACTCTCCAAACGCGACATAGTGTCCGATGTCAATTCCAACCAATTTTAGTTTAAAAATGTCGAACGGCGCTCCTTCCCTTCCGAGTCCTGCCGTGCGCCAAAACAGTGGTCCCCCCACATATGGGGTATCAGAGTACTCAGGACAAATTGGACAACAACTTTTGTGGTCCAATTTCTCCTGTTACCCTTGGGAAAATAAAAAAATTGGGGACTAAACGATCATGTTTGTGGAAAAAATATGATTTTTTATTTTTACGCCGGGCGTTATAAACTTCTGTGAAGCACTTGGGGGATCAAAATGCTCACCACACATCTAGATAAGTTCCTTAGGGGGACTAGTTTCCAAAATGGGGTCACTTGTGGGGGGTTTTCACTGTTTAGGCACATCAGGGGCTCTCCAAACGCGACATGGTGTCCGATGCAAATTCAAACCAATTTTAGTTTGAATAAGTCAAACGGTGCTCCTTGTCTTCCGAGCCCTGACGTTCACCCAAACAGTGGTCCCCCCACATATGGGGTATCAGCGTACTCAGGACAAATTGGACAACAACGTTTGGGATCCAATTTCTCCTTATACTCTTGGGAAAATAAAAAATTGCTGCTAAAAAATAATTTTTTTGACTAAAAAGTTAAATGTTCATTTTTTCCTTCCATGTTGCTTCTGCTCCTGTGAAACACCTGAAGGGTTAATAAACTTCTTGAATGTGGTTTTGATCAGCTGGAGGGGTGCAGTTTTTAGAATGGTGTCACTTTTGGGTATGTTCTTCCATACAGACCCCTAAAAGTGACTTGACAAAGTGACAAATGTGAGGTGGTCCCTAAAAAAATGGTTTTGTAAATTTTGTTGTAAAAATGAGAAATCGCTGGTCAACTTTTAACCCTTATAACTTCCTAACAAAAAAATTTTTGTTTCCAAAATTGTGCTGATGTATAGTAGATATGTTGGAAATGTTATTTAGTAACTATTTTGTGTGACATATTTCTCTGTTTTTAGTGAATAAAAATTCAAAGTTTGAAAATTGCAAAAGTTTCAAAATTTTTGCCATATTTCCATTTTTTCATAAATAAACGCAAGTTATATCAAAGAAATTTTACTACTATCATGAAGTACAATATGTCACGAGAAAACAAGCTCAGAATCGCAAAGATCCATTGAAGCGTTCCAGAGTTATTACCTCATAAAGAGACAGTGGTCAGAATTGTAAAAATTGGCCCTGTCATTAACGTGCAAACCACCCTTGGGGGTTAAGGGGTTAATCTGTTTTTTTTTTCTTTCATATTTTTGTTGCAACATTACAAAAACAGAAAAGACATTTTTAACCCCTTTACAACACATGACATAAACAAATGACATAACCTGCTGATTTAATCAATCATCATATGCCTCTAACAGCAGCTGTTAACCTGTCAAATCCAGCTGGCAATATCTGACAGCGGTATTGTTTTAAATAGTGTTAGCACTGGCAGTGGGGCTCGTCATTCCATGCTCCCATGAAAAATGGCCATGTCATCAAAGTTTTAATTAGGTTTAATTACCGTATATTCTCGTGCATAAGCCGAGATTTTCAGCACCTTTTTTTGTGCTGAAAATGCCCCCTCAGCTTATACACGAGTCATTGGGCAGAAACCAGCGGGGGAGGGGGTGCCGCGGCAGGAGCCTGTGGCTGGGACATCATACTCACCCTCCCCGTGCCATCGCTGAACGTCCCGGCAATCCTCCGTTGGTCCCGGCTTCCTGCAGCTCTCCTGTGCTGAGCGGTGACGTAATAACGCTCATTAAGATCATGAATATGGACGCGACTCCACTCCCATAGGCGTGGTGTCCATATTCATGGCCTTAATGAGCGGTATTACGTCACCGCTCAGCACAGGAGAGCTGCAGGAAGCCGGGTACAACGGAGGATTGCCAGGACGTTCAACGATGGCACGGGGAGAGTGAGTATGATGGAGGAGGATGGAGGGAGCATGGAGGAGGACAAGGAGTACGGAGCAGAATGGGGGAGGACGGAGAGCACAGAGCAGCATGGAGCAGGACGGGGGAGGATGGAGGGCACAGAGGAGCACGGATCAGGACGTGGGGAGGATGGAGAGCACAGAGGAGCACGGAGCAGGACGGGGGGAGGATGGAGAGCACAGAGGAGCACAAAGCAGGACAGGGGGAGGATGGATAGCACAGAGGAGCACAGAGCAGAATGTGGGGAGGACGGAGAGCACAGAGGAGCACGGAGCAGGATGGGGGGAGGATGGAGAGCACAGAGGAGCACGGAGCAGGACGGGGGGAGGATGGAGGGCACAGAGGAGCACGGAGCAGGACGGGGGAGGATGGAGAGCAGAGAGGAGCATGGAGCAGGACGGGGGGGCACAGGAGGACGGAGCAGAAAGGGGGGAGCACAGAAGAGGACACGGAGGAATGAGCAGGAGGGGGGAGCATAGAGGACGGAGCAGGAGGGGGGAGCACAGAGCAGGACGGGGGAGCACAGAGCAGGACGGCGGCTTATACACCCGGCTTATACTCGAGTCAATAAGCTTACCCAGCTTTCCGTGGCAAAATTAGGGGCCTCGGCTTAAACTTGGGTCAGCTTATACTTGAGTATATACGGTAGGTTTTAAAATGAGAACAAATGCAGATAAAAGATAAGTACACCCACAAACAATTTGGAAGAAAAATAAATAAAAAATAAAAAAACAGAAGTGGAAAATCTACAATAAAAAAACTTGTTGTGCATTTGTATTAGATCTTATTTACAAAATCGCCATGAAATAAGCATTTAGGCTGCTGCCTACCCCACATCAACCCCTTAACCCCAGAGGTATTTTCGTTTTTGCATTTTCGTTTTTTGCTCCCCTTCTTCCCAAACCCATAACTTTTTTACTTTTTGGTCAATATGGCCATGTGAGAGCTTGTTTTTGTGGGACAAGTTGTACTTTTGACCAACACCATTGGTTTTAACATATCATGTATTGGAAAACGGGAAAAAAATTACAATTGCGGTGAAAGTGCAATTCCACAGGTGTTTTTTTTTACCATGTTCACTAAATGCTAAAACAGATTTGCCATTATGATTCTCCAGGTCACTATGAGTTCATAGACACCAAACATGTCTAGGTTCTTTTTTATCTAAGTGGTGATAAAAAATCCAAAGTTTGTAAAAAAAAAACATTGCGCCATTTTATGATACCTGTAGCGTCTTCATTTTTTGTGATCTGGGGCTGGGTGCAGGCTTATTTTTTGCGCACCAAGCTAATGTTTTTATTGAAACCATTTTGGTGAAGATATGATCTTTTGATCGTCTGCTATTGCATTTTAATGCAATGTTGCTGCGACCAAAAAAACCTAATTCTGGACTTTTTTCTTGTTATGTCGTTTAGCAATTTGGTTAATTATTTTTTTATATTGATAGATCGGGTGATTCTGAATGCGGCAATACCAATTATGTATATGTTTGATTTTTTTTATTGTTTTATTTTGAAGGGAGTGAAAAGGAGTCATTTGAACTTTTATTTTTTTAATATTTTTAAGAACGTTTCTTTTTTTACTTTTGGCATGCTTCAATAGTATCCATGGGAGTCTAGAAGCTTCGATAATCCGATCAGCTCTGCTACATACAGGCGATGATCAGATTGCCTGTAGAGATTGGCGAACCTGAACAGTAAAGTTCGCCTACTGTTCAGGCACAGACACCGAACACGGACTTGACAGGAAGTCTGTCTTACTGTCCAGGTTTGGCTTCACGAACACCAGGTGCTTGTCTCGCTGTCATTTGCATGGCAGCGCGGCAAACACCGCTTCTGATCGGCAGTGAAATCATCCCCGCCGGTCAGAGAGCCGCAGTTCCCACACTGTCAAAAGACAGTGTGAGCACTCAGCTGTGATTGGAGGTATAAAGTTTACCTCTGGTCACTGGTGTCAGTGGATGGGACTACTGCTCCCATCATCCGACACCTGCTGCCACCAATAACAGCGAGAACAGGAGCGGCTGATGGGTGTTTTCATTAGCCAGCTCCAGCTCTGTAAGTAAATAATTTAAAAAAAAAAACGAGTGGGTTCCCCCCTATTTTTGATAACCAGCCAGGCAAAACTCCCACCTGGGGCTGCAACCCTCAGCTGTCAGCTGCAACAAGGCTGGTTATCAAAAATAGAGGGGTCCCCCACTGTTTTTTTAATTATTTAAATTAATAATTTAAAAAAATGCGTGGGTCCCTCCATTTTTGGCAACCAGCCTTGCTAAAGCAGACAGCTGGTGGCTGGTATACACAGGCTGGTAAGGGCCATGGATATTAGCCCACACAGCCTAAAAATAGCAGCCCGCAGCTGCCCAGAAAAGGCACATCTATTAGATGCACCAATTCTGGTGCTTTGCCCAGCTCTTCCACTTTCCCTGTCTGTAGCGGTGGCAAGTGGGGTTCATATTTGTGGGGTTGATGTTACCTTTGTATTGTCAGGTGACATCAAGCCCACGGATTAATAATGGAGAGGCGACTATGAGACACCTATCCATTACTAATCCTATAGTTATATGGTAAATAAAGACACAGCAAGAATAAAGTCCTTTATTAGAAATAAAACAAAACACAGTTTTCCACTTTTATTTAAAAATAACAAACACAGTTATACTCACCTAACGCCTAACTCCACCGAAGCCCTCGATCTCGTGTAATAAACCAAAAATAAAAAAACAATATCCCTCACTTCTCTGTCACACACCATAATCCATGTCTGGGGGAAAAACAGTTTTCAACCTGGACGGTGCCAAGATGCAACTTCTGGTCACTGAGGCTGCGTTCCCTGCCAGGCTGAACTGCCATGTTAGGCGTTTAGATCCCGCCGCTGCTCAGGGGGGAATCTTGAGCTATGTCGTCTGAGGTATCCCACTCATCTTCAGCCGCAGAGGATCCTGCTCAGCAGAGACGTCAGCCCCAGCATCTTGCTCAGGCTAATGCTATGCGTTTAGTTGCTGCTGTCGCCCCAGGTTCAGCTATAGCAACCAGCATTAGTCAGCGGTGAGCAGATGTTCCTGGGACTAAGTCCTGCTTTTCTCCATCTGAGCATGCCTGTGAGATGACCGCTCATTGGTGGTCAGAGGTCACATGCTCAGGTCCTCAAGCAGTTCAGATTGGGCCATCAGCAAGGTCCTGGAAGACTGCGGTTATAAAAGGATCGCACAGCCGTGCGCTAGTATAAACCATGTAGTGTGTGAGCGAGTGGATACGCTACCACTCTGTGTATGAATGTGTATTTGGGATGAGAACCTGCCGCACTGTCGGCGTGTATGATCGCCTAGTCTTCCCTAGTCAGGCAGGTTCTTACTCGACTTGACCTAGCACCTGTCTCGGCCACGTGTGCAGCTTAGCATGGGCTGTTTACAGGGCACAGTCAATCCATGTGCTCTGGCACACATCTTTTGGTACCGCTCTATGGTCAGTTGAGCTGTTGATCTTGTTTTGAGCCAAATCCTTGTGCGCCTTAGTTAGCTGTATTTTGCTACCACTCAACGCCAAGTAGTGGTATCGCCTGTGCGATGCCGTGCACATTATGGGTCCGGTCAGACTCAAGTCCCCGCGTTGAGACTAGAGACCTCACTCGCGCCATATCAGCTGTGTCCTGTGACATGTAACAGGGAACAGCGTTCTATTATTTTGTTGCTGCGGCTTTGTGAAGCAACAGAGTTCGCCACTGTTCATACTGGGTGACATCCAACCCACGTGTTGTCGGTGTTCAACCGCCCCCTTGTTCCGCCATTGCTTAGCAGCAGGTTCCATATCTGCACGGTGGAGCCCTGGGTTGCGACCGCACCTTTATTATTATATATTTAATTTGGAGCGTTCCGCCAACCCTAACATGCCGTGACCTTGGTGAGATCACCACTAGCACCGAGAGAGTTTTTCTCACGGTGCTAGTGGAGATCTCACCAAGATTACCGCAATTCAGCCCAGCAGGGAACGCAGCCTCAGTGACCAGAGGTAACCTCGATGACGTTATCGCTAGTCACTGAGGCTGCGCTCGCAGCAGCTCATTCACCAGTGGTTCTCAACCTGGACGGTCACATCTTGGCACCGTCCAGGTTGAAAACTATTTTCCCCCAGACATGGATTATGGCGTGGGACAGAACGAAAGAGAGGTGAGGGATATTTTTTTTATTTTAGTTTTATTACAGGAGAATGAGGGCTTCGGTGGAATAGGCATTTGGTGAGTATAACTGTGTTTGCTATTTTTAAATAAAAAAGTAATGTGTGTTTTTTTATTTCTAATAAAGGACTTTATTCTTGCTGTGTCTTTATTTACCATATAACTATAGGATTAGTAATGGAGAGGTGTCTCATAGACACCTCTCCATTACTAACCTCGGGGCTTGATGTCACCTAATAATATAAAGGTGACATCAACCCCACAAATATGAAACCCACTTGCCACTGCTACAGAGCAAGTAGGAAGAGCCGGACAAAGCACCAGAATTGGGAGACTGTGGGCTGCTATTTTTAGGCTTGGAAGGCAATATCCATGGGCCCTTACCAGCCTGAGAATACCAGCCCCCACCTGTCTGCTTTAGCAGGGCTGGTTGTCAAAAATGGGGGGACCCCACACTGTTTTTTTAATTAATTATTTAAATAACTTAAAAAAGCAGTGTGGGGACCCCTCTATTCTTGATAACCAGCCTTGTTGAAGGTGACAGCTGAGGATTGCAGCCCTCAGCTTTGAGTTTTTCCTGGCTGATTATCAAAAATAGAGGGGAACCCATTCCGTTTTTTTTATTATTTATTTACAGCGCAGCAGCGGCTGATAAATTCTCCCGTCAGCCGCTCCTGCTCTCGCTGTTATTAGCAGCAGCAGGTGTCGGATGATGGGAGCAGTTGTCTCATCTTCTGACACCAGTGACCGGAGGTAAACTTTATACCTCTGATTACAGCTTAGTGCTCACGTTGTCATTTGACAGCGTGGGTACTGCAGCTCTCTGACTGGCAGGGATGATTTCACGGCCGATCAGAATCCGTGTTTGGCACACTGCCATGCCCATCACAGTGTGGCAAACACTGGATATTCGGACCCCCCATTTAAGTGAATGGGTTCTGGGTTTGGGTTTGGGTCAGGGTACTGTTCTGGTACCTGAACCCAAACCTTTGTAACTGTTCGGCCAAACCCGACGGACCCGAACATCCAGCTGTCCGCCCATCTCTAATCATCTGTATGTAGCAGAATTTCCCACTTGCTATGAGCGCCGACCACCGGGCAGCGCTGATAGCAATCTGGCAGTGACAACCATAGAGGTCTGCTGAAGACCTCTGGTTGTCATGCCAACCCATCGCAACCTGCGGTCATGTGACAAATGCGCCAATGGGCTGGATTTACGGCGTGCTTGCCAGAAGCACAAGTTAAATGCCGCTGTCAGAGATTGACAGCAGCATTTAACTAGTTAACAACCGAGGGTGGATCGCGATTCCACCCGCGGCTGTTAGAGGCACATGTCAGCTGTTCAAAACAGCTTACATGTGCTGGAAAAGATGTGGGCTCAGTGCCGGAGCCCACATCAAAGGGAGGGAGTCCGATATCGGCATACTATTACGCCTGATGTCGGAAAGGGGTTATGCAGTGCAAAGTCATGTAGGAATTTTAAATGGCAGCAGTAAAAAAAAATGTAACTATAAAATTAATGTCTAATAAGAAATTGAATATGCAAATTGCCTCTCAGAGAGAAAGAGGACTTGAATTCTATAGCGCTACCTGTTGGAAGTAGCGATTCAACAAGTCACAATCAACCCTTCAGCGAATCTTGCTATATGACTTAGGATAAAAAGCCAAATCTAAATCTCAATTTGCAGACACGGTGTTTCGGGCTACTAGCTCTCGTTAGTGCAAAGTATGAGAACTGATTTGGTTAGGTGAGAGGCTCTGGACTGGAGTCTAAGGGGTAAGGTTTCTCCTTGTGGAGAGTAAAATACCAGCTATGACTTGTCAAGGTAAGGAGGTTATTCGCCGTGCAATGCTCCTCTGGGAAATTTAATATGCAAATTGCCTCTTCAGAGAGAAAGAGAACTTGAACTCTATAGCACCACCTGTTGGAAGTAGCGATCCTACAAGTCAATAAGAAATAAGAAATTGAAAGTTCCAAAAAGTTAATGGCATAAATATTGTTATTGATTTCCAATGATTAGTGTTGAGCGATACTTCCCGATATCAAGAAGTATCGGATCGGAACGGATTCCGATACCGGAAATCCAATGCAAGTCTATGGGACAGAAATATCAGAACTAAAAAAAACCCTTTCTTTCCTTGTAAACACTAAATATACACACATAGATTACATATATATATATATATATATATATATACATGTCATTGTGACATATATATATACATATATTTATAGTTCATACACTTCTACATAGTAAAATAGCCTCTGATTCAATTGCCGGGTAATGCGGGCTTTTGTGAAAATACAGAAGCACCCGACATGAAATGACACATGGTTTGCATAGAGTTAACCATGTCTTTTCATGTAGTTTGATATCTGGTTTTCACAAACAATTACATGAGTGTATGTGTGCAAAATTTCACACCTGTAGGGGTTAATTAAAGGTGTAAATTCGTTGTAAAAAAAACGGACTTTTTTGCTACGAATTTACACCTTTAATTAACCCCTACATGTGTCAAATTTTGCACACATACACTCATGTAATTGTTAGTGAAAACAATATATCAAACAACTTGAAATGACATGGTTAACTCTTTGTAAACCATGTGTCATTTCATGTCGGGTTCTGTATTTTCACAAAAGCCGGCAATTGAATTAGCGGCTATTATACTATGTAGAAGTGTATGAACTACTAAATATAAATATATATATAATTGTGTCACAAATTCAATGACATGTATATATATATATATGAGGTGTAAAATTGTTGAAAAAAAATGCGTGGGCTCCCACCCTATTTTCTCAACCAGACAGACAAAGGCAGCGAGTGGGGGCAGATAATAATATCCCAGAGAGGGACCATTATTTTTGGCCCCCCCTGGCTACTAACATCTGCCCCCAGACACCCCAGAAAAGGCAAATCTATAAATAGATTCGCCCTTTCTGGCACTTTGCCCGTCTATTCCCATTGCCCTGTAGCGGTGGCGAATGGATTAATAAGGGGTTAAAGCCACCTTGCTATTGAAAGGTGACCTTAAGCCAGGTTAATAATTGAGAGCTGTCAATTAGACAACTATCAATTATTAATCCTATTGCATTAAATAAAAATAAAACACACACACTTTAATTAAAAATCATTTTAATGAAATAAAGACACATGATTTTGACCATCTTTTATTTTACTGCAAAAACCATTTCCTGTAATAAAAATAAAATAAAAAAGCAAAATTATTCTTACCTATCCGATGCACAGTCAGGTCCCACGGTGTAATCCATCAGAAAGGGTTAATGTTTACTGCAGCCTCACAGTAAACCTCCGAATGAATCTTCTCCTCTCCTGGCTGACAGGAGAGGAAGTGGAAAGCTTAATTGATTGCTTCCCACTTTCACTTCAGGTCAGCCAGGGACACCATCAGTGACGTCAGAGGGAATTGATTAACAAAAATAGGGGATCCCCTCAAAAAAAAAAATGGCGTGGGGTCCCCCATATTTTTGTTAACCAGCCTGATGAAGCAGACTGCTGAGGCCTGGATTTTCAGGCTGTTAAGGAGCCAAGATCCATGGACCTTGCCAGCCTGATAATACCAGGCCACAGCAGTCTGCTGAGCTTGGCTGGTTAACAAAAATAGGGGATCCCCTTGAAAAAAAATGGCATGGGGTCCCCCTATTTTTGTTAACCAGCCAGATGAAGCAGACTACTGAGGCCTGGTTTTTCAGGCTGGTAAGGATCCAATATCCATGGACCTTGCAAGCCTGATAATACCAGGCCACAGCAGTCTGCTGAGCTTGGCTGGTTAACAAAAATAGGGGATCTCCTCAAAAAAAAATGGCATGGGGTCCCCCCTATTTTTGTTAACCAGCCAAGTAAAATGCAGACTGCTGCGGCCTGGTATTAAAAGACTGTCAAGGCCCATGGATTTTGGCCCTCAACAGCCTGATAATACCAGGCTACAGCAGCCCCACATTTGGCGCATCAAAAGATGTGCCAATTGTGGCACTTTACCCGGCTCTTCCCACTTGCCCTGTAGCGGTGGCAAGCGGGGTAATAAGGGGTTAATGTCACCGTTGATTGCACGGTGACAATAAGCCTGGTTAATAATGGAGAGGCGTCAATAAGACACCGATCCATTATTAATCCCAAAGTTTTTAAAGGTTTAAAAAAAAGATACAGCAAGAAAAAAGTATTTTAATGAAATAAAAGAGACAACACAGTTTTCATTAATTTTATTACACTCTCATCCTGCGACGCCATAGATCTCCTGGAAAAAAAGAAAAAAAACAAACCAACATTATACCACCTGTCCGACAGTCCATAGTAACGAGTGTCCCACGACGATCCAGCTCTGCTACATCGGAATGTCAGGCTGAGCCTGACATCCCGACGCAGCACAGCTGCTTACCAGCTTCCCCGGCGGTGACGTCATCGGACTGCTTTACGGCCGCGATTACCCGCATCACGAGAAACTGCACGTGACCTCCAGGGAGAAGATAATGGCGGCCATCAAGCAGTCCAGGACGTGACCACCGGGGATCTTCTGCCAGGTAAGTGCCGCTGACTCCTGACAGACCCGACCGACGGACACTGACAGTGACAGGAACATTCCGATTCCGGTATCCGATATGACAAAAATATCGGAACTCGGAATCGGAATTCCGATACAGCAAATATCGGCCGATACCCGATATTTGCAGTATCGGAATGCTCAACACTACCAATGATGTTTACTAGATATGAGTAAATCTTTTGAAATTCAAATTTGCAAACTTTGCCGAATTTTCCTCAAAAATATCAATGCTGGAAAGTTTATAATTGCTCAGAAAAAATAGACAAAGGTGAGAAAACAGAGAGAATCTCGCTGACAATAAGTTCTTCCACTTTACTGGCGAGAGAGAGGACTCTGATGGCCAAAACATCTTACACTTTACTGGCGAGAAAGAGGATCCTGATGACCACAAGAGCTTACATTTTACAGGAGAGAGAGGATCCCAATTTCCATAAGAGCTTACACTCTACTTAAAAGAAAGAACTGCCCAGTGACTCTGGAGATAGGACTAGGAACCTTTAATTTGTTATGGCATAGGTACTGACCAACACTGTACAAAGTATAATAATCTGTAAGGTATCATAGCTGCAGGGCGTTATGTGGAGGCCGACGCAGCAAGGTAAATTTACATTTGTCTACTCTCTGATGCTTCAGCAGTGTGGGAAATGGTGCCAGGTACGTGTTTTCATTTGCAAATCATGAACAAACAATGAACAAATCTCAAAATGTTCGAGATCGAGTGAAATTGCAGATTTCAGTAAATTTTGAATCATTCCATGATTCCATGTTGACCCTTTATTTTGGACACAATTTTAAATGTTAAGTGAATTGTTATCTAAAGGCATAAACATGAAATATCTGTCATAACAGGAAAAGCTTAATTGCCCATTGAAAATTATAATATTTTTATGAAAAATCTAGTTGGTAATTTGTACCCAAATAGCAACTGAAGTTTACATTCCCTTTCAAATGAACACATTCAGCTGACAAACTAATACAGTACTGAATGCCAATCAAATGACATTTAAATAATACAAAAATAAAGCATCAAAAGTATTTCAAGCTTTATTTCATCACTTTAGAAAATAATTTGATGAGAAATCCTGTTTTTTCATCAACGCAAAGTTTAATATTTCAGTAATTTAAAAAACAAAACTCAAGGAAGTAATTTCAAACCTGCCTCAAAAATAATGTGCAAAATTATTTGTCACTACAGCGGTGGGTTTATAATGTGCAAATGTTTTGTTTCTCACTGACCATAACCAAAATGCTTAATTCTCCATTTTTCTTTCAGCTGTCAGTAGTTACCATGGAAACATTTGTGTTTGGCCATTTTAAGACAGCAGCCCCTTCCCCCTTCCCAAAATAACATTTTGTTCTGTTGTCTCTAATTGTATTTTTTATTCACTGAAATCTAGGTTTCATTATAGAAAAATACAAATTTTAAGTTACATTTTCTAATACAAATTCTTTATAGTGCACATTAATAAATAAGAAAATAAAAATACAGCTGTAAGAAACATTAACAATCCTGGAATAAAATGCGTATTCATGTGCATGAAGAGGAATCACACTTAATTTCCCAGAGGAAAAATATTATGAATGTTTTTTTCTCCTTGGGAAAAGTCACTCTACAAAAAAGTAAATAAAATGAATTACAATAGTGCACCTTTATTCCTTATTTATGAAGCAATTTCTGGAAGCTGTTAAATAGAACGTTGAGCTCTCCAAAATGTATTTCTAATTACACCGTTCTACAGCCAAACTGGTTCAGAGACAAAAACAATAAAACTCAACTAATTTTTAGGTGCTAAAAATTAATATGATGCTTAAATTTGCGGGTAGGCTGCACTTCTCAAGATCCATAGGAAGTTGTAATTGCTTATGATGCCCTTCATGCAGTCTTATAAAAAAAATTATGTTTTTATTATTTCATCATCATCATTGCATTGTTAGTAGCTTCTCTATTATATCATCTCTTTAGTCTATTGAATCTTCAGTATTCTATCATCTTAGGGTGACCAATCAAAAAACTCCATCTCAGCTCTGATGACGTAATCCTAATTATAGTTGCATCACCTACTTTTAGAAATACTCTCTCTGTAAGAAATACAGTTTTAGGATTTCTTAGCTTAGTTTCTTAGCATATTGCCATATTTTTATATGTTTTTTAAAAAATGCCTCGATTTTGCAGCACCACGATCAGGACAAAAGTTGGGCTCCACACATATGTTGCTATCTTGTTAGAGATTTTGATCTGCTCAAGATAAAGCCGACCTCTTAGGTTCCAAGATGCAGTAGTGGAATCTACTAGCAGGCTGTGTTTGGATTTCTTTTTTCCGCAACAGTAATAAAGATCTTGTCTACTACTTCTTTATGGAGGATGACTTTGTGGTATGCAACAGTATCAACAGTTTAATAGAAGGTATGAACATATGTCATAATGCAGAAGAATGGAGGATCTTCATTGATTTGCCCAAAACAAGCCAAAAGTCGTCTTGCTGCATAATGGCAATGTGCTACCTTCAATTCCAGTTGATTATGCATTCCACATGAAAAAGCCTATGATGACAAAAAGCAGCTGTTGAGGTGACTAAACTATAGCAACATTTATGGCCCCTCTTTGGTTGACATCTTACTTGGTCTCCATGGTGGATACAAAAAGTACTGCTTTCTGGGTGAGTAGGATAGTCATGCAAGAGAATATCACTTCAATAAAAAGATCTGGCCTTTCGGCATTCACTTCAGCCAGGGAGTACAAATGTCCTGCATCCAGAAGGGTTTAACCCACATAATTTTTTTTTACGACCATTGCATATCAAGCTGAGCCTAATGAAGTAGTTTGTAAAGGCAATGGATAAAAACGCAAAACCATTCAAGTATCTCATTCATGCATTTTCAGGATTGAGTGAAGCAAAGATAAAAAAAGGAGTCTTCACTGGACCTCAGATTCGTAAGCTTCTTCAAGAGGAGGATGTTCTTTATTTGTTGCAGAGCAAGGAAAAGGCTGCATGCATAGTATTCACATTAGTAGTAACTATTTTTGGGGGAAACTCAAAAGCATATAACTTTGAATAGTTAGTAGATAATCTTCTCAAAACATATGATACGATACGATACACTTTATTGATCCCGGTGGGAAATTACAGTATTACAGCAGCAATACAAACAGCAGTACATAAAATATTAGGACACAAATCTTGCACAGGTATACTAACATTACATAATAAATAAAAGTGGGTAGTTCAGGTGTATATAAGTCAATGTTAATTGACATTAGTACACCAGCCATCAGTCATTTTTTCTACCACCCTTAGGAAATTATTATACATCCCCATAGCAATAGGTACAAACGATTTCCTGAATTTCTCCTTCTTGCACCTTAATAGGATTAGACGGCTGCTGAATGTGCTCTTCTGCTTCAAGAACAGCTCGTATAGGGGTGTGTATTATTGTTCATTATAGCCCTACACTTCTTCTGAATTCTATCCTCCAATACCTCCTCAAAAGAGTCAAGATGGAGGCCAACAGCTGCACTTGCCTTCTTGATAAGTTTGTTGAGCTTATTAGCGTCAGCTACTCGCACACTACTGCCCCAGCAAGTGATAGCAAAAAAGATGGCGCTTGCTACAACGGACTGGTAGAACATCTCCAGAATTTTACTGTACACATTGAACGACCTGAGCTTCCACAGAAAGTACAGTCTGCTCATTCCCTTCTTGTAAACCTTTTCTGTATGACACCTTCAATCAAGTTTACTGTCAAGGTGAACCCCCAAATATTTGTAGCTCTCAATCATCTCCACCTCCTGGCCGGCAATAGTGATCGGTAAGTAATCCTCCTTTTTCCTTCTATAACTCACCACCATCTCCTTGGATTTCTTTACATTTAGTTCTAGACTATTAGTCTGACACCAATCCACAAAGTCAGAAACCACCCTTCTATATTCCTCCTCCCCCCGGCCCCCCACAATGCCCCCTACAATCACGGAGTCATCTGAGAATTTTTGGAGGTGACAAAAATCAGATTTATACTGAAAGTCAGCTGTATACAATGTGAAGAGGAAGGGTGACAGCACTCTACCCTGAGGGGCTCCAACACTGCTCCATACACTGCCAGATACCACCTCCCCCATCCTTACAAACTGCGGCCTGTCCGTCAGGTAGTCACTTATACAGTTCACCATCCCCTCATCTACCGCCATATCAGTCAACTTATTACATAGTAAGGGTGGCTGTAAGGTATTGAAAGCACTTGAGAAGTCAAAAAACATGGCACGCACTGCAGTGCCATCATTATCCAAGAACGAATGCATTGTATGTAGAAGAGACGCTACAGCATCATCCACCCCCAATCTCTGCTGGTACGCAAACTGCAGGGGGTGCCCTCACCCTCGGGCACAAGTAGGTGAATATTATTCTCTCCAAGGACTTCATAGCATGTGATGTTAAGGCCACTGGACGATAGTCGTGTAGGGAAGTTGGAAAAGTGGTCTTAGGAACCGGCAGCAGGCAGGTGGTCTTCCACAGTCCATACAAACATACAAGGATCTTGGCTGTAACATGTCCTTAAAGATTTCTTACATCTACATCTTAACTTTTTCCCACCAAACTGCGGGGCAGTGAATGACAAGCACGGTGACAGATTTCACCAAGATATTGCTGCTATGGAGAAAAATTTCAAGGAAAATGGAATCCATCAATGCTTGCAGATTACTGTTGGGCAATTGTAAGAGATGAACTGATGCAGTAGTACAAGAGACAAACAAAAAAAGTCACTGAATGAGGACCAAATTTTGTAGTACAATTTCTGTAACTGTTTATAATTCGCAATAGTGTTTAGACATTATATTTTGTATTTGAATTGTTGCTGTTTCCTTTTAGTAAATATCAGAAAATTGGCATAACAAAATATTCTGCATCTTTATATATACAAAAATAATAATGTTTCAAAGTTCTGAAACTTTTTTGCATTAATTATATGTAGCAGTAAAAGGAAAACTCTTTGATATCATAAAAACTGGCCAACTAAAAATTTTCATTGTCAGATTTGAATTCAGGAAATCATAATCATTAAGAAATGGTTCACTTCATAACTGAACCTGACAACTTTTGAAAATATGTAGAACAGTGTTATGCGTAATTTATTAGATATGCTGTGCTATAATTGCAGCCAATTGCCTGTTTCAAATTCTAGCAGTGTAATATGAATTAAAATATACTGGAAGTATAGTTATTTTTGTGAAGATGCATCTTTGTAAAGCAAGGATGCGCCTAATGTACATGAAATCAACACAAATGCAAACAGAAATACTAAAGATAAAAAAAAATATTTTTCTGCTATTCAGCTCTATATATCCATTAACATTGTTATGCTAAGCCCCAAATACTAGCGCGTCCAGATTTAAGAAGACTCCTTACAACCCATTATTATGCCTTTATTACACCATAATATGAATCATCTCTACCGGATGCTGGACATTTTCTGTAACACAACTGTGCTACCATGCTTGCTGTTCATCTGAATTATCTGCACATGAGCTGGACTGAGTTTCTGTGACGTGAGTCACTATAACAATAATTAGTCCCAGAAGTGAAGAGATGGACTACAATAACAGATAGAAATATGATATGCATTACTTACTGAATAAGTAAAAGAAGGTCAAACGATCCGAGGTCAGGTCCAGGAAATGGCGCAGTACAACAAAGGGTAGTCAGAGACTAAATCCAATTCACAAACCGAGGTCAGGAAAACCAAAAAGACAAGACAGTTTACAGGGAGCAGGCACAAGAAAAGTCAGGTCATAGGCAGAGAGTCTAGGTCCAGAAAGGGAATAAAGTTAGGCTGGGTCAGGCACAGATCACAGAAAGATCAGTCTTACACAGGCAGCAGCAAGTGTACGATTGACACTAGATGGAGGAGCTAGCACGCTAAAGTAGAAGACTAATCAAGGGACATGAACACAGATGATAGCAGCACAGACCCAGCACAACCAAAACAGACTGACAGCCCCTACACAATAGTAACCTAGCAGACAAGAACAGTGTGGAGATCATGACAGTTTATTGACTAAGAGATAATATGGACATACTGACATAATAGCTTCAGGAGATTTCTTCAAAGAGGTTTGTGCAAATGTTCACATTATTGAAATTTTCTGCACGGAAATAGTTAATAGTTAATACAACTGTAGATTTTAATGTCTCCAGCCTTTCCTTTTATGTGGAATTTGCAGTTAATTTCACCCTTCCCAATGGAAAATAGCAATGAAAGTCACAGCAACAGGATTTTGCTGCAGATTCTTTGTTGTAAAAGTAGTCCACAGCAAATTTAACATAGGTGCATTCTCTAACAGGCGGTGTCACACTTGCCACATTCACAATCCTCGTATAGAAAGCAATGTCCGGACTGGCCTCGGCTCTCCTGAAACAAACTCAAGCCTCCTTTGTGAAAATGAAACTGTTGAGTTAAGGTCAATAGACCCGCACTCCATACTCCATCTGTGACTATCATTAGACACTTCATATGAACATGGTCTTGGCCGCCCAGAGCTATCAAGGCGGAAACTAAGCTTAACTAAGGTCAGTTTTTTAAACAGACCACTTGAAACAAAGCAACTTTCAGAGGTTCTGATAATAATATTAATATTAATTTTTATTTATATAGCGCCAACATATTCCGCAGCAGTTTACAATTAAGCAGATTAAGCAGGGACATGTACAGACAGTAAAAAAGATACAATGTAACACACTTCAACAGTTGCAAGAGGAAGTGAGGGCTCTGCTTGCAAGGAAATAGGGGGGACACAATAGGTAAAACGTGCTTGTTACGTACGGGTCAGCTATCATTATTATAAATAAGGCTTTTTATATTAAGCTTCATGATCTGGACATCAGCCAGGGTCTGTTTATTAAAATATAAAAATGGGTAACCAATGCATGTAAAAGAAAATAAGAAGCCATGTTTAGCCCCAGAATCTCAGTAGACCATAAGAGTTAATGTCATGATCTCCAGTCATGAACTCCTTAACTTTTGAAGTCACTTTCTTCAGTTAACTAATTAATGTGTAAAGAAGAGCAGAAAATCCCTTTAAGTGCAGTTTACAATATCATTCAGTTTTGTGCACAGTATAACGTGCTAAAATGTGCACAGTTATCATCATAAGGTCTTATACTAATGGAAGACATAAAAAGAAATACTATATGAATAGCTCATTTAAATTGCAATAATTGGAACCTTGATAATATATGGATGCATCAATGTTTTAAATACTCTCACCCAAAGTTCAATGGACAGTCTCTGTCCACAAAATACAAGGTATCTCAAATACACATTTATTTCATACAACATTTTTTCAATATGGACCAACATAATATGGATGAAAAATATGATTTAGAACTACTCATAAATGTATGGCACATTGAATGGAGGAAAGTGTACAAAATGGTGGTCTACATAGATTTGTTTTATGTGGAGGCTACAAAAGAAAAAAACACAATGCTCTAATGTATGTAGAATGATATGCTGCATCTTATTTTAGAGCTATTGTGGATTCATTATACAGAACCTCATGTGCAATATGTTATCAAAATTATGTTTAATATAACATAAAACCATATTCTGCACTGTAATAGGAGCCCAAAATACACAAATACTTGCAACAGACACCAAGCATAAATGTGTGTACAGATACCAGTAAGTAGGCATTTCATCTATCACATTCGTGAGGTTATAGGTGTCAATGCTTATTCATATAGCAATGGTACGTTGTCTACTCAAGGATCATCGCATACTCAAATGAAACTCTTTGATGAATTTTGCATTCGTGTGACCCTTCTGGTCATGAATATTTTTTTAGCCTTGCTTGATTCACACTATGTGCTGTCTATGTAAGACATCAAGGCTTTAACGTCATATGCTTTTGCCAGGAGGGTGAATTCTTCTCATTTTTAGAGAGAATTGAATTTGTCCTGGGCAGATTCTGGGAAACAAATATTACATTGTAAGAACAGTTCTAAACTTGGTGTAATTACAATGATTTGATTCAATTAAAAGACATGAATATTACAAGTTAAATATTGTCATTATAAGATCAAATATTTTGTAAGGATGCATTTACACTGGGCGATTAACGGGAATGAGCGTTCCTAGGCTTTCAGTGTCCTGTTCACACACACAATTGCAGAATGTTATCAGGTTGCCAATCAACTGGTGAATAACTACAACGTTCTTTTGCCGAGTGAAATTATCTTTTAAGCTTGCAGAAAAAAATCATAGTTATTGGCAGCACATCATTTTGTGCAAACAGAATATGTGCTGCCAAGAACAATGACAGCTTACTATTATTCATCATTTAGTGCACTTCGGAAGTGGAGTCGGCCAGATAAACAGACTATTAGGCAAACACCAATTTGAAAACAAGTTGCCGATAGGCAGTTGTTTTCAGCCACAGATTGTTGTCTGCTCTACCATACATGAATATAACCTTCCCCTATATGCTATTGAAAGCTGGAGACTTTTTATTTGTGGAACTTCATGTTGTATTTTTCTTTTTGCACTAGGGCATATCTATCATAAACACAATCCTTGCAGCTGCTACAAGGTCCAGTCTTGGTTGGTCCCATGGCCTATGAGGTGTTCTTGAATGTTGAGAAATTGTACATGCCTCCACACAGTAAAAATATTCTTATAAAAAAAAGAGAGTGGTAAAAAATGTAGAGCATAAACAACCACCAGGTTCTTTGGTCCTAAGTGGCAAAACCCATGCTTATATTGTCCTTTGCTATCTTGTGAGACTGGAAATAAGTGGGTAAAAATTATGAGAAATCAGTAGTCCAGAGATGAGCATGAGACGGGAATAGAAGAAATGCGGTTTATTAATCAATGCATTTCGAAGTGACACACTTCTTCATCAGGACAATCCACAATGCTGATTATTGCGGTTTGTCCTGATGAAGAAGTATGTCAACTTGAAATGCGTTGATATTAAGCAATAAAGGCCCTTGTTTCTGTCTTGAACAGGGCACCTCCTCAATGTTACTAACAAATCCAGGCTAGAGGATAATGTTAAAAATTTACTTTTACTCAACTCATAACTTAAAAATTCAGCAGAGCAGCAAAAGCCCAAATCCAAACCTAACACCTACTATTAAGATACTACAAACCGCAAAAAAGCATTCCCATCCTTTAGTAAGATTGCTAGCTAACATATTTGACTAGTGATGCTAGGACTAAATAAGTAAAGTGTCACAGTGCAATAAGGTGTATGAAAAAGGAAGAAGCATTGTGGATCTCACCCAATTGAAGTGCAGACTGTTCTCCAGGTCACATCCATATACTGTAGGTAGAAGCATCCCTCACTCTGCCATGTTGTGCCCTCTGCAGTTGCTTCTGCCCTAACAAGGGCAGTACCCCAGTGGAGCTATTATCCCAAAAAGAGGTTACTTTCTCCGTTAGGAGAAATCATCAGGGGAGTGTACTTGCTATTGGGAGACACCAGCATAAAGACACTTAAGTTGCAATGTAGAAGAATCAAATGTTTCTGTGCTTATAAAGTGCCTTTGCTTGAAAATATCCAAGGAATCCCACAGTGATGGGTATTCCCTCAGGGCACAGAGTGCTGTTACCCTCCCCATCTCTCTGTTATCATGATAACAGCACTCTGTGCCTTGAGGGAATACCCACGACTGTAGGATTCCTTGGATATTTTCAAGCAAAGGAACTTTATAATACAGTGATCACCAGTGACATTCTCAGTGACATTCAAATGAGCTCTATATATAGCATAGAGTGTACAAGTAATACAATGTTCACCAGTGACATTATATATAGGAGCTCTGTATACATTGTATAGTATACAGGTTAAACAGTGACCTCCAGTGGCATTATACACAGTAGCTCTGCATATAGCATATAGTGTACAAGTAATGCAGTGTTCACCAATGACATTATACATAGGATCTCTGTATACAGTGTACAGTGTAAAGATAACACAGTGATCACCAGTGCCATTATATATACGAGCTCTGTGTATAGTGTTGGTGTACAGGTAATGTGCAGTGATCACCATTGACATTATACACAGGACCTCTGTATATATTATACAGCGTATAGTTTCAGTGTACAGATAACACACTGACTCACCGGTGACGTCTCCAGTTGAAGTACTTCATTTTCGTTTTTCATCTTCATCCAGAGCATACCACTATCACTTCCTTCAGCCAGGACTCGTCTCTGCAGAAAATAACACATTTATCTAGAGCACATTCCCCAATTTTTCACCAACCTATACACTACACCAGATGAAGAAAAAAATCGACTGTGTTGCTCTGCAAAGTAACAGGACCTCTCCTGCCACACACTGAAAACAGTGTCCTCAAAAATAATATCCTTTAATTAGCCCCTTCAGTGATAATATCCCACATTCTGGACCCCACGTGTCCTCCCATTCAGGACCCCACATGTCCTTCCATTCTGACTCATGTATCTCCACATTTCCCCATGTCTCTTCATATTGCCCACAGTCATCCATAATAATATAATGCATCCCATAGTCATATATAGCAGTATGATGCACCCCAATTGTAGAATAATGCACCCCCATAGTAGTATAATGCACCCACATAGTCATACATAAAGTATAATGCACCCCCTAGGCATCTATAATAGTATAATGCACCCCATAGTTACATTTAGCAGTAAACTGCACCCCATGTGAATGATCTGTCACCAAGCGAAACGGTCGACCGAGCAAATAATAACATAGGGACTTCAAGGCCCACCTAATGGCCAGGCACTCCTTCTCTACTATGCTATAATTTTTCTCAGCGGGGTGAGTTTCCTACTTAGGTAGGTGACTGGATGCTCTTCTCCGTTCACCTCCTGCAACAGGACTGCTCTAAGGCCCACATTAGAGGCATCTGTCTGCACAATGAAGCGGTTCTGAAACTTGGGGCTAATGAGGATGGGCTGTCTGTACTGTACAGTGCCAACTTCATGGATTGGTATGCTTCCTCCGCCTGGGAATTCCACCGAACCATGACCGACTCCTTTCCCTTGAGGAGATCAGTAAGGGGTGTTGTTCTCCCCTAAAAATTTGGTATAAACCTCCAGTAATAACTAACTATTCCAGGAAGCGCTCTCACCTGTTTGGTGGTAACAGGTCGGGTACAGTTCTGAATGGCCTCGATTTTATTGATTTGGGGTTTGATAACCCCACTGTCGATCACGTAACCCAAATACTGGGATTCCTCAAGCCCTATCGCACATTTCTTGGGATTTGACTTCAAGCCCGAGCCGCTGAGCGAGTATACTACCGCTTGTACCTGGGACAAGTGGGTATGCCAGTCAGTACTAAGGATGATGATGTCATCTAAGCACGCTGATGCATACTTCCGAAGGGGTTCCATCACTATGTCCATCAACCTCTGGAACGTAGCAGGGGCTCCATGTGGTGGTAAAGACTCTACGGTGTTATGAAGGCGGTCTTTTCTTTTGCCGACTCTGTAAGCGGCCCCTGCCAATAAGCCTTGGTCAGATCCGAGCGTGTTGATGTACTGGGCCTGACCCAGGCACTCGATCAGCTCATCCACCCAGGGCATTGGATAAAGGTCGAACTTCAACACCTCATTCAATTTACGGAAGTCATTACAGAACCGTAATGATCCGTCTGGCTTCAGGAATAGCACAATGGTGATAGCCCAGTCACTCAGGGATTCCTCAATTATTCCCTGCTGGAGAATTTGTCTTACCTGACTTGCGATGGCTTGTCTCCAGGCCTCGGGCATCCAGTATGGTTTCATTCGTACCCTTACATGAAGCTCGGTGACAATGTCATGCTGGATGACGGCGGTACGGCCGGGTAATTCCGAGAATACATCTGCATTCTCGTGGACTAATTTCAAAATCTCTCGACGCTGCTGTTTTGAGAGTGTCTCCTATTTTTACCTCTCTCTCTCGGCCTCATCCTTGGCCGGTGACAGAGAGTTCCCTGTTGGTATCACCCGGGTCGCCTCTGCGGCAAAACATTCCCGGTCCTTCCATGCTTTCAAAAGATTGATGTGTTACAGCTGTTCGGGTTTTCTTTTCCTGGGCTGGTAAACTCTATAATATACTTCTCCCACCTTCCCCCATATCTCATATGGCCCTTGCCACTTGGCCATGAGCTTAATCTCTGTGGTGGGCACTAGTACCAATACCCGGTCCCCCTCTTTAAAGGTCCTGACCGTGGCTCTTTTATTATACACACGGCTCTGTGCAGCCTAGGCATCCATTAGATGCTCCTTTACTATGGGCCGTACTGCCGCAATCCGGTCCTGCATGCATGTCACATGCTCGATGACACTCTTATGCGGAGTGGGCTCCTGTTCCCACGTCTCCTTGACTGCATCCAGGAGTGCCTTCCATATAATAGCTCAAATGGGAGAACCCCAGGGACGCCTGCGGTACCTCGCGGATTGGGAACATTAGATAGGGCAGTAACATGTCCCAATCCCTCCCGTCCTTGGCGACCACCTTTTTTAGCATGGATTTGAGGGTCTTGTTAAACCTCTCCACCAACCCGTAGGTTTGTGGGTGGTACACCGACGTACATAGCTGTTTAATTTGGAGCAGCTTACATAGCTCCCTGGTCACCTTGGACATAAAAGGAGTCTCCTGATCTGTAAGAATCTCCTTTGGTAACCCAAGGCAACAAAACATGGCAAATAGCTCTAGGGCTATTAGCTTGGCCGATCTGTGGCGGAGAGGTATCACCTCTGGGTACCGTGTGGAGTAGTCCACTATGACCAAAATATGCTGATGGCCACGGGGGGATTTCACTATGGGGCCTAGCAGATCCATCGCTATCCGCTCAAATGGTACTTCTATGATGGGCAGAGTTATCCATCCCTCACTCCCTCAAGATGGCTGGACCATCATTGCAAATGCACCATTGTATATACACACCTGTACTTTGTATCTCCCCCACCTCATTGTAGATTGTAAGCTCTCACGAGCAGGGTCGTCTTATTTTGCTTTAATTATTGTATTGTTAACGTTGTTACTTATGACTTGTGTTTTGAAACTGTTAAACTGTAAAGCGCTGCGGAATATGTTGGCGCTATATAAATAAAGATTATTATTATCAATAGACATCGGTAGTTTGCGGTGGGTGAGGATAGCTGGCACTCCGGACACGTGTCACAGTACCTCTGGACCTCCGCATAGACCCCAAGCCAATGCAGAATGCGCTCCTGCGTCTTTTTGGCCCCCAAGTGCCCTCCTAGCATGTGGGTGTGAGCGATGTCGGATGGTGCTCGACTCGGACTTTAGCCACCCAGAATAACTACTACTGGTGGATAGCCATGCGGGAAAAATTGCTTCAGCACCTGGTTGCTGAGCTTCTACATTAATTTCAATCACCCTTTCTCGTGTCTGGGTCAGGGTGGGATCCTGGAGCTGAGCTGTCTCAACTTACTAGGGGACACTTCTAGCTCAGGGATTGGTGGGGTCACCTCGACCTCTCCTCCCAATACCTGTAGGGAAGCCTATTGGGGTTACACTGTGTCCCTAGGTTGGCGACCCCTACAGCAGGTATCCCTGATTTGGGATCGTTGGGTTCCGCGCCCTGAATAGCACTTACCTTGGAAGGGTTAACACTGGTCTCCCACAGAGACCAGAACAGGGTCAAGTCTATTCCCAATACAGTCCCATACGGAAGAGTCTTTACCACTCCCACTATATGTCTTATTTCTCCACTTGGGGTGGAAAACGTAACCTCCGCGGTCGGGTACTCTCGGAGTTCCCCATGTATGCATATCACCCCTACTTTTAGTCCATTTGGGTTATCCCAGGCCACAAGGGACCCATGAACCAGAGTCACTAAGCTCCTTGAGTTCAAGAGAAAGTACGTTTGGTACCCATTAGCGAGTACTTGTTTGGCATACATGGACACATGACGACTATAACCGCAGTCCATGGGCTCAGCTGTCAGGGGGCAGTTGGCAGCCACAAGTCCGGGGCCCTGGCACCACAAACACTTGATAGCTGCGGCATGACTGGACCTTGGTACCAACTTAGGGGACACGGGTCTGCTGTCACTCTCCCTTTGGGATACCCCCTCTGTACGGGCTCAGCCCCGATTGGCCCCATTAGAGGGTCATGGACTTTTCCCAGGCTCCTGCGTTGGTGAGGCCCGACGTGACAACCAAAGTGGAGCTGTGTTCCGTATAAAGTCCTGAGTGGCCGTGTACTGCTCAATCAGTCCCACCACCTGGTCCAGAGTGCCAGGGTCCCCTTGCCCCTCCCAATGCTGTATGGCTGCTGGCAGAGATCTCACCAGCTGGTCGACCATCACCCTCTTCACCATCTGGGCCGGAGTCAAAGTCTCAGGTTGAAGCCACCTTTTCACAAGCTGTAGTAAGTCATAAACCTGAGACCGGGCAGGCTGTTCCTCCACAAAAGTCCATGAAAATACCCATTGGGCTCTCACTTAGGTATTAACCCCAAGTTGGGCAAGGATCTCACCTTTTAGATTGGCGTAGTCCTGGGCGTCCTCATGACTGAGGTCAAAGTAGGCCTTTAGCGCATCACCCCTCAGGAATGGAGCCAGCACTTCGGCCCACTGGGAAGTTGGCAGGTTCTCCCGCTCTGCCCGCAGGTTCTGCCGTGCGCTCATAGGAGGTGAGGAAGGCTTCCACATCGTCTTCTGAACTCAGTTTCCTCAAAGCGGAGCGGACCTTGTTTCAAGCCTCGTGACGTTCTGGGGTCGGTTCTGGAGGTGCCTCATGCAGGTCTGCAATTTGCTGAAGCAACAGGTTTTTGGTTTGTTGCTCTTGTTGCTGCGTGAGGACCAGCTGCCTCAGGATTTTCTCCATTTTATCCGCAGTGTGGCAGGCCTAATGACAGACATGCAGCAGGCATTGGGTATGCCTCAATTCACACTGCCCGTATTCTCCAACCAAATGTACCAAATGTAGTGCAGCAGTGTCCTCACTGTGCAGTGAAGAGGCAGTAACCCAGGAAAATTCAAAAGTAAATGTAGTTTTAATGTCCAAACTCAAAAACAAAACACATGGTATCCTCTGGATCACAGCTGGGAAACAAGACGGTCCATAAATACGTCTTGTTGCGGAGGGCGACTGCACCACCATATTATGCTGCGGGGTCCCAGGAGTTTGCTCCGTTGACTCTGTTTTCCTTCACACAGGCTGAGGTTTTGCAGAGCCGTCTGCTCTGCTTCTTGCAAACACCACACTGACACACCCAACCCTGTACTGCAGGGGTCTTTACCAAAGAACCTGTGGCCGTAGGCCACATGGAAAACCTGGGCTGGCAAGGAAACTGACTGCACCGCTACCTTCCTGTAGTCCGTTTCAAAAATAAAAGCCCATGGCAGGTTTTCTTAAATCTGCCTTGAACAAATTGCTTGCCCAAGACCAACACTCACTTTTATTCTGCATTGCAACCACAGCTATGCCTGTGACTGCAATGCACTCCCGCAGCCTTAATATGCTTCTTTGCGCATCCTGGGGACACATAGCGACACTCGCATATGACCCGGTCACTACCTCACAAGTCCTATAGTAGTATAATGCACCCCCATAGTAGTATAACGCACCCCCATAATAGTATAATGAACCTCCATAGTAGAATAATGCTGCCCCATGGGAGTATAATGCCCTCATAGTGCTGCTTTACAAAAAAAAGTTTCTCCTTACCTGGCCGAGGTCCAGCGGTGTCCTCTGCTAGGATTCATCTGAGTTGAGGACCGTCGTTCCGGCTTATGACAATGACGTCATATGCCGGCGACGTGCGCGCTGATGTCAACTGCCGGCCTGTGATTACCTGGTGGCTGTTAAATGTTTCCGTGTGGAAGGAACCTCCTGCACGGAAACAGATTTTAGATGAACTTGCGTCTGAGGAAGCATGATCAGTAACTGAAGCGGCGGGATCCTGCCGCTTGTGACTGGTGAGCATAAGAGAGGGGGCCCGCTGTGGGCCCCCACTGCTCGCCAGGCCCCATATGCCAGTGAGAGCAGTAATGCCCTGATGGTGACCCTGATTGGCAGATTGACAGATTCCTGTGTACAGTGTACAATGTCAACAAACTGCCAATCATTGACTGGGGCTGAGTGACACAGTTTCACTGGACTATTGTGCACATGAGACCTAGTCAGGCAGTGACCATCTCCTGCTAATAAAACATTGATTATATAGAAAGTACAGCAGGTAGCCAAGTACGTGTCCCATGCTTGGAATCAGGGTTCTTTGTCCTATATTATGCTGCTCTCAGATTATACACAAAATTGCCCACTATTATGAAAAAATTAAATTTGGACTGAGAACTCAAGCGCTATATACTGAACAAAAGAAAGGAACGAGAATATAATCCAAAATATAACAATTTCATTAACCCCTTTCTTCCATCTGACGTGCTATTCCGTCCATGTGACCTGGTACTTAATTCCCAAGGATGGAATAGTACGACATATGCAATCAGCCGTGCTCCTGGCACTTTAACCCCTGGCACACTGCAATCAAACATTATAGCAGTGTTCCGGCGGTATAGAGAAGCATCGCGAAGGGAGGAGGCTCGCTGAGTGCTTCCCTGAGACCCTCAGAACAGTTCCGTGGGCCTCCTCCCTGCAGGACCCCGGATCCAAGATGGCCATGGGGTCCTTCCGGTTCCTGCAGGGAGGTTGCTTCTCAGTGCCTGCTGAGAGCAGGTGCTGAGAAAGTCTCCTGCAGTACCTGTCAGATCGCAGATCTGACACAGTGCCGTGCACTGTGTCAGATCTGCAATCTGACACTATACAGTGATGTCCCACCCTGGGACAAAGTAAAAAAGTAAAAAAAATAAAAATCAACATGTGTAAAAATAATTCCTAAATTAAGAAAAAAAATATTCCCCAATAAATTCATTTCCAACATTGTCCAACTAGTTAACCTCTTTAGTGAACCCTTTAAAAAAATAAACAAGGCAAAAAAACAATGCTTTATCATCATACCGCCGTCAAAAGTGGAATAAACGCAATCAAAAAGATGGATATAAATAAACATGGTACCGCTGAAAAGTAATCTTGTCCTGCAAAAAACAAGCCACCATACAGCATCATCAGCGAAAAACTAAAAAAATAATAGCTCGCAGAATGAAGCGATGCAAAAATAATTATTTTTTATATATAATTGTTTTTATTGTATAAAAGCACCAAAACAAAAATATAAATAAGGTATCGCTGTAATCGTACTAACCCAAAGAATAAAACTGCTTTATCAATTTTACCACAAGCGGAACTGTATAAACGCACCCACAAAAGAAATTAATGAATTGCTGGTTTTTGTTCATTCTGCCACCCAAAAATCGTAATAAAAAAGTGATCAAAAAATGTCATGTGCCCTAAAATGGTACCAGTAAAAACGTCAACTCGTCCCACAAAAATAAGACCTCACATGACTCTATGGACCAAAATATGGAAAATATATAGCTCTCAAAATGTGGTGATGCAAAAACTATTTTTCGCAATAAAAAGCGTCTTTTAACGTTTGACAGCTGCCAAACATAAAAACTCGCTATAAATAGTAAATCTTTACGACCCCCTTAGTTAGGGAAAAATAATAAAATTTTAAAAATGTATTTATTTTCATATTCCCATTAGGGTTAGGGTTGGGGCTAAAGTTAGGTTTAGGATTGGGGCTAAAGTTAGGATTAGGGATAGGGTTGGGATTAGGGTTAGGGATATGTTAGGGTTAGGTTTGTGGTTAGGGTTATGGTTATAGTTGGGACTAGGGTTAGGGGTGTGTTGGAGTTAGGGTTGGAGTTAGAATTGGGGGGTTTCCATTGTTTAGACACATAAGGGGCTCTTCAAACGCGACATGACACCCACAGACCATTCCATCAAAGTCTGCATTACAAAACGTCACTACTTCTATTCCGAACCCCGACATGTGCCCACACAGTAGTTTTCTCCAACATATGGGGTATCAGCGTACTCAGGACAAATTGGAGAACGACTTTTGTGGTCCAATTTCTGCTGTTACCTTTGGGAAATAAAAAATTGGTGACTAAAAATTAATTTTTGTGGGAAAAAAATAGGATTTTTTTTTCATGCCTGAGCATTACAAATTTGAGTGAAGCACTTGGGGGTTTAAAGTGCTCACCACATACCTAGTTAACTTCCTTAGGGAGTCTAGTTTCCAAAATGGGGTCACTTGTGGGGGGTTTCCACTGTTTAGGCACATCAGGGGCTCTGTAAACTGAACATGACACCCATTAAAGTCTGCATACCAAAACGTCATTACTTCCTTTCCGAGCCCTGCCGTGCGCCCAAACAGTATTTACCCCCCACATATGGGGCATCAGTGTACTCAGGACAAATTGGACAACAACTTTTGGGGTCCAATTTCCTTGGGAAAAATCAAAAATTGGGGACTAAAAAATCATTTTTGTGGAATTTTTTTTTTTCACACCCAGGCATTATAAACTTTAGTGAAACACTTAGGGGTTCAAAGTGCTCACAACAGATCTAGATAAGTTCCTTAGGGGTCCAAAATGGTGTCACTTGTGGGGGTTTCCATTGTTTAGGCACATCAGGGACTCTCTAAATGCGACATGGCTTCCAGCCAATTCTGCGTTGAAAAAGTTTAACGGCGCTCCTTCCCTTCCAAACTCTTCCATGCACCCAAACAATGGTTTATCCATACATATTGGATATCAGCATACTCAGGACAAATTGAGCAATAACTTTTGAGGTTTTGTTACCCTTGGGAAAATAAAAATTGGAGTGAAAAGATCATTTATGTGGAAAAAATATGATTTTTTAATTTTACGGCTCTACGTTATACACTTGTGTGAAGCTCTTGGGGGTTCAAAGTGCCACCACAGATCTAGATAAGTTCCTTAGGGGGTCTAGTTTCTAAAATGGGATCACTTGTGCTGGGTTTCCACTGTTTAGGCACATCAGGGGCTATCCAAACACGACATGGCGTCCAATCTCGATTCCAGCCAATTTTGGTTTGAAAAAGTCAAATGGCGCTCCTTCCATTCCGAGCATTGCCGTGCGCCCAAACAGTGGTTTCCCCCACATATGGGGTATCAGTGTACTCAGAACAAATTGGACAACAACTTTTGTGGTTCAATTTCTTCTGTTACCCTTGGAAAAATAAAAAATTGGTGAATAAAAATCATTTTTGTGGGGAAAAAATAGGATTTTTTAATTTTATGCACGGGCATTATAAACTTGTGTGAAGCACTTGGGGGTTCAAAGTGCTCACAACATGTCTAGATAAGTTTCTTAGGGGGTCTAGTCTCCAAAATGGGGTCACTTGTTGGGGGTTTCTACTATTTAGGCACATCAGGGGCTCTGCAAACTGAACATGACACCCATCAAAGTCTGCATTCCAAAACGTCATTACTTCCTCTCCCTGCCGTGCGCCCAAACAGTATTTTCCCCCCACATATGGGGTATCAGCATACTCAGGACAAATTTGACAACAACTTTTGGGGTCCAATTTCGTTGGGAAAAATCAAAAATTGGGGACTAAAAAATCATTTTTGTGGATTTTTTTTTTCACACCCAGGCATTATAAACTTTAGTGAATCACTTGGGGCTTCAAAGTGTTCACAACAAATCTAGATAAGTTCCTTAGGAGGTCTAATTTCCAAAATGGTGTCACTTGTGGGGGTTTCCACTGTTTATGCACATCAGGGGCTCTCCAAATGAAACATGACGTCCAATCTCAATTCCAACCGTGCGCCCAGAGAGTGGTTTTCCCCCAAATATGGGGTATAGCTGTACTCAGGAGAAATTGCACAACAACTGTATCTGTACATTTTATCCTTTTACCCTTGTTAAAATAAAAAAAAGTTTGTAAAAGATCATTTTTGTGACTAAAAAGTTAAATGTTCATTTTTTCCTTCCACATTGCTTCAGCTCCTGTGAAGCACCTGAAGGGTTAATAAACTTCTTAAATGTGGTTTTGAGTACCTTGAGGGGTACAATTTTTAGAATGGTGTCATTTTGGGTATTTTCTGCCATATAGACCCTCACGTGACTTCAAATGTGATGTGGTCCCTAAAAAATAGTTTTATACATTTTGTTGTAAAAATGGGAAATCTCTGGTCAACTTTTAACCCTTATAACTTCCTAACAAAAAAAAAATGTTGAATCCAAAATTGTGCTCATGTAAAGTAGACATGTGGGAAATGTTATTTAGTAACTATTTTGTGTGACATATTTCTTTGTTTTAAGGAAATAAAAAATTCAGTTTGAAAATTGCAAAATTTTCAAAATTTTCTCCATATTTCCATTTTTTCATAAATAAACGCAAGTTATATCGAAGAAATTTTACCACTATCAAGAAGTACAATATGTTCCAAGAAAACATTCTCAGAATCGCAAAGATCCGTTGAAGCATTCCAGAGTTATAACTCATAAAGAGACAGTGGTCAGAATTGTAAAAATTGGCCCGATCATTAATGTGCAAACCACTCTTGGGGTTCAAGAGGTTAATGATTACATTATAACACTATATCATAATAAGAGGCTGCCAAGCTACTCAGATCTACCTTTCTGGCCCAGATGTCACCTCTCTGCTCTCCAAAATCCTGGAGTGTCTATCAGCCATATCCTCCTTCTTCTCCTCCCGCTTCCTCAAACTGAATGTGGACAAATCTGAACTGATCATCTTTCCCCCATCTCACAGATCTTCCTTACCCGACCTATCTATAATAGACAACATCACTCTTTCCCTGTACTGGAGGTTCGCTGCCTTGGAGTAACCCTTGACTCTGCCCTGTCCTTCAAACCGCACATCCAAACTCTCTCCACCTCCTGTCGCCTCCAGTTCAAAAATATTTCCAGAATCCGTCCCTTCCTCAACCCTCACTCTACTAAAATGCTTGTGCACGTCCTCATCATCCCCGTCTCGACTGCTGCAACACCCTTTTCTGTGGCTAACACCCTCGCACCTCTCCAGTCCATCCTTAACTCTGCTGCCCGACTAATTCATCTCTCTCCTCCCTACTCCTCCGCTTCTCCCTCTGCAAATCTCTCCACTGGCTCCCACTCCCTCAGCGTATCCAATTCAAATTACTAATACTGACCAACAAGGCCATCTATAACCTGTCTCCTCCATATATCTCTGAACTAATCTCCCGATATCTTCCCTCATGTAATCTTCGATCCTCCCAAGACCTCCTTCTCTCCTCCACACTTATTTGCTCCTCACCTAACCGCCTCCAAGACTTCTCCCGAATATCCCCATCCTCTGGAATTCTTTGCCCCAACACGTCTGACTATCAACCACACTTGGATCCTTCAGACGGAACCTGAAAACCCACCTCTTCACGAAAGCTTACAGCCTGCAATGATCCCCGCTGCCTCCTCACCACTACTGGAGCTACCGCCTCACATTCACTGGAGCTGCTGCAACCCCCCAACCTACTGTCTCCTTCCCCACCATCCTGTAGAATGTAAGCCCGCAAGGGCAGGGTCCTCTTGTCATGGAAATATATATGTATTCCATATATTCAAAGTATATTCATATATATGCATTCACAGTTAGATAGATCTCACTTGCTAAAATCCTGTGCTCACACATATCTATGCAAAAGCTGATGCCAGCTATAATCAGTCGCTTTAAACGACCCTGGCCTTCATGAGGAACAAGTACAGAGAGTTTTAATAAGATATCTATTGTTTACTTTACTAGTCATGCAAGAAAGCTAGGGCAAAAGAACATAAAACAATAAATCTGCAACTTCAGCCCTTTTATCATAATTATCATACTTACACTAGAACAGCCAATAATCTAGCAGCTTTTAATTGTATGTTAATTGACTAACCAGCCCCTTTTTGTAAACGTATAAAACCTGGAATGAATAATAAATGAGAGGTCTTGATGAACTGTTATACTGACACTTCCGTTGTGGACAGTCCTCATTTCGTTCTGAGCGCTCAAAAAGACATTTAATAGAGAATTGGGAACGGCACCAGCAAACACTTCAGGATAGATTTATCCTAATTAAATTTCCATAACAGTTGGCGCCTGCACGCGGGCATTGAACGAAACGCACGAGGACCCGGCCGACCGGAGAGACGGGGGTGTTGGCCCTGGCCTTGGCACACGGGACGGAGACTGCAGCTCCATAAGTAAGGTAAGAAAACTCTGTCATCTTACCTGAATGTTCCCTGTGCCTAGTCCTAGCCTACACTTCTAGCCGGTCGGACGTGGTCATCACCGCCATCCCAGGTTGTGTAAAAAGTCCATACCCTTATCCAAAAGCCCTGGGATATAAGCCGAGTTGTTTGTTGCTGTGCTGTGTATGTTTCATGTTTTGTGTGAACCGGGAGAAAGTTGGAACGGTGACTGTGTTTTTGCTTGCTGATTTCTGGGAGCTGTATAGCAAAAAAACAAGTTGCTGGATAAGTTCCCGCAGAAATCCCTCACACATAGGTGGGAGGTCATCCCAGATCAAGCCAGGTGTGAGGGGCGAGGCTTTGAATCGGTTAAGTTTCTGTAGAAATCTTTCACACACAGGAGGGAGGTCATCCCAGATCAATCCAGGTGTGAGGGGCAGGAGCTTTGTTTGGATAAGTTCTCACAATAATCGTCCACGCAAGGGGAGGTCATCCCAGCCAAATCAGACGTGGATGGTGAGAATTTTGATTAAGGCTATTACAGATTACTGTGACCGGCGCACCGGCCTGGGCGTACGGTTTTCAGAAAGTGGTAGACCTTGAGCATCGCCGTGCTCATGCAATTGGTGAGTTATCAGTTACCAGAGCAGCTTGTCTGTGTCACAGATCATCAAAAGAGGGATTTGTATTCTCCTGGGTGTCTGTCTCATTGTACGTGTCACTGTCTGTATCAGGTACTGTCGCTTTAAATCTCATTCAGAGCAGCGTGCGCTCTGTCAGTATCTCATTCACTGCTGGCTGCAGCAGCGAGAAACCCCTTTGACCCCCCTCCTCTGCTAATCACGTTGTCACATCTGTTTCCTGGTTTTGATCTTTTTAAGCTAGTTTTTTGGTTACAGGCTGTAGCGTGAAAATTCTTTTTTTTTTTTTTTGCTATTCTGAGGGATAATCTTTTTTTTTTTTTTATATGTGATTTCAGTGCCTGTAGAGGCAGAAAGCAGAGATATAAGGGAGGGGGGAAGTGCTGGCAGCAGTGAGATTTTTATTTTTTTTTATTTTTTTTTTCTCTCCCAGAGGGCGGGACGATACAGCCTACGCTACCAGACAAAAAGTTTTAAAGTATTTTTTCTTTTTGTTTTTATCATTTTACATCAGTTTTTCCACCTCTTTTCTGTTTTTAATTAGCTGTTTTAGTAACAAGGGTTGTTTTTTCAGAGTTTTATTATTAATACGTTTTTTTTTTCCTCCCCTTTTTGGTCAATCTTTTTTTCCGAGAATTTTTTTTACTAAATCTAACTTTTGTTTTTAAATTTTTTTCTTTTAAGTACATTTTTAAATAATTTTGGAGAGGTTTTTTCTAATCAATTTATTTTAGAGTTTTATTCTCCAACCATTTTTTTTTCTACTAGCTTGCTTTAGGCCAAGGTCACTCCACAGATAAGGAAACTGCAGTCTGAGGGAGAATAACAGCTGCACAGCGGCTTGACTCACCCCTCCCATCAGGCATTCAGCAAAGACACACAGAATCAGAATGCACCAGTTTTCAGATTTTTAATCACCTTTGTTGAATAGGTTTTTGGAATAGACACAGTACGTAAGAATCGAAGGGCTAGGCATGTGAATAGAAGGTCAGAGTACGTGAGAAGCAAATGGACAGGCAGCCTTTACGCTGCATAATGAAATGTTTTTTTTTCATGTTTTTGTTTGAAAGGCAGAGGAAAGTTTGTTAATAGATTACCGTCTGCTATAAAAGAGCAGTGGTGCATCGTGTAGAAGGTACAGCAAGTTAATTTGAACGGACCAGGAAGTGATTTTTTATGTGAATAACATTGAAAAGGTGTTAAATCGTCCGTGAGAAAATGATCACTGACATGTCACAAGAGCAGAATTCAGAGTCACACACATCACATGTCCATCATGTGGAGACACGGGACAGGTGTAGGCTGCTCTCATTGAATAAGGAGCCTTGTACAGGGAAAAACGCTCCCCGCCTCTCTCCACAAGGAGAAGGCATTTTTGTTTCAACGATCCCCTCTCAAGAGCCACAGGGGGGACACCCTCTCCTTTTTCTTTTCTCAGTCCCTTTCTCTTTCTTCTTCAGACTTTTCTCCTCTTTCCTCGCTACCATCCCTCTCTATCCTTCTTTCCCCTCCCTCACATCTCTGACACATCCATTTTCTTCCTCTTCCTCTTCTTCTATCTCTTCCTCTCCAACTCTCAAATATTCTTCTTCATCTTCTTCTACTTCTCCCCCTCCATCTTTCTCCTCTCTCTCTCCTCCATCTTTCTCTCCTTTTCCCCTTCCACTCTTCTCTCCCTCCCCTCCTTCATTCTCTTCCTCTTCTTCACTCTCCCCTCCACCTCTCTCCCCTCCATCTCTCTCCCCTCCTCTTTCTCTTGCTCCTCCCTCACACCTCCCTTCTTTCCTCTTTTTTCTACTTCGTTATCAACTGGGTCAACGCCCAATCAAAGCAATGTGGTGTCCCTGTATTCAGTGCCTCCAGCACAGGGCACCCTGTCTATCCCAAGCACAGTACAAACATTGCCAGTCATTATATCAGGAGAAGAAAGTGCAAATCTCCCTACACAAAACCCTTCATGTAGCCCCCAGACACAACAACTAGCAGAGCCCACAGCCATGGCTTCACAGGGGGGAAGTATAGCTACAGACACAAATGAGGAACCTCAGTGCCGAGCAGGGCTGCAAGCATGGAACCATGACACTGATCCACCGCAGCCTCAGCAAGGAAGTGGGAAATCCCCATGAGCAAGACAACTTTTAAGCCCAACTCTCACCCAGTGTATGCACCAAGTACACCATGTCACTTCTTATCTGATGAAGATAAAGATGCAATGTCACACATGCTGCCCAATACTAGGGAAGAAAACACACAAGCACCAATAGAGCAGGGACAGGTAGAGGCACCATCCTATGAGCCCTTCATCCCAAGCCAGGTGATCAGTATGCTGCCAGACCCAGGGATACACCCCATGCCATTTTGCCAAAAAATGCAGCAGATCCAGCGAACGTATGCAGCAGCCTGGATTGATCTCTGGACCGTAATGGAAATAAAAGCAGGTGATGCATTCTGGCCAATTATGAGAGAACACTTCAAGCTTCCAACAGAGTTAAGGTACTGCCACACTTAGTGATCTCGTTAGCGATCTCAATAACGACGCAAGCTAATGAGATCGTTTTTGTGATCGTTTTAATGTCGCTAGTAGCTGCCACACTTAGTGATCTCGTTAACGACGCATAAGCGGTTAGCGATCTCATTAACGACTTTAACGGTCATTGCGATGTAAAAAACAGCGCACATCGCTCACAAAAGGTGCCAGACACAGCGATATAGGCTTACCAGCGGGACGCCAACGATCTAAATACGGTCCAGAACTCTAGTGAACGATCAGCGAGATCACAGCAGGGGCCACGTCGTTGCTACATGCCACACACGTTAGCGTCACAAACGAGATCGCTAAATAGTGACGTATTTTAGCGATCTCGTTAGCGACGCTGTTTAGTGTGGCATACCCTTTAGATGCGTATGCCTGGGAGAGAGGACCAAAGCTAATTGAGCAACTCAGAGAATGGGCCAAAAGCAGACTGACAGGACAAACTCTCAGCCTACAGTCATGGCCAAAAGTTTTGAGAATGACACAAATATTGATTTTTACAAAGTCTACTGCTTCACTTTTTCTAATGGCAATTTGCATATACTCCATAATGTTATAAAGAGTAATCAGCTTAACAGCAATTACTTGCAAAGTCAATATCTGGCTAGAAAATGAACTTTATCCCCCAAAACACATTTCAACATCATTGCAGCCCTGCCTTAAAAGGACCAGCTAACCTCTTTTCAGTGATTGCTCCATTAACACAGGTGTGGGTGTTGATGAGGACATGGCTGGAGATCAATCTGTCATGATTAAGTAAGAATGACACCACTGGACACTTTAAAAGGAGGCTGGTGCTTGGCATCATTGTTTCTCGTCTGTTAACCATGGTTATCTCTAAAGAAACACGTGCAGTCATCATTGCAATGCACAAAAATGGCCTAACAGGGAAGAGTATCGCAGCTAGAAAGATTGCACCTCAGTCAACAATCTATCGCATCATCAAGAACTTCAAGGAGAGAGGTTCCATTGTTGCCAAAAAGGCTTCAGGGCGCCCAAGGAAGACCAGCAAGCGCCAGAACCATCTCTTAAAAGTGTTTCAGCTGCGGTATCGGGTTACCAGCAGTGCAGAGCTTGCTCAGGAATGGCAGCAGGCAGGTGTGAGTGCATCTGCACGCACTGTGAGGCGGAGACTCTTGGAGCAAGGCCTGGTCTCAAGGAGGGCAGCAAAGAAGCCACTTCTCTCCAGAAAAAACATCATGGACAGACTGATATTCGGCAAAAGGTACAGGCAGTGGACTGCTGAGGACTGGGCTAAAGGTATTTTCTCTGATGAATCCCCTTTTCGATTGTTTGGGACATCAGGAAAATGCCTCATTCGGAGAAGACAAGGTGAGCGCTACCACCAGTCTTGTCTCATGCCAACTGTTAAGCATCCTGAAACCATTCATGTGTGGGGTTGCTTCTCAGCCAAGGGAATCGGCTCTCTCACAGTCTTGCCTAAAAACACAGCCATGAATATAGAATGGTACCAGGATGTCCTCCAAGAGCAACTTCTCCCAACCCTCCAAGAGCAGTTTGGCGATCAACAATGCCTTTTCCAGCATGATGGAGCACCTTGCCATAAAGCAAAGGTGATAACTAAATGGCTCATGGAACAAAACATAGAGATTTTGGGTCCATGGCCTGGAAACTCCCCAGATCTTAATCCCATTGAGAATTTGTGGTCAATCATCAAGAGACGGGTGGACAAACAAAAACCTAAAAATTCTGACAAAATGAAAGCATTGATTGTGCAAGAATGGACTGCTATCAGTCAGGATTTGGTCCAGAAGTTGATTGAGAGCATGCCAGGGAGAATTGCAGAGGTTCTGAAGAAGAAGGGTCAACACTGCAAATATTGACTTGCTGCATTAACTCATTCTAACTGTCAATATAAGCTTTTGTTACTCATATGTTTGCAATTACTATATTTCTGTCTGTGATAAAAACATCTGTCAAACACACATAAAAACCAGAGAGCAGCAGATCATGTGAAAATATAATATTTGTGTCATTCTCAAAACTTTTGGCCATGACTGTACATGACATGAGTCAAGACAAGACAGAGTCTGTGGAGAAGTTCCATGACAGAGTGATGCAACTGTTTCAAGATTTGGGCCTCATTACCCATGATCAGACACACAGACTGATGTTGGCACAGGCTTTTGTGCATGGACTGAGAGAACCAATCAGGAAACCACTGGTAGTAGCCAGGCCTGAGTACACGTCAATAGCAATGGATACCCTGCTCGCAGTAGCAAGAAGGATTGAGTCCGCCGGGACAGAAGGGATGTCCAGTGTTACAACTGTGGCGAGTTTGGTCATTTCCGGAACTGGTGCAGAACACTGACTTCGCCCAGAAGAAGAAGAAACACAGAAAACAGTGAAGAACCCCGTCCATAGGACAGGAGCACACCAAGTCCACAGGGAACCCCACCAGTGGGACCAATATCCTGAGAGTGGATGGCGTAGTCAGATTTTTTCTTGTGGAACTCCGCAACCTCACCTATCTATCAGAATCTTCTGCGTCCTGCATGGGAATTGATGGTCAAGTCAGATATTTCCAGATTATGAAGCCCCTGAGCGTGTGGACTCAGCCAGAACGCTCCATCATGTCCCAGTTTGTTGTGTCAAAGACCTGCACCCTCAACCTATTGGGAGTGGACTTACTGCAGAAGCTGAAAGCGACCAGAGTGTTCCAGGAAGATGGGACCATGACACTTTTCTTCACCCCTGACCCAAGAAGAAACAGGAACAACCACACTGCAGACCTATCACAGGAGGTGCTGGACATAGTACCAGAAAAGCCACTCCATCACCCAGAGTCAAGATGTCTCTGACCAACTGAAGGTCTAAGTGAACTCGCCTAAGAATACGGCCTGAGAACTTTGACATTGGCCAGGATATTCAACTCAAGAAGGACCCTACTCGCTTCATGGAATGGCAACACCTCATCCAGCTCCAACGCCAGAGGTTCATCTTTTGCAAGCACCAGGAGGTGCCCCCTGCAATCAACCAGTTCACCCAGGCCCTAGACCGGCAAAAGGCCACTCAGCTCTTCAAACTTGTGCACAAATACTGACCTGAGACCGAGCTGGAGAAAAGAAACTACTGATGGCCCGTGCTGAGAAAAAAGCAGCCGATTAAGGAGACGTCCCAACAAGAAGACCCCCTGTGACCAGAGCAGGTGCTAACACAGTGACTTTCTTGGTGGAGAACAAGAAAGCCAGCTGGTCGTCATCTCTCATGATGTGGATCCTAGTAGACGGCTTGTTTTCCCGCCAGCTCTGCGCCGGCAGATGGGAGTCCCCTGCCGCATACTGAAGGACAAGGCCAAACTGGGCTGCCTCGCCCATCGGAATCAATACCAGCTTTCCACAGTGAAGAAAAAGACTGTAAACCCCACTGAGTTCAGAATGGTGCAAGGCCTGGAGGCCGTGAAAGAGGCTACGGTATTTGAAACCCCAACAGTGCTGAACCGTCACACTCTGCTCTCAAAAGTCCCTGTCACCGCAACGGTATTCAAGGTGATCAGCCTGCCAGTACCTTCTTCAGTGTTTCCCCTCCACCTGGAGGCCTGCCTTCACGCACCAGTGCAGTGCATATGGACAGTGTTGCCTCAAGGTGCTCAAACAAGCCCTTCAAGTTTCACCAAGACAATGTCCTCCATCCTCGTCAACTGGATTACAGAATAAGCAAGAGTCACTCTTCTACAACACGTGGATGACCTTCTCTTTTGTGTGGTTGACATCGACACCTGCACAGTCCATTCCTTGTCTCTCCTACTCTACCTGGAAGAACAGCAACGCAAGGTCTGGAAGAACAAAGTCCAGTGATGTCAGAAGCAAGTTACATCCCTGGGACACTGTATTGCCCACCAGACGAAACACATGTCAAAAGACTGGAAGACCACTGTGGAGAAGATGGCTCCCCCAACAACTCCAAGAATGCTGCAGGCCTTCCCTGGTCTAGTGTCGTATTGCAGAACCTGGATCCCTGATGCCTCAGTCCTAATGCAGCCTCTGTGCGCTTGCATCAACGCAACCCCGCTCCTTCTATCAGACGCAGCCTTCAACCCATTCAGGAGATTGGAAGAACTCCACAGTCTCAGCGCCAATACCAGGCCTACCTGACTACGAGAAGTCTTTCCGTCTACCTGATGGAAGAAAGAAGGTCATGCTACTGGAGTCCTGGCACGGATTCACGGGGGAAAACAGAGACTTTTAGGTTGCCTCTCAGCCCGCTTGGATCCAGTTGCAAGAGGAGCACCCTCCTGCCTGATGGCAGTATCTGCAGCACACACCCTCCTGGACAAAGTTGCTGACATCACTCTTGGACAGCCACTGGAAACTCTCACTCCACATGACATCTTGGCAATCTTCAATCAAGCTCAACCAACAATAATCTCCCCACCGCCAGGCATCTTTGTGGCGCCTCTATCGCCTTTGTCTCATAATGTCACCGTCTCCAGACCTGCAGTACTCATCCCGGCTACTCTACTCCCACTCCCAAGGGGGGATACAATATGGACTTTCCAGAACAAAATTTACAGAATTTATCCTCTACTTGGATGGCTCCAGATTTGCAGATGATGAAGAAGTTTCCAAACAGGAAGTGCAGTGACCAGCAATCAAGAAATCCTGTGGTCCAGAAGTCTGTCACCTAGCCTGTCAGCCCAGGAAGCAGAACTGATAGCTGACAAAGGCCTGCCAGATGGCAGAAGGCAAGACTGCAAACATCTACACCGATTACAGGTACTCGCATGGCATAGCACACGACTTTGGGCCCATCTGGGCTACAAGGGACTTCATCACAGCAAACGGGACAACCGTGAAGCATCATGAAGCCTTCAGGGACCTGCTGGGTGTACTCCAACTTCCAAAATGGTGGCAATTTGAAAAATCAAAGTGCATGGAAAACTGAGAACAGAAGAGGCGTGAGGGAATAACATGGCGGACATGGCAGCCAAAGAAGAGACCAAAGGAAGACAACATGGAGAAGTGGGAGAGGTCGTAGAGCCGGACGGCTACTACATGACGACTGAAGACAAGAAACCTGACAAAAAGACGTCCTGGGATCTGCTCAAGAAGTTGCAAGACCAAGCTCCAAAAGGAGAAGAAGAGCTGAATGCGAAAAAAGCAACACGTGAAGAAGGAAGGCTATCAATAATGAACTTCAAACTCTGCCTACCACAAAGTATGCACCCTATGGTAGTCCAATGGGCACATGGACCCACACCCACATATCAAAGACACAGATGAATGATCTGATTGGTGCTTACTGTTTCGCTTCAGGGATCTCCACCCTAACAGCCAAATTCACCAGCAGCTGTCTGACCTGCGGCAAATGCAAGCCTGGACGTATGGAAGAAAGTCCCCCTCACCTCATCTGGAAAGACCACTCTACCAGCTTCAAAGGATCCAGATAGACCACATCCAGATATCACCAAGTGAAGGATTCAAATACGCCATTGTGGTCAAAGAAGTATTTTCAAGATGAACAGAAGCGTTCCAAGTCAGCAAAGACTACTGCAAAGCAGCTACTTTCGGAAAATAGTGTGCAGATACGGGGTTCCAGAAATGATAGAAAGTGATCAGGGACCCGCATTCACAGCAAATCTGACACACGAGACCCGATTAGCAGTAGGGTCAGACCTAGGCCTACACACTCCTTACCACCCCCAGAGCAGCGGGGAGGTAGAAATACTGAACAGAACACTTAAGAATAGGATGCTGAAAATTGCCCAAGAGACACGCAAATCATGGCATGACACACTCCCAATTGCACTGTTTAGCGTAAGGCACACTCCCAGAGACCCAGAAAAGCTGTCACCATACGAAATTTTGTTTTGGGGCTATCCCAAGTTAGGTGCATTCTTCCTCAGCAGCAGAATATGCAAATGATATCTTGTTTGCTTATGTAATTGAATTGGTCAAAAACTAATGTCCATTCTCGAGTTTTTTCTCTTCACTGCCAGATTTGATGGTCCTGTCCCAAAAGCCCAGATGACACCAACCTCTGTGTAACTAGAGGGAAAGCCTGCTGGGTCCAGTATCGCATTGCAAGGAAGCTCCCGTACCAGGAGAGACACCTAAGCCATGAAGGATGTCGTGGATGCTCTGACTGACCAGACAGATGACCTACTGATGAAGAATACACAACGTTTTTTTTTGACATGCAGTTAAATAAAGAGACTATGATTGCAAACACATAAACCCCCGACAGGGACAGTCCTCCTGACCGCCCATTTTGCGAAAAGTCTGTTTTTTAGGGGGAGACATTTCGCTAGGCATATCTCAACCTCGCGGCAGCACAAAGAAAATTTCAGCGCTTTTGGGGCAGGAGCAGGTTTTTAGGGCAAGTGGGATCTAAGGGGGACTGTCAAGGAAATTATATTTTTCCATATATTTAAAGTATATTCATATATATGCTTCACATTAGATAATCTCCTTTTCTAAAAA
>JARQOD010000002.1:224170821-224237978 GCA_033576555.1 Oophaga sylvatica | reverse complement strand
TTAGGTTAACCCCAGCACTTTGTTTTTTTTTCCCAGGTGTTTCATCACCCCCCGGGATAGCATTTTTTGCACTTTAAAAAAGGGCCATTTATATGCAAAATACACCAGTTATATTTTTTTTGCACATTTACGTCATTGCCAATTCTTTTTTTTTCACTAATTTAATACAGGCTTTTTTTGCACCTGTTGCTTTTTCACATTGAAATTGTTATCCCTGCTATTTTTGCACATACACAAACCCAGCTGTCACCATTTGCATTTTATCCTCCTCATGGGGGGTTTTTTTTTTCGTCTCTCCTTTTTTTTTTCATCTTTTTGAATAGACACATTCTTAGGTTAATTTTTAAAAGGGGTATATTATTTCCTGATTCTTTTTGCCCCCCAAATTTTTTGCGTCTTGCCTTTTTAAAGTTATCAGTTTTTTATTCCGTTCCTGAAATTTATTTATTTCTTCCATCAATTCATTCATTTAATTTACTCACCACCAACCATCTCTTGCTGTTTTACATCATTCGTCCCCGCTAAAACCCTGTTTGGAAAACCTTTCTAAAGAATTGGACTGTTTTTGATCAGTATGTTTGCCGTAAATGTTCATACGCGAGTTTTTTATTATATATCTCTGTTTTTGATGATTCTTTTTTGGGTATTTTTTTGCCTTAGCCCCCTCAAAGTGACTTCAAATGTAGGTGTCCCTAAAAAATGGTTTTGTTTTTGGTAAAAATGAGAAATTGTGGTCAATTTTTAAAAACCCTTAAAACTTACTAAAAAAAAATTTTTGGTTCCAATTGTGTGATGTAAAGTAGACATGGGGGAAATTTTTATTTAGTAACTATGTTTTTGTAAATAAAATTCAGTTTGAAAATTGCAAAATTTTAAAAATTTTTTCACCAAAATTCCATTTTTTTTCAAAAATAAACACGGGTTTTTATATCGAAGAAATTTTACCATTATCATGAAGTACAATATGTCACGAGAAAACATTCTCAGAATCGCAAAAATCCGTTGAAGCGTTCCAGAGTTATAACCTCATAAAAGGCAGTGGTCAGAATTGTAAAAATTGGCCCTGTCATTAACGTAAGTCATAATCATCAAAATTAACAGAAATGAACACTTGAAATAGATCACTCTGTTTGTAATTACTCTATATTATTATATGAGTTTCACTTTTGTATTGAATGACTGAAATAAATTAACTTTTTGATGATATTCTAATTTTGTGAGAAGCACCTGTATATGGGCATGTAGGTCATATGAAGCTGAATACAATAATGCCTTGATATCTGAGATCAGACTGTCTAATTTCACTGATATCCAAGTTTTTCTTATATGCAAATGAGCTGTTTTCAACTATGGGCCTGGAAATTGATCCCTTTGAATTGAAAGATTCATTTTAGGCTGGTGTCTAATCCCACTTAAAATTGACATGGTGGGCCAATCTGAACATCTCACTCTGGACCACCTATTCCTAAATGCAGCAAGAGCCATGTATGAATCATTTCAATACAGTATCAATGTAAAATTTTTCCTCAAAATCAGCACTTGCAGTTACCGTATAGAAATAAAAATGATGACTATAGATTTAAAATTAAAAAAGATAATCATACTTAATCTTCTGCCCGAAGGTCAAAGCACACAGTTTTATCCAATCCTACAAAGGTAATAGTGGCATATTCAAGAATGCAAAGTCCTAAAGTTTTATTAGTGAAGACATTGAAAAAATTAAAGGGGATATCTGGGCCAACAGGTTATTAAAACAAGCCTTTGCAGAAGCAGAAACTTCATAATTTATGGCTCTTAAAATTCTGCTTAGCTCCTGAGCTGTCACATCTGGTCATGTGTCCTACAGCACATTATTTACTGCTACTTTCCATTCAAAGCACAGAGTACAGAGATTTCCTGTCTGTGCTTTGAATGGAATTTAGCCTGTCAGCCATGCACAGTCCAGCATGCAGGTGGTAGGACTCAGCCCGCAGATCTCGGAGCAGTGTTCTCTGAATGGTGATGTCATGGAGAACAAGACCACAGTGACTGGGGATGTGTATGAGGAGGGAGAGCAGAACTCATAGCACAGAGTAGACTCCATAGAGATGAACTTAAGTCTAGGATCACAAAATTGTATATTCTTTCATCAAGAAGAGATTGATCAGAGTTCTGATTTTTGCAGCTGAGGACAAGATGGAGAAAAAAAAATTCTTCATCTTCTCCATTCTGTCCGTGAAAATTAGACCGCAGTCCGATGTCATCCAAGTGCAGTCCGATGTTTTACATTGCTGAGTGCGATCCCATAATCACATCAAAAGTGGGGATGCTGCAGTTTTTTTCCTTGGATCCGTTTGACTCAAGAAAAAAAATCCGACATGTGCATGGCCCCATAGAATAACATTGGTACGACTACGGTCCAATTTTGTGTCGGATTGCACTCGGACTGAAAATGTGGCCATGTGCACAAGCCCTAACAGTTAGTGACTGCGGTAAGACGGGATGGAGAAACTCTGTGTGTGCCGTGAACTGAGGGTGGGAGTGGGTGAGCTGAGGGACAAATACATCTCTGGCAGAGAAGCCAGAAGCAATGCCTCTTGGAAATGTCTTCTTGAGGCACAGATAAGCAATAATATGCCATAAGGATGCTTGGTTTAGGAATACAATACAGGGGTGATTGCTTCTTTTTTTGTGCCTAGAAAATCCCTTTAAATAACACTATGTAACAAATTTTTATTTATTTTTTGTTCCTGGGTCCAAAGTGTGTTTTCCTAACCCGTTATGCCTAAAACAAATAGAAAATAGTTGTTGTTCCACAAAAACTTTGCTTTTGTGATCAGGACATTGAAATTTTGAAATTTGTCTGTTTTCGGGAAAATTCTCGATTCTTATTCAATACGGAGTAGTCTTCTAGAATATTGTTTAACTGCTAGAATTGTGCAGAAGTTTCTACAATTTTCCAGAATTATCTGGAAGTGTCTAGAAACTTTTAGAACTTTCTAGAACGTTCTCAGACTGTTTAATAGTAGTCATACAAGTACCTCATTTCACATGCGAATATTGCACATGCGAATATTGCAAGAAAACTCTTGAAGGTAAGGTGAATAATTGCTGCTCGTTTACATGGCAGTGCTTTATTTTGTAGAATCTCAATGATTTAGATCGAGTACAGTTTAACCCCTTACTGCCCGCGGACGGAATAGTACGTCCGTGGCCAGTATCCCCCGATTTGATGAGGGATCCGGCAGTGAGCCCGCATCAAAGCCGGGACATGTCAGCTGTTTTGAACAGCTGACATATGCCCGCAATAGGCACGAGTGGAATCGCGAATATGCACACCGCTGACCCCCGTCATGTGATCGGGGGTCATCGGTGCATCGGCATAACAATCAGAGGTCTCCTTGAGACCTCTATGGCTGTTATGCCGGATTGCTATGAGCACAACCCTGTGGTCTGCGCTCATAGCAATGCAGTAATTCTGCTACATAAAGGTGATCTGAGCATCACAGGTATGTAGCAGAGGCGATCGAGCTATGGCATCTTCTAGACTCCCATGGGGACGATTGAAGCATACTAAAAGAAAAAACAAATGTTTTAAAAAAAAAAAGTTCAAATCACCCCATTTTCGCCCCATTCAAAATAAAACAATAAAAAAAAATCAAACATACACATATTTGATATCACCGTGTTCAGAATCGGCTGATCTATCAATAAAAAAAAGGATTAACCTGATCGCTAAACGGCGTAGCGACAAAAAAAGTCAAAATGCCAGTATTACCTTTTTTTGGTCGCTGCGACATTGCATTAAAATGCAATAACGGGCGATCAAAAGAACGTATCTGCATAAAAGTGGTGTCATTAAAAACGTCAGCTCGGTAACGCAAAAAATAAGCCCTCACTCAACCGGAGATCACGCAATTTTTTTTTAGCAAACTTAGATAAAGGAGAACCTAGACATGTTTGGTGTCTATGAACTTATAATGACCTGGAGAATCATAATGGCAGGTCAGTTTTAGCATTTAGTGAACTTAGCAAAAAAGCCAAACAAAAAACAAGTGTAGGATTGCACTTTTTTTGAAATTTCACTGCACCTGAAATTTTTTTCCTGTTTTCGAGTACAAGACATGCTAAAACCAATTGAGTCTTTCAAAATTACAACTCGTCCCACAAAAAGTAAGCCCTCACATGGCCATATTGATGGAAAAACCTCTGAAGGTGCTGATGCTACCACTGCATATCAAGTTAGGCCTCATCAAGCAATTTGTCACGGCTCCTGACAAGGAGTCAGCTGCTTTCAAGTACCTCCAAGATCTCTTTCCAAAGCTGTTCGAGGCAAAGGTCAAGGCTGGTATCTTCGTCGGACCACAGATCAAGAAGATCATAGAATGTGACGAGTTTGCCAGGCTGCTGAACAGGACAGAGAAAACAGCTTGGAATAGTTTCGTTGCAGTGGTTCATGGCTCCCTGGGTAATCACTAGGCTAAAAACTATGTGCAGTTGGTTCAGACTCTCATAAAGAATTACGCCATAATGGGATGCAGAATGTCTCTCAAAGTCCATATCCTTGACGCTCATCTTGACAATTTCAAGGAGAACATGGACGCTTACTCAGAGGAGCAAGGCGAGCGCTTTCATCAAGATATATTGGACTTTGAACGTCATTACCAAGGACAGTATAACGAAAACATGATGGGGGACTACATTTGGGGCTTCTTCGATTAAGCGATTTGCTGTACACTCACAAATCTAGAAAAACTACTCATTTCTGAACCTTTTTGAGTGAGTTTTGATTGTCTTTATCTATTTACCATGCAAGTGTTGTTTTTTATTAGACCGCATGAACGAAAATATAATAATTTCCTTTTTTTTGACACAATAAATACAAAATTTTCTGGCCTGTGGTCATAAAATCAAAGTTTGTGCTGAATGTAGTAGTTTTTCCATATAGGAAAGATGTGTATCTTCGTACCGTGTTAGCCAGTAGATAGAAAAATATTTAGACTTGAGAGTCCTCAGTGGTTGATACCTTTTAATGGCTAACTGAAAAGATGGTAACAAATTGCAAGCTTTCGAGACTACTCCGGTCTCTTCATCAGGCAAAGACTAAAACAAAAACTGAAGAATCACATATATATATATACACAAGAGGACACAGGAATAGTGCAATAGGTAAGACAAGTGATGTGAAGCAGAACTGTCATTATGGCAGAGGAATGAACATAAATATTGGAACAGATCATAGATAAGGAGAGAGTTTTATTACCCTCTGATTGGGGTCTGGTGTTGTGTTTTGATGCCCCTAGAAGGTCAGAGACGCAGATTCCTTAATTGATATAGAATGACATGAATCCATGTGACACGTTCATTCCAGCACTAAGAGTGTCAAAGGTCATCATAAGTTTGTATTCCCAAACCTTTCTATCTTTCTCAGATTTGAAGTTAGATTTTAATACCAGTAATTCCATATCCATTATGCTATGACCGGGCATACAAAAGTGTTTTGCCACAGGTAAATCCATTCTTTTTTCTCTTATCGTGTGGCGATGAGAATTCATCCTTGTTCTCAGTTTTTGCCCGGTCTCCCCCACATACAGACCCCCAGTTGGACATTTAGTACATATAATTAGGTACACCACATTAGATGTGATGCAGCTGAAAGTACCTGGGATCTTTTAGTCCTGATGGGAGTTGGGTATCTTTATCTTGTCCGTGGTCATTATAGATGCACATGTTTTACACTTCTTCTGTTTGCAAGGAAAGGTTCCTGCAGCTGTTGGGGAGGACAGGGAGCTTCTGACAATGATGCTTCTTAGATTTGGGGGCTGCCTAAAACATAGTAGTGGGGGGTCTGGAAATATGGATTGTAATCGGGCATCTTTTTGTAGTAAAGGTTGTAGTTTCCGTGCAGCTCCCCTTAGCATCTCCAGATTTGGATTGTAGGTGACCACTAGAGGCACCCGGTTATTTTCTTCTTTAGTTTTGTAATGTAGCAGGTGATTCCTTGATATTCTGGTGGCTCTTGTAATTTGGTTTTCACTTGTTCTTGGATGGTAGCCCTGGTTCAAAAAAGTCTTTCTGAGGCGACCAAGGTGTTCATCTCTATCCATGGGGTTGGAACATATACAGTTGTATCTGATGGCTTGGCTGTAGACTATAGAGTTTTTTATGTGTTTTGGATGGAAACTGTCCCATTTAAGGTATGTTGGACGGTCGATTGGCTTCTGATACAGGGATGTCTCTATTTCATTGTTCTTTAGCTTAATGGTGGTGTCTAAAAAGTTAATTTCAGTGCTGGAGTAGTTGAGTGTTAAGTTGATGGTTGGATGAAATTGGTTGAACTGTTCATGGAACGTCTTTAGCTGTTGTTGAGACTCCGTCCAGATGATTAAAATGTCATCAATGTAGCGGTAGTAGGCCCGAGGCCTGATGGGACATGAGGACAAAAAGTCGCTTTCAAGCTTGGCCATGAAAAGATTTGCATACTGTGGAGCCATTTTACTTCCCATAGCTGTGCCAGTCTCCTGAAGATAGATCTTGTTGTCAAATTCAAAGTAATTGTGGGTGAGGATAAATTTTGTGAGTTTCACCACAGAATCAGCATCATTCCCGGTGTTTCCCATGAAGACTTTGCAGGCATTTAATCCATCCTGGTGTGGGATATTAGAGTACAAAGATTCCACGTCCATGGTGGCCAGGATGGTTCCTTCTGGTAGGGGACCTATTGCTGCTAGTTTATTCAGTAGGTCAGTTGTGTCCTGAATGTAGCTGGGTGTATCCTTTACCAGGGGTTTAAGAATGCCCTCTACCCATCCAGATACCTGCTCAGTAAGGGTGTCCACACATGAAATAATCGGCCTCCCTGGATTCCCAGCTTTGTGGATTTTGGGAAGCATGTAAAATGTCCCTGTTCTTGGACTTTCTGGTATCAGGTCATCAGCTCTTATGGATTTGTCAGACAGACAAGATACCAACTTGCTTAGTTCCTTGTAATAGTCCTGTGTAGGGTCCGACTCCAGTTTTCTGTAGTAGCGTGTGTCCGTAAGTTGTCTGTTTGCTTCCTTAATATAGTCTGATGTGTTCATCATGACTATTGCACCTCCCTTGTCAGCAGGTTTAATGATGATCTCTTTGTTGGTTTTCAGAGACTGTATGGCCTTTCTCTCCTGGGCACTGATGTTGGATGCTTGTCTCTTGTTGGTGGCTATAATGGTGGATTTTATCAAATGTCTGAATGAGTCTATATATTTATCCAAATGGGGGTTACGTCCAGGTGGAGGTGTCCAGTCTGACCTCTTCTTGGTTGTTGGGATCCCTTTTCCTTCAGTCCGAGTGTTTTCTGGATCTTCTGTATCATTGAAGTATTCCCTCAGGCGCAGTCTCCTGAAAAAATGTTCCATATCACTGCAGAGTTCGGTTTTATCCAGGGCCTTAGTAGGACAAAATGAGAGTCCTCTAGAAAGCACGGCAAGCTCCACTTTGTTGGGTTTGTAATCTGAGAGATTGATGACACAGTTAGATGCTTTTGTGTCTGGAATGGAGTGGTTGTCAGAGTTGTCAGGTTTTGTTTTGTATCTGTTTGTATAGAGTCCGGAATGGAGGCGCAATCTGTGTAGTTTCTTTTCCTTGTTATGAATCAGAAAGGTCCGTAGTTTGTTATAGTATTGTTGTAATTTTTGCTCTGTGCTTTCTGTAAGTGTTTTCCTCAGAGTTTCAAATTGCCCTTGGACTTTACTCCTTATGCTGTAGCAGACATGTAAAAGATGGTTCCTTAGTCTTTCAGAAGTCCTGTGACAAAGGTTTTGTGCATAATGGGTATTGTAGGTGTGAAGAATTGGGTTTGTAATCCAGAGTCCTTTGGAATTAGATTCTCCTTTTTGCATTTAGATAAGAAAAAAATGTCGCTGTCCATTTGTGCGCGTTTCTTCAGAAGTGGTTTTAGTTCCATAAAGATGCGGTACATTCTGGTATCCTCCATTTTGATATAGGAAAGATGTGTATCTTCGTACCGTGTTAGCCAGTAGATAGAAAAATATTTAGACTTGAGAGTCCTCAGTGGTTGATACCTTTTAATGGCTAACTGAAAAGATGGTAACAAATTGCAAGCTTTCGAGACTACTCCGGTCTCTTCATCAGGCAAAGACTAAAACAAAAACTGAAGAATCACATATATATATATATACACAAGAGGACACAGGAATAGTGCAATAGGTAAGACAAGTGATGTGAAGCAGAACTGTCATTATGGCAGAGGAATGAACATAAATATTGGAACAGATCATAGATAAGGAGAGAGTTTTATTACCCTCTGATTGGGGTCTGGTGTTGTGTTTTGATGCCCCTAGAAGGTCAGAGACGCAGATTCCTTAATTGATATAGAATGACATGAATCCATGTGACACGTTCATTCCAGCACTAAGAGTGTCAAAGGTCATCATAAGTTTGTATTCCCAAACCTTTCTATCTTTCTCAGATTTGAAGTTAGATTTTAATACCAGTAATTCCATATCCATTATGCTATGACCGGGCATACAAAAGTGTTTTGCCACAGGTAAATCCATTCTTTTTTCTCTTATCGTGTGGCGATGAGAATTCATCCTTGTTCTCAGTTTTTGCCCGGTCTCCCCCACATACAGACCCCCAGTTGGACATTTAGTACATATAATTAGGTACACCACATTAGATGTGATGCAGCTGAAAGTACCTGGGATCTTGTAGTCCTGATGGGAGTTGGGTATCTTTATCTTGTCCGTGGTCATTATAGATGCACATGTTTTACACTTCTTCTGTTTGCAAGGAAAGGTTCCTGCAGCTGTTGGGGAGGACAGGGAGCTTCTGACAATGATGCTTCTTAGATTTGGGGGCTGCCTAAAACATAGTAGTGGGGGTCTGGAAATATGGATTGTAATCGGGCATCTTTTTGTAGTAAAGGTTGTAGTTTCCGTGCAGCTCCCCTTAGCATCTCTAGATTTGGATTGTAGGTGACCACTAGAGGCACCCGGTTATTTTCTTCTTTAGTTTTGTAATGTAGCAGGTGATTCCTTGATATTCTGGTGGCTCTTGTAATTTGGTTTTCAATTGTTCTTGGATGGTAGCCCTGGTTCAAAAAAGTCTTTCTGAGGCGACCAAGGTGTTCATCTCTATCCATGGGGTTGGAACATATACGGTTGTATCTGATGGCTTGGCTGTAGACTATAGAGTTTTTTATGTGTTTTGGATGGAAACTGTCCCATTTAAGGTATGTTGGACGGTCGATTGGCTTCTGATACAGGGATGTCTCTATTTCATTGTTCTTTAGCTTAATGGTGGTGTCTAAAAAGTTAATTTCAGTGCTGGAGTAGTTGAGTGTTAAGTTGATGGTTGGATGAAATTGGTTGAACTGTTCATGGAACGTCTTTAGCTGTTGTTGAGACTCCGTCCAGATGATTAAAATGTCATCAATGTAGCGGTAGTAGGCCCGAGGCCTGATGGGACATGAGGACAAAAAGTCGCTTTCAAGCTTGGCCATGAAAAGATTTGCATACTGTGGAGCCATTTTACTTCCCATAGCTGTGCCAGTCTCCTGAAGATAGATCTTGTTGTCAAATTCAAAGTAATTGTGGGTGAGGATAAATTTTGTGAGTTTCACCACAGAATCAGCATCATTCCCGGTGTTTCCCATGAAGACTTTGCAGGCATTTAATCCATCCTGGTGTGGGATATTAGAGTACAAAGATTCCACGTCCATGGTGGCCAGGATGGTTCCTTCTGGTAGGGGACCTATTGCTGCTAGTTTATTCAGTAGGTCAGTTGTGTCCTGAATGTAGCTGGGTGTATCCTTTACCAGGGGTTTAAGAATGCCCTCTACCCATCCAGATACCTGCTCAGTAAGGGTGTCCACACATGAAATAATCGGCCTCCCTGGATTCCCAGCTTTGTGGATTTTGGGAAGCATGTAAAATGTCCCTGTTCTTGGACTTTCTGGTATCAGGTCATCAGCTCTTATGGATTTGTCAGACAGACAAGATACCAACTTGCTTAGTTCCTTGTAATAGTCCTGTGTAGGGTCCGACTCCAGTTTTCTGTAGTAGCGTGTGTCCGTAAGTTGTCTGTTTGCTTCCTTAATATAGTCTGATGTGTTCATCATGACTATTGCACCTCCCTTGTCAGCAGGTTTAATGATGATTTCTTTGTTGGTTTTCAGAGACTGTATGGCCTTTCTCTCCTGGGCACTGATGTTGGATGCTTGTCTCTTGTTGGTGGCTATGATGGTGGATTTTATCAAATGTCTGAATGAGTCTATATATTTATCCAAATGGGGGTTACGTCCAGGTGGAGGTGTCCAGTCTGACCTCTTCTTGGTTGTTGGGATCCCTTTTCCTTCAGTCCGAGTGTTTTCTGGATCTTCTGTATCATTGAAGTATTCCCTCAGGCGCAGTCTCCTGAAAAAATGTTCCATATCACTGCAGAGTTCGGTTTTATCCAGGGCCTTAGTAGGACAAAATGAGAGTCCTCTAGAAAGCACGGCAAGCTCCACTTTGTTGGGTTTGTAATCTGAGAGATTGATGACACAGTTAGATGCTTTTGTGTCTGGAATGGAGTGGTTGTCAGAGTTGTCAGGTTTTGTTTTTCCATAGTCTTTAAACATAAGCAGTTGAAATATTACACTTGGAAGCCAGGAACAAAAATTGTGTTACATAGTGTAATCATTTAAATGCTGTTAGTTACACATATTCTGAAAAACAGCACAACACTAAAACAGACACTGTATTCATTTCCCAGTTAGCAATATCAATATTGATGAGATCATTAATGCTGACGTCAGTTATGATATTACAGATAACATTAACATGGAATGACTAAGATGACTTCAATATGTGAATAAATAAGAAAAAATAATATTATTGACCACAAGGCTTGGGAGACTTTGTTACCATGAAACTTATGACTATACTAATGACATCACAAGTGTATTGTAAGATATACCAGTAACTCTACGCTCCACAATAGATTAAGTGTCGTTTAATTTCTTAGAAATAAATAATAGGAAGCAATAACTTATTACCGTCAGTTTTTAGCTTTGTTTTTTTTTCTTTTTTCTTTTTCTTCTTCTAAGAGTCATAACAAGGCTTGTATTTCTGGTTTCGATTGTCATATTCATTTTATAACAGGCCTGCACAACATACGGCCCAGCCAAAAGATGCGGTTGCATCACAGGAGTGCCGATGGGCTTATAGAATGATGTGCTCCTCTGCAGGTGCTCTATAAACGCTGCTTAAAGAGGTTTGATAGCGGCATTTATCTGGTTAAAAGACGTGGCTGGAGCTCCGATCCATGAGCAGCTTTTAGAGGAAGATGCTGAAAATCACAGCCATCATCTGCAGACAAAGATGTGGACTCAATTCCTGAGCCCGCATCAAAGACAGGGAGCAGATGTATGACGTAACTGTAAGTCATATGTCGGCAAGGTGTTAAAAGCGATCAGTTCTGCCAAATAGAGGCCAGGGAAAGACAAGGTGTGTATAATTTTCTATTTAGATTGTAACATTTGCACCAGTTTAAAAAAAAATGGTTAACCCCTTTTGACAGTGGCTAAGGTGTCTTGGATGATTCATATCATCATAATAATGCAATTACTAAAAATAACATCAAAGGACAAAGCAATGCATTAATTAGGTGTTATGTGAATATGAACGGGAATATGAAGTGAATGATGACATCATAGTGCTGATATAATGTTGAATAAAATTATTTCAAAATATGGGTATGGTGCTATAATTACAATTTTTAATAAAATCAGAATGGAAGACATTAGTGGTCTCATCTTTTGATTACAAAGACAATGACGTATAGATCAGTTAAAATTGTGAAGCAAATTGCATAATACAGATGACTGGTGACATCAGTCTCAGAGGTGGATGCAAAGTTCTTAAGAAACAATAGGCTGTTTTTATTTCTGCTTATGTTAATTAGAGTCTGCAGCAAATGTACCTGTAGTGTATAGAACATTGTGGTCACGATAACGCACACGGCATAGAATGTCAGAAATAGAACACTGTGTACTGGAATGTTTCTATAATAATCTTTGGCAACCTGTGTTCATGCTTATAGTAAACAGAAAATTAAACTTCAGACAATGTTGACGTCTTTTCGAACATTCTATTTGTCTGTTACATTTTAGGAACAGACAAACGGAACCAGTGATCTTTTAAATCAGTTACGCATATGAAAACAGAGTGGCCCCATTGATTACTATGCGATTGATTACTATGCGTTCCATTTGATGTTCCTCAAATAAAAAATATGCACACAGGGCTTTTTTCTTATGTTAAAAAAACAGAACCCAGATGGACACTATAGTAAATAGTAATAGTAAATAGTGATTTGCATGACTAAATCATGCCTGTTTATAATCCAGTGTTAGCCTGATAGTCCATTGATCACAAGCATCCAATATGGACCATCAGATGGTGAGATAGTCAAAGTCTTCGCAATTTTACACATTAGGAACATTTTTCAGATTTTTTTTCACAATTTTTAGAAGCAGTTGTTCACAGAGTTACCGTCTTTGCTCTGCCTCTCTAACATGCTATTTTTATACACGGTCATGTGTTGAAAATCAACTTTCTAGTTCTTTAGTTGTTTTTCATTAATACTGTGAGTAGCTGGCCTTGAATTAACGACTATAGGACCAATGCAAGTACAGCGGAATCCATGACTTTAAGGGATACAGACTTTTCTTTCCAGCATGGAGCACCGATTACAACAATCTTATTGCTCTGTTTTATTAGAGATTTGCTTGCTCCTCAGTTTAACTATATGGGGTCTCATTAGCAGTCCCAGGTGATGGGCTTGCCACAAAAAAATACCTCCACCAATGAACACTTAGCTTTCGTGAGGAATATTTCCCGAGAGCTGAGTTCAATTCTGGGGGGCGGTTTTATTACACTAATGAGTGAATGAGGGAGTTGTTTCTGGCTGGAGCTGGATACATGTGGTATGTTCGTGGTATCCGTCATCTGAAGGAGTATAGACTGTGACTGCAGACTATAACGGCAGGGGATACAAAAACAGTGGGCCAACAAAAAGTTGGGAGACAGTGGGTATCGCCTGGTACAGGAGCAGCTGAATTATAGATTCTGGGTTGGGATCTTTTGGACTGGGGATATCTCATTGTGGGCATCTAACTGGAGTTGCTGTGTGACCGTGGACAGAAGAAATAAAACTAATTGCATCGTTAACCTGTGTGATGTTCCACACTGTCTGTACACGGGGAATACTCGCTTTGCTGGTCTTGGAGGTAAACACTGGCACACTCAGGGTTAAAACAACAGTCCATTTGGTTTATTACAGCAGACATTACATCAAATACAGGCTCTCACTGATCCCGATCAGCACAACACGGATCTCTGTCCATTACCTGTTGGTGTCGGCCACACAGGTTCCCGGAGGCCTCTTAGCTTCAGAGGTATCCTGTACACATCAAAACACAGTCTTTCTCTGACCCCGGTCAGCATACCACACGGATCTCTGTCCGTCACCTGTTGGCCACACAGGTTCTCAGATCCCTCTTATCCGCAGAAGTATCCAATCAACATTTCTCACTTTGCTCTGACCCCGGTCAGTGTCACTGACAGTTTTCAGCCCGTCCACTCCTTTCTGGCTCAGATTCGCCAGCACTGCATCCCCAGTCTGTGCAACATCCAGCCTGGAAAACTTGGGAGCTCTGTCCAGGCTGACAGACTCCCAACACTCTCTTAGACATCCTCCCCATGTGCCAAACACTTCCTTACATACCTGTAGCCACTCCCACAGGCGAGGTATGGATCACATGGTCTGGTCACATGCACATGACCTCATCACAGGTCCTCAAAATTCACAACCACCAGTGGGCAGTGTATGTGTGGTTAGCCAGTCCCACCCAGCTCTCCGGCTAACCTGTAAGCCACCATAGTAAAATAAACACAACTCTTATGGGACTACAAGTCCCAGAACAACATTACTTTGGCTTACAGCGCAGAGGAGCTCTGCGACACATACCTGCCATTCACAACAATGCCGGGGACTGTCTTTTCATCCAAATCACGCCTCCATGCATATCTTGAGAAGCATACACAGCGCCCCCTAGCTGCAGCATGGGTCACTACATCACATACCTCCCCCATACTTGTGGGGTTGAACACTTATTCTAAACCGAGGGCCTCGAGACAGGGCATCCATGTCACCTTGCCCTACAAGTCGAGGGGACCGTCTCAGTCGATTTTGAGCATCATTCAACATCACCCGTTTGTTAGGCCTCCCCAGCCCCCAGAGGTCAGTATGTCGGCCTTGTCTTTCTGTCTGTGTCACCAGACCCTTTGTAATCAACCCATTTTCCACGTGTACCCCTTCACACGACCTTTCTTTCCATGGCCGCCTCCTATGGTTGTTGCAGTCATGAGTCCATCGTCTAGTCAAGCCTACTGCTTGATCTGAGTCTGACCCTCTGTCCTTTCATCCGCTACAGGGTCTCCCACTTATGTCACTCAGCCCTGATCCAACAGAGGAGTCACCTCCTCTAACTCTCATTGCTTCAGACTGTGTACTGCCAGTCCCAGAGAAGCCTCTCGTCTCTCTATATCTCGGGCTGGAAGCAGTCCACATCTTTGTTTCAACTCCTGTAGCTGTACCTTAATATTCTTTCTTTCCCAGATCAGCTGCTCTACCTCTCTTAGGTACGTCACTCGATATTCCAGGAGCATTCGGATGTTCTTAAGGCTCTCCACTGAGCCCACAATGACGAATGATGGTCTTCTTCACCAACCAGTCTTCTTCACCAGCCACCTTGATCTCGCAATCAGCTGGAATCCTCACTCTCACCACACCAGAATGATTCACTAGTTCCTGCATCACCTTTCCAAGTCTTCCAATGACTTTCCCCACCAGATTTCTGGGTACCGGAATTATGTCTTCTACAAAGCCCAGCCAACTTTGAGCTTCCCTCACCAGCTCCAGGCGTCGAGCGGCTTTCATATTACCCAACATGATCATCTGTTTCATGCGGATACATCGAAGATGCATATCCTTTAGGACTGCCACCCGCTTCTCTGTGACTTCCCTATCCGCCAGTATCACCAACTGGTTCGTCTCTGAGGCCCAGTTCACACTATAGACTTTTACTGCCTTTTTAAAGGCCTCATGCACACCCTCACTGGCACAGGCTTCTCGCATGTCTTCGGGTACCTCCATCACGCACTTAAAGAGCGAAGCCTCATTCTCTCCCTGGTTTACCTCGGACACTTCCCACAAGACATCTGCCACGACCGGATAACTGTCTTGTTCAGCTCTTAGCTCAAAATCTTCCTGAGATTTACCTTCTTCAAGACCCCTGGCCAAGATGGGCACACCCCTGTAGCATTGTGCCAGATGGATAGTTCATAAGGCAGACTGGACACACATAGTACATTTGCCCCTGGCAACAGTTCGTCTGCAACACCCCTTTAACGTCGGAATGCTCCAACCCCTTTTTGGCAACCATCCCTGCTTGGGTTACTGCCCCTTTTAGGCCACCACCCCTTTTAGGGACACCACCCCACTCTGGGATACACCTTGTGGACTCCCCAACGGCTTTCTTAGGCCCCAGTCTCACAGTACAGTTTATGTCTTTTGGGCTTGTACTGGCCCTTTAAGAGTTTGTGTGACCTGGTTCACACTGTCCTCCTATGATACCTCACCAGCTCCTGCAGGCACTGCCATAGCTTCTGTTGCCGCCACAAACCACTGGTACCTCCGGCTGCCGATCACAAGCCACTGTGGCTGTTACTGCAGCTGCTGCTGCTGCAGAGCCTCTTTCAGCAAAAACTGTAGCTCCCGCTACCACAAGTCCCTGTACGGTTCCGCACCGCCGACTTCGTGGACCCGCCGATCCACAGCAAAACCTTCATAACCCCACCGAGTTACAGCCAGACGTCTTCAGTCTTCGTAGCCCCGCCGAACCACAACAAGTTGAAAAAGAAGAAAAAAAATTTCATGGACTTGCCGATCCACAGCAAAAACCCCTTCACACATGCTTCTTGAATCACTGCCAGCATTCTAGCACCAATTGTAATGTTCCACACTGTCTGTGGACGGGGAATACTCCCTTTGCTGGTCTTGGAGGTAAACACTGGCACACTCAGGGTTAAAACAACAGTCCATTTGGTTAATTACAGCAGCCATTACACCAAATACAGGCTTTCACTGATCCCGATCAGCACAACACGGATCCCTGTCCTATACCTGTTGGTGTCGGCCACACAGGTTCCCGGAGGCTTCTTAACTTCAGAGGTATCCAGTACACATCAAAACACAGTCTTTCTCTGACCCCGGTCAGCATACCACATGGATCCCTGTCCGTCACCTGTTGGCCATGCAGGTTCTCAGATCCCTCTTATCCGCAGAGGTATCCAATCAACAATTCTCACTTTGCTCTCACCTCGGTCAGTGTCACTCACGGTTTTCAAGCCCGTCCACGCACTGCTGCCCCAGTCTGCGCAACATCCAGCCTGGAAAACATGGAAGCTCTGTTCAGGCCGACAGACTCCCATCACACTCTTAGACACCGTCACCATGTGCCAAACACTTCCTTACATACTTGTAGCCACTCCCACAGGTGAGGTATGGATCACATGTTCTGGTCACATGCACATGACCTCATCACAGGTCCTTAAAATTCACAACCACCAGTGGGCGGTGTATGTGTGGTTAGCTCGTCCCACCCAGCTCTCCGGCTAACCCTATAAGCCACCATAGTAAAATAAACTCAACTCTTATGGGACTACAAGTCCCAGAACAACATTACTTTGGCTTACAGCGCAGAGGAGCTCTGTGACACATACCTGCCATTCACAACAATGCCGGGGACTATCTTTCCATCCAAATCACGCCTCCATGCATATCTTGAGGAGCATATACAGCTCCCCCTAGCTGCAGCATGGGTCACTACATCACACCTGCCTAGGTGATTAATACAACCCACAACCTTAGATCTTCACAAGTGGTGGAAGAGGTGAGATTACCAATATCTGGACAGCTTACCAGGAAAAGCGGTAACTTGGCAGAAGAGATGGCAGATTCCATCAACAAGAGTCTCAAGATGGAGGAGTTGAGAGAGCTTTATACTGGGAGAAAGCTAGATTGGCTGCAGGAGGACAACCAGGTAAGGCCTCTTTCACACTTCAGTCGTCTGGCGTCAATCCCAGTCCGCCAAAGTGTGAAAATAACGAATCCGTTGTATTTCAGTGAAAACGGATGCAGCGGATCCGTTTTGAGACGGATCCGTCAATACTAGCAGAATGAAGCTGGGATGAACTGTTCTGGAGAGAGAGAGCGAGAGAGAGACCCCAGAAGTGGTTCAGGGCAGTTTTAGCATGCAATAACGGACTCCGCCGTTGGATTCCTTCAATAATGGATGACGATGGATCCGCCACGCATAGGCAACCATTGTAGAAGTGTCACCAATTTTCTGACGGATCCGTCGGATGACGGATCAAATGAATGACCATCCATCAAAATCCGTCACTAATGCAACTGAATGGGGAAAAAAACGGATTCGCCAAAAAAAGGCGGATCAGTTTTTTTCACACTTTGGCAGATTTTGACTGACGTCGAACGACTGAAGTGTGAAAGAGGCCTTACCCTAATACAATTCTTGGCCGAAAGTGACCAAAAACAGCCACAGGAGAATGTCAGTTCAGATGTGGAGGAGGGCAGCTCCATGGAGGGACCACAGTCCAGGGCTGTCATCCAGATGCAATGGATCGACTAACTGAGTTGAAGCAGACGCTGGCCACGCTAGGAGAGCGGGCCACGGATTTAGAGTGGCCAGCAGTGGTAAGCAAATATCTGGGTGTGCATATAGCAGTACCCCCAACCGCCCAAAGTGCACATGGCAGTGGATAACTGGAGAGAGGGGCCCAGATCTTTAAGATACCAGGACATACCACAGTTCAATGAAGAAACCTCTGCCTGCTGCATAAGGTGTCCATCAGTGACTGGATGAAATTTTTGGGCTTTGGCCTGTCTGGAAAAGCAAGAGAAGATTTTAATAACTTGGGGATCAGCGCATTACTAGAGAGGTATGCCATCACGCCTGAAATCTACCGGAGGAAGTTTTGGGAGACTGACAAGCCCTATGCACACATGCACCAGGAGATTGCCAACACATTATGTATGGCATGCACTTGGTGGATAGAAGGACTGGGGGCTCGGGAAGCAGAACATGTCTTGGATATATTCATGCTGGAACTATTTATGGCCAAGCTCCCAGGTGATTTAAAACAGTGGGTGGCAGATAGAAAACCACTCAGTCTGGATAAGACTTTAAGACTGGCTGATGATTGCTCTGCCAATCGACCAGGACTATGTGGAAGGACAGCCCTAGTAAGTCAGGAACAGGGGCTTACAGGGAGGCCAGCAAGACCAACTAAGAGGGAGAGGTTTACAAAGCTCCCAAGAACAGCCAAAGTTGGGGAGAGGGTGGTTAAGATGCCATAACTGTAGACATATGGAACAGTTTGCTATGGAATGCTGAGAATGTTCTAGCCCACATCATCCACATCTTCAACTGGTGAACACTGTACTGCAATGGGGTTGGAATGCTGAGTGAGAGAGGATCCCACTACCCCAACTGGAAGAGGAAGAGGTATATGTTGTACAAGGAAAACTGTCCCGGACTAGGTGGGACACCTCAGCAACCATGAACAAGCATAAGCAGATGGTCTGGGTAGGGGACATGGAAGCTGTGGGGCTCTGTGACTCCAGAGCTTCAGTCACATTGATAAAAGACCATCTAGTACCAGACCAATGTATGGTTCCCCCCAGCCATATGTTAGTCAACGTAGCCGAAGGAGAATCACTGAACATTCAGAGTTCAGACTACATTTAGACTGGGGTCACATTCTTGGAAAGGTGGCTGTAGTAGTGCGGCACGTACCGGTAGATGTGTTGCTAGGAAACAACCAAGGAGTATAGTTGGTGTGCCACTGGGCCAATGTCATAGTGTGTCAGACGAGAGGGAACAGAGTGATCTCAACATGCCAACTACCCACCTTCCATTGGTGAAGAAAGCACAAAAAACAATACCTGTTACCGTGATGAAGCGTGACCTGAGGGAGGTAAATTACATCAGGGAGGAGGTACAGGGAGATCCATCGCTAGGGGGGTTGATAAGTGCAGAAGGCATAGAAGGGTCTGGCGAAGAGGTGGGCCGCAATATATAGGAAAGAGGATTAATGTATCAGGTGACACGAGACCCAATGGGGCAGTATACCAAGCAGTTGGGGGTGCCAGAGAAATATAGAAGTTATATTCGGTCCTTAGCTCATGAAGGTCCATTAGGGGGATACCTCGGACCCAATGCAGGTTTATGAGCAGGTACTTCTGGCACAGGGTGACCCTTGAAATGAAAAAAAAATTTAAGCTACTGTGACAACTGTCAACAGGTGGGAGCCCCCCAATCAACCCATTGTCACGCTGTCTAATGATATGACTACAATGTCAGTAAACTATTTATACAGGAACCACACTCTATACAACATATAGTTTAGCAACCTAAGAATGTAAGTATAAAATAGATTTACCTGACACAATATCAGCAGAACTTAGGGTTAATCTTGAGGACTAGATGTGCAGAGACGATATCAGTTGAACTCAGGGTTAATCTTGAGGACTTGATGAGCTGTAACAGGAAAGAGGAGGACCGGGGTCTAACCTGACCCTACACTGGGGTCCTAACTAATCCCTTACCTTGGAGGTACTGATAATGGTTCAGAGGTCCAAGTCTCCAGCCTAACCCTGTCTCCTATCAGACCCTGAACCCTGTAATCAGTCCTAAGAAGGATCCTGATTACCACCAAAGGGATATGGGCTGATCTCAGCTAAATACACAGATTAGACATATAAGACAGACAGGATAGCACTCTCTTGCATACACACTCAAACACCGAAGGAACATAAATGGTCTGGGAAATAAACTCTAAGCAAGTTAAGCTTAAAATAACTAAGGAGCTCTCTCAACTAGAGTCTATACAGATTCATTCCTATCTGTGGTCTGCATGAAGTGTTTCACTGGCAACTCCCAAAGCAGACAACCAGAAACTTAAAGGAAACCAATCAACAAATAATCAATTGCAGCCGGGAGAAACTGCACCCAGTCCCAGCACCGAGCACAGACAGAATTAACTCCCTAGCTGCCAAACACAAAGAAACAGCAACTCAGCTGTGAGAAGTCAAAATGTGCAACCGCGACAATCTTCGTGGCAATGCACACATGACAGTACCCCCCCCTTCTACGAGGGGCCTCCGGACCCTCAGGGCCAGGCCTGCCCGGGTGAGTTCTGTGGAAGGTCCGAACCAAACGATCTGCGTTAACATCAGACGCAGGGACCCACGTCCTCTCCTCCGGACCATACCCCTTCCAATGCACCAAGTACTGAAAGGACCGGCGATTCAGGCGAGAGTCAATGATTTTTGATACTTGAAATTCCAAGTTACCATTGACCAACACTGGAGGAGGAGGTAGAGGTGATGGTATGACTGGTGCCACATACCTTTTAAGTAATGACTTGTGGAACACATTATGAATTTTAAAGTAGAAGGGAGTTCCAGACGAAATGCACAGGATTAATTATGGAACTGATCCTGTATGGCCCGATGAATCTGGGACCCAGTTTCCAGGAGGGCACTTTAAGTTTTATATTCCTGGTAGACAACCATACCAGATCGTTCACATTCAGATCTGGACCAGAAACTCTCCTCCTATCAGCCATACGTTTGTAACGGTTCCCCATCGTACTCAAATTATTCAATACACCTCGCCACACAGAAGCAAGTGACGACGAGAAACGCTCCTCCTCAGGAACCCCAGAAAGACCCCCCATTGAAACTACAAAACTGGGGATGAAAACCATATGCCCCAAAAAACGGGGACTTACCAGTGGACTCGCTCCGCCTGTTGTTAAGAGCGAACTCTGCCAGAGGCAAGAAAGATGACCAGTCCTCCTGGTTCTCCGAGACAAAACACCGGAGATATGTCTCTAAACTCTGATTCAGACGCTCTGTCTGACCATTGGTCTGTGGATGAAAAGCCGAGGAAAACGACAATTGCATCCCCCGACGTAAACAAAATGCCCTCCAAAATTTGGACACAAACTGAGACCCCCTATCTGACACCACATCAGAAGGCAACCCATGAAGTCTCACGATCTCCCTAATGAACACCTGCGCCAGAGTTTTAGCATTAGGGAGTGCAGGAAGAGCAACGAAATGTGCCATCTTACTGAACCTGTCAACAACCACCAGTATGACAGTATTCCCTGACGACGGAGGAAGATCCGTAATGAAGTCCATAGATAAATGAGTCCATGGACGCTCCGGAAGTTTCAAGGGTAAAAGGGTCCCAGATGGACGGGTATGAGGAGTTTTAGAGCGAGCACAAACCCCACAGGACGCGACAAAAGTTATAACATCTTTATTAGCGTTAGGCCACCAAAATCGGCGAGAAAGGAGATCTAAAGTAGCCTTACTCCCTGGATGTCCTGCTAAAGCAGAATTATGATGTGCCTCAATAACCTTTTGTCTCAACTGATTCGGGACAAACAGTCTCCCTGGAGGTCCTGCAGGGGCGTCCCCCTGAGCCTCTAACACCTCCTCCTCAAGCTCAGAACATACAGCCGACACTACCACCCCCTCCTGAAGGATAGGAATCGGGTCATCCGTTTTCCCGGCCCCTGGGAAACAGCGAGACAAAGCATCAGCCTTTACATTCTTAGACCCCGGACGATAAGTGACGACAAAATTAAACCTGGTAAAAAACAACGACCATCGAGCTTGTCTGGAATTCAGACGCTTAGCGGATTCTAAATACAGCAGGTTCTTGTGATCAGTAATAACGGTGACCGGGTGGACTGCCCCCTCCAAAAAGTGACGCCATTCTTCAAAAGACAATTTAATGGCCAAAAGTTCCCTATTGCCGATATCATAATTCCTTTCGGCGGACGACAATTTCTTAGAAAAGAAAGCGCACGGATGCCATTTACCAGGGGACGGACCCTGGGACAATATAGCACCCACCCCTACGTCAGACGCGTCCACCTCCACAATGAACGGCTGAGATACATCTGGTTGGATGAGAACGGGTGCCGAAGCAAAACATCTCTTTAAAGAGGAAAAGGCTTGGCAAGCTTTGTCCGACCACCTAGAAAAATCCGTCCCTTTTCTCGTCATGTCCGTGAGAGGTTTGACGACAGACGAGAAATTACAAATAAATTTCCGGTAGTAATTAGCAAACCCCAAAAAACGCTGCAGAGCCTTAAGATCCCCTGGCTGATCCCATTCAAGCACTGCTCTCACCTTTTCAGGGTCCATACGGAAACCGGAGGCTGACACCAAAAAACCCAAAAACTGAAGTTCCTGTACGGCAAAAAACACACTTCTCCAGTTTGGCGTATAGTTTATTGTCTCGCAAGATCTGCAACACCTGTCTCACATGCTCCTGGTGAGACACAAGATCTGGCGAGTAAATTAAAATGTCATCCAAATATACGACCACAAACACCCCCACAAGGTGACGAAAAATGTCATTAACAAAATGTTGGAATACTGCTGGTGCAGTAGTCAGACCAAAAGGCATAACCAGGTTTTCATAATGTCCCTCCGGCGTGTTAAACGCCGTTTTCCACTCATCCCCCTCTTTTATTCTAATCAGATTATACGCCCCCCTGAGATCCAATTTAGAGAACCATTTGGCGCCAACAATTTGATTGAAGAGATCAGGAATAAGAGGGAGTGGATACGGATCTCGAACAGTAATCCGATTAAGTTTGCGGAAATCCAAGCAAGGGCGTAGGCCTCCATCTTTTTTCTTCACAAAGAAGAACCCCGCGGCTACAGGGGAAGATGAAGGTCTAATATGCCCTTTGGCCAGACTTTCGGAAATATAATCTTTCATAGCCTGTCTTTCAGGACCAGAAAGATTATACAACCTAGCTTTAGGTAACTTAGCATCAGGAAGAAGATTAATAGAGCAGTCATACACACGATGAGGAGGCAACTCCCGACACCCCTCCTCAGAAAAAAACATCCCCAAAATCCTCCAAAAAAGGAGGCAATGTACTAGGTACGACCGCACTGATGACTGTGTTCATGCAGTTGCTTTTGCAAAACTCACCCCATTGGCTTATCTCTCTGGACTGCCAATTAATTACAGGGTTATGTTTAACCAGCCAAGGAAGTCCCAACACAATGGGAGTAGGTAGACCCTCCAACACATAACAAGATAATTGTTCCCTATGTATTGCCCCTACCCGAAGGTCAATGTTATGAACCTCATGAACAAAGCTACCTTGGCCGAGAGGCCTGGCGTCAATGGAAAAAATAGGGATCGGTTTGACCAATACACTCAGATGCATACCTTGAGCCTGAGCAAATTGAGCGTCAACCAGATTGGCGCCGGAACCACTATCCAGAAGAACAGACAATCTCTTCACTCTAGTACCAAACACCACCTCCACTGGTACAAGGAACTGAGAAGAACCGGCGGATGAAATACATACTCCCAGGTTGTCATCCACCACACAACCTGGGATTAGCAGTTTTCCGGCGACTTTTTACTTAACAAGACACGGGATGGACATTCTCCAACAAAATGTCCCTCTTTCCCGCAGAAAAAACACCTTCTAGTCCTGCGGCGTGCCGCCAATCCCCTACTACGAAAAGATGTCCCTCCCAACTGCATAGGCTCATCCGAACAGACAAGGGGAACCTCAACATAAGGGACTTTAGTAGTAGGTGGAGTAACAACAGGGAGTGGAGTTACCTCACCCCTCTCCCGAAGCCGTCTATCAGTACGGATAGCTAAGGCCATAGCAGCCTCCAGAGAAGGAGGAGACTCATACTGAGCCAAAACGTCTTTTAATTTGTCAGAAAGCCCATGACAAAACTGGCTCCTAAGAGCTGGGTCATTCCACTGAGTATCCGTGGCCCATCTACGAAACTCAGAAGCAAATTCCTCCGCAGGACGATCTCCCTGCTGTATCTTACGTAATTTAGTCTCAGCAAGAGAGACCCGATCTGGGTCATCATATACCAATCCCAGAGCAGTAAAAAATTGATCTACAGACTGTAGAGCCGGGGATCCCGGAGGAAGGGAAAATGCCCAGGATTGAGGGTCCCCTTGAAGAAGTGAGATAACAATTCCCACTCTCTGCTCATCACTCCCTGATGATCGCGGCCGAAGCCGAAAATATAATTTACATGCCTCCCGGAAGGTAAAAAATTTGTCTCGCCCACCAGTGAACCTATCTGGAAGAACTACTTTAGGTTCAACTCTGGTTTGCTCCAGGGGAGACAAAACTTTGGACTTAATGTCCGTCAGCTCCATGGATAATCCCTGCAACTGCAGAGCCAGCTGGGCTACTGGATCCATGGTAACTAGAGATAATTTTTTATGGCCAGTGAAAATGTCACGCTGTCTAATGATATGACTACAATGTCAGTAAACTATTTATACAGGAACCACACTCTATACAACATATAGTTTAGCAACCTAAGAATGTAAGTATAAAATAGATTTACCTGACACAATATCAGCAGAACTTAGGGTTAATCTTGAGGACTAGATGTGCAGAGACGATATCAGTTGAACTCAGGGTTAATCTTGAGGACTTGATGAGCTGTAACAGGAAAGAGGAGGACCGGGGTCTAACCTGACCCTACACTGGGGTCCTAACTAATCCCTTACCTTGGAGGTACTGATAATGGTTCAGAGGTCCAAGTCTCCAGCCTAACCCTGTCTCCTATCAGACCCTGAACCCTGTAATCAGTCCTAAGAAGGATCCTGATTACCACCAAAGGGATATGGGCTGATCTCAGCTAAATACACAGATTAGACATATAAGACAGACAGGATAGCACTCTCTTGCATACACACTCAAACACCGAAGGAACATAAATGGTCTGGGAAATAAACTCTAAGCAAGTTAAGCTTAAAACAACTAAGGAGCTCTCTCAACTAGAGTCTATACAGATTCATTCCTATCTGTGGTCTGCATGAAGTGTTTCACTGGCAACTCCCAAAGCAGACAACCAGAAACTTAAAGGAAACCAATCAACAAATAATCAATTGCAGCCGGGAGAAACTGCACCCAGTCCCAGCACCGAGCACAGACAGAATTAACTCCCTAGCTGCCAAACACAAAGAAACAGCAACTCAGCTGTGAGAAGTCAAAATGTGCAACCGCGACAATCTTCGTGGCAATGCACACATGACACCCATGTAGTTAATAGCAGAACCTTTTCAATGGGTGGAGGTGGATTAGATAGGCCTTCAGATATGGAAATATAGGGGGCTTCCAAATTACTGGTAGCACAAAGGCTCTGGAAAAGCAAAATGGCTCCTTCCCCCCAAAAAGAAATTCAGCAAATTCTGTGCTCCCAAATACAAATGCCCCCTCCCTTCTGAGCCCTACAGTGTGCCTAAACCACATTTAGGGTCCACATGTTTGGCATTTCTGTAGCATTGAGAGCCTGCCTAACTTACGGGTGCATGTCTCCAAAAGCAGGACTTGGCGTAACATGCTGGTCACTACAACATGTAGGTCACTACAACATACTGGTCATTACAATGGCAGTTTGTAATTTTCACTCAGCAACATCCACTGCTGCTCATTTCTGGAAAACACCCATGGAGTCAAAATCATCACTACATCTGTAGATAAATTCCCAAAGGGGTATAAATTCCAAAATGGGGTAACTTGAGGTGGAATTCTGCTCTTCTAGCACTTAGGATCTCTGAATATGGAGTCATCAAACAATTTTAGGAAAATCTGCACTCTAGGGGGCAAATACTGCTCCAATCGTCCCGAGTCTCGCCGTGAGGCTAAGCAGTGATGTACAGCCACATATGGTGTATTTCTACATTCAGCAGAAAGGGACAGATTTTGGTGCCATTTTTACCCATTTCCCAGTGTAAAAATATAAAATCTGGGGCAAAATAAAATTTTGGTGGTAGAAGTTAAATTTTTTTTTTTCTTCAATGCCCAGTGGTATAAAGTTCTGAGATCCACCTGTGGATTCGCTTGAAGCACCTGAAGGGTTCATAAACTTCTTGAATGTTTTTGGCACCTAGAGGGGTTCAGTTATTAGAATGGTATTACTTTTAAGTATTTTCTGTCATATAAACCCCTCGCTTCAAATGTGATGTGGTCCCTAAAAAAATGTTTTGCAAAGTTTGTTGGAAAAATTAGAAACAACTGGTCATTTTATAACCCTTATAACTTCCTAACAACAATTTTTTTTTCACAAGCTGTGCTGATGTAAAGTAGAATTGTGGGAAATGTTATTTATTAACTATTCTGTGTGATATAGCTATCCTATTTAAGGGCATAAAAATTGGTAAATTTTCAAAATTTTTGCCAAATTTCCATTTTTTCACAAATGATCGCAAGTCAAATAGAAGAAATTTTACCACTATCATGAAGTACAATATGTCACAAAAAAACTGTCTCAGAATCAGTGGAATCAGTGGTAACCGTTGACGCGTCCAGAGTAGAGTTGAGCATTCCGATACCGCAAGTATCGGGTATCGGCCGATATTCGCTGTATCGGAATTCCGATGCTTAGTTCCGATATTTTTCATATATCGTATACCGGAATCGGAAGTTCCCATAATTCTTTGAGAGGCAATGTGATTTTAGTCAGCCAATGAGGAATCCTAAGAAGTGTGGGCACATCCTGTACTGCTGCGGTCATGTTAACTAATGGCATGGCTGTGATTGGATGCTGAAATGATGTCAGAATGCACTATAAAAGGCGCCACCGCCATTTTAGCGTCACTGTGCTGTGAATTCAGTAAGGGACAGAACGCTGCTCTGCTGACTCTGAGGGACAGTTAGAGATTGCGATTTTGTGTACTGTGCTCTAGGCAGGCTAGTTTACCAACCGCTGTGTATAGCTTTCCTTTTGCCAGTGTTGTTTTAACAGCTCTGTGCAAGGTGTGTGTGTGAGTGCAGGTGACGCTGCAGTTTGCTCTGCATCCAACGCTGTTTGTAGGCATCTGCACGTGTCACTCACAGACTCTTTTTTTTTTCTTTAGTGTAATTCTTGCTGCTCCATTCAATTGAAATTATAGTGTGACGCGCTTCCATCCGTATCCAATACATTGGTTGCAAACACTATAGAATTACAGGAAGGAGCCTTTCAGAGATAGTGAACAGTTGTGTTCAGTTTTCACTCTAGTCTGTGAGGGTTTTTTTTTTTGAGTGCAGATCACGCTCCAGTTAGTTCTTCAATCACTGCTGGTTGTAGTCTGCTGAACGTGTGTCACTGCCTCATCCTTGTCATTTTTCTCTAATTGGTGCTGCTCCATACCATTTCAAATAACTCAAATCTATTAGTGTGACGCGCTTCCATCCGTATCCAATACATTGGTTGCAAACACTATAGAATTACAGAAAGGAGCCTTTCAGAGATAGTGAACAGTTGTGTTCAGTGTTCACTCTAGTCTGTGAGGTTTTTTTTTTTTGAGTGCAGATCACGCTCCAGTTAGTTCTTCAACCACTGCTGGTTGTAGTCTGCTGAATGTGTGTCACTGCCTCATCCTTGTCATTTTTCTCTAATTGGTGCTGCTCCATACCATTTCAAATAACTCAAATCTATTAGTGTGACGCGCTTCCATCCGTATCCAATACATTGGTTGCAAACACTATAGAATTACAGAAAGGAGCCTTTCAGAGATAGTGAACACTTGTGTTCAGTGTTCACTCTAGTCTGTGAGGTTTTTTTTTTTTGAGTGCAGATCACGCTCCAGTTAGTTCTACAACCACTGCTGGTTGTAGTCTGCTGAACGTGTGTCACTGCCTCATCCTTGTCATTTTTCTCTAATTGGTGCTGCTCCATACCATTTCAAATAACTCAAATCTATTAGTGTGACGCGCTTCCATCCATATCCAATACATTGGTTGCAATTACAGAAAGGAGCCTTTCAGAGATAGTGAACAGTTGTGTGCAGTGTTCACTGCAGTCTCTGCGTAATAACCACACTTAGGCCTTATAACTTTTCTGACTTTCTTTATCAATCTACCAAGATGAAGAAGGCAGGGAGTAAGGCACGTGGTCGTGGCCGTGGAGTTTCAGCAGGGAGAGGACGTGGGGATTCTGTGGCTGCTGCCGCCCCCAGTGACACAGCATCCACCAGTTTTCCCCGTGAGCGTTCCTTTATGTGCAGTTTTGTAGGAGCTCGGCGTACCCCCCTGCTGCGGGAAGAACAAATTGAAGCCGTTGTTGGTTGGATGGCAGCCAATGCATCGACTTCAATTGCTTCCACCTCCTCTCAGGACCACAACACTGTTGAGCAACCATCTGTCTGTTCACCGCCTGTCAAATTGCCCAGGCAGTCAGAGAGTTCTGAACTGGAGCCAGCTGAGTCTCTGCTTCTGTTCTCAGAATCTGTTGGCTTGCAAACAGGGGCCCAGCCAAGCAGCATTCTGGAATTTGAAGAAGAGGGAGTATGCAGTGATGCGCAACAGCTGTGTCTCTCTGAATCTGAAGAGGCGGGTGAGCCAGTGCCGATGGTCAGCACACCGCAGAACACATCTGATGATGATGAGACTCAGTTGCCAGTTTCTGTTGAGCATGGTGCTGTCCAGACCACCCAACAGCAGCAGGTGTTGGAAGAGGGTAGTGGAGATGATGAGGTCCAAGACCCAACATGGGTGAGGAACAGGAAGGTGGTGGGAGCAGCTCTGAGGAAGAGATTGGCCCAACGGTACAAACAGGAGGGAGAGGTAGGCTGCAGACTCGGTTGCCTGTAGCCTCCAGTTTGGCACCTGTTGGGAGCAGTTCTCTTCCAAAAGTCAAAACGGGCGCTCCCAGGACTTGCACTGCGTGGTCCTTTTTTGACACACTTGCAGATGATATTTGCTATGTCAAATGCAAGCTGTGTAAGCAAAAAGTAAAAAGAGGTAAAAGTGTCAGTAACCTCAATACCACTAATATGTGGAAACATGTGCGGACAAAGCACGTAGTTGAGTTACAAAGACACACTGGAGATGTAGGCCAACCTACAGCAGCACCTACATCTTCAGCTCGTGTTGGAGCCTCTTCCTCCAGCTCACACACAGCTGGTTCGGCTTCCTCACACGATCGCCATGGAAGAACCTCGGTCACTGTTGTCCAGAGACAAAGTGTTATTCCACCCACAGCTGCAAGTTCCCTGTCATCCTCACACTCCCAGGCCACTGTACAGCCATCGGTAGCACAGCATGGGATAAAGACGGCCATACTGGCAAACCATCCACGAGCACAGGCTCTGAATGCTGGCATTGCAAACTCCTGTCCCTTGAAATGCTGTCATTCAGGCTGGTGGAGACTGACAGTTTCCGGAACTTAATGGCATTGGCAGTCCCACAATACAATTGCAGCGATTATCATTTCAGCAAGCAAGCCGTTGCTCATGCAAAAGCATGTTGAGGGAAAAAATTAAACATGCGCTACTAAACGCCGTCAGTAGCAAGGTCCACCTGACCACTGATGCGTGGACCAGTACCCATGGCCAGGGACGATACCTTTCCCTCACTGCCCATTGGGTCAATGTTGTGGAGCCGGGTACAGATGTTGCGAGTGGCGCTGTACGTGTTCTGCCAACTCCAAGGATTGCAGGAATCCAGTCTGTACACATTGACTCCTCCTCCTACTCCAGTTCCTCAGAATCATCGCTGCAGGAGCCGTCACGGTCTACCTCCACATGGACCCGTGAACGCTTACCTGTTGCGACCGATATGAGCACAGCCGTGGCCAAACGTCAACAGGCCGTCCTGAAATTAATTTCCAAGGGGAATCGAAGCCACACAGCGCAGGAGGTCTGGAATGCCATCAAGCAGGAGAGCGACGTGTGGTTTTTGCCAGCGAATCTACAGCCAGGCTTGGTAGTGTGTGACAATGGCCGAAATCTGGTGGCAGCTCTGGCCCTTGGCAACCTCACTCACATACCATGTCTGGCACATGTGCTCAACTTGGTCGTGCAGAGTTTTTTGAGGGACTATCCGGATCTTGATGCACTGCTGCACAAGGTCCGCCTAGAGTGCGCTCACTTGCGACGTTCCAGCATGGCCAGATCGCGCATTGCAGCTCTGCAACGCAGATTGCGCCTTCCTGAACATCGCATCATATGTGACGTACCCACCAGGTGGAATTCCACGTTACATATGTTGGAGCGGTTGTGTGAGCAGCAGACAGCAGTAATGGAGTATCAGCTGCAACAGGCGCAATCAACACGCAATTTGCGCCGTTCACACTTCACCACTACTGAGTGGGCCTCTATGAAGGACATCTGCCACGTTTTGCGTGCGTTTGATGAGTCAACGCGGATGGCGAGTGCAGATGATGCACTAGTCAGCCTGACTGTCCCCCTTATCTGCCTGCTTCAAAAAACACTGCAAGCACTAAGGGATGAGGTTTTGGAAGAGGTGGAGGATGAGGAGACACAAATTCCATCACCTTTTGGACAGTCAGCGCAACGTGGTTCCTCCCAAAGGGCTTTGCAGGGCTCACTTTGTGAGGAGGATGAGGAGGAGTCAATGGAGGAGGAAGAAATCGCTACAGAGGGAGGTACACAACGCTCTAGTCAGTATGTAGAGCGAGGGTGGGGTGATGCAGAGCAGGTACAGATGACGCCTCTTACAGAGGACAGCGTTTCTTGGCCAGTTGGGAGTCTGCAGCACATGGTTGATTTCATGCTGCAGTGCCTGAGAAACGACCGCCGCATCGCCCACATTCTCACCACGTCTGATTATTGGGTGTACACCCTCCTAGACCCTCGCTACCGGGACAACTTACAAAGCCTCATCACACCGTTGAACCGGGAGCGTAAAATGCGGGAGTACAAAGACACACTGGTGCAATCCATAATGTTCTCCATTCCAGCCGAGAACGCTGCTGCTACTGCTTTACAAAGCAGCTCTGTGCGTGGAGGCAATGGAGACAGCTCTGCAACAAGAGGGAGCACAAGCAGCGCCTCTACACAGGGGGGCAAGACCAGTATGTTCCAAATGTGGCAAAGTTTTGTGTCAGCGCCACCAATGTCTACACCATCCGAGACGCCTCCAGTCACCAGGAGGCAACGTTTCCGTAAGATGGTGACAGACTACTTGTCTTGCCCTCTCAGTGTACTCCCAGATGGCTCTTCCCCTTTCAAGTTTTGGGTCTCTAAGCTGGATACATGGCCAGAGCTTAGCCAGTATGCATTGGAGGTGCTGGCTTGCCCTGCTGCCAGTGTATTATCGGAGCGCGTCTTTAGTGCTGCAGGTGGTGTACTAACAGACCGTCGCATGCGACTATCCTCCGATAATGTAGACGGCTTACTTTTCTGAAAATGAACAAGGCATGGATCTCGCAGAATTTGCCTGTCCGTTTTCAGATTAAATAACTGGTTGGCAACGTTATCAATTTCTCCTGTTATGTTCATCTATCTACCACCTGAACTCTACTCCCTGGGATACAACACTGCCAGTCTGAGGGGAATGATCAGTTAACAACCAAAATGTTATCCCCAACAGATAGTAGCGCAACGACTCCAGTGCCCACTTGATCGACAGGCACTCTCTCTCTCTACAATGCTGTATCTGGTTTCAGCTGGAGTTAGCTTTCGACTCTGGAAAGTAATGTGATGCTTCTCCCCGTTAACCTCCTGAGACAAAACGGCCCCCACACCTACCTCTGAGCATCAGTCTGGACAATGAATTCTCTTTTGAAGTCGGGTGTGATCAAAAATGGTGACACACACACAGTGCCCCTTTTAGTTTTACAAACGCTTCTTCAAGCTGATCATTCCATCGCACCATTACTAAATTCCTGCCTTTTAGGCAGTCATTTAACGGCGCCGACAGTGTTGCAAAATTGTGAATAAACCGCCGGTAGTATCACACTAACCCCAAAAACCCTTTCACTTGTTTAGTGGTGAGGGGACGGGGCCAGTTTTGGATTGCCTCCACTTTGTTTATTTGGCCTTTGATAACTCCTCTCACAATCACATACCCCAGGTAGCGATCTTCCTCCAACCCTATGGAACACTTCTTTGGGTTGGCAGTTAGCTCTGCTTGTCTCAGCGAATCTATCACCGCCTGTACCTTGGCTAAGTGACTTTCCCAGTCTGTACTGTACACCACAATATCGTCCAGATTGGCCGCGGCATATCGGCGATGAGGACGAAGAACAACGTCCATTAACCTCTGGAATGTCGCTGGAGCGCCATGCAACCCGAAGGGTAGGACTATATACTGGAACAGTCCCTCGGGTGTTAAAAAAGCCGTTTTCTCTCTCGCTGCTTTTGTTAGTGGCACCTGCCAATACCCTTTTGTGAGGTCAATGAGTGAAAAATAACGTGCCTGCCCAAACCGCTCTATTAACTCATCGACCCGGGGCATGGGGTAGGCGTCAAAGTTAGAAATTTCATTCAGTTTTCTGAAGTCATTACAGAACCTTAGTGTCCCATCTGGCTTTGGTATTAGGACTATTGGGCTGGCCCACTCACTCTGGGACTCTTCAATGACCCCTAACTGCAGCATCTTCTTGACCTCTTCCAAGATGGCTTGTCGCCGGGCCTCAGGCACCCGATATGGCTTTAATCGTACTTTGCCCTGCGGCTCAGTGACAATGTCATGTTGTATTAGGGAGGTACGACCAGGAAGTTCCAAAAAAAATCTGTATTTCGGCGAACAAACTCTCTGACTTCCTGAACTTGTCTGTGCGACAAAGTGTCTGATATTTTGACGGCGGAGAGGACTTCTCTTGCCTTCTCCTGAGGCAAGGAAGCCATCTGTACTGGAAATGCAGGCCGTGGACAATCCTGACCAAGCGGGTCTCTGTCTTTCCATGGTTTGAGCAGATTCACATGGTATACGTGTTCTGGCTTTCTCCGCCCTGGTTGGTGTATTTTATAGTTTACTGGTCCCACCTTCTCTATAATGTCGTAGGGTCCCTGCCACCTTGAAAGGAACTTACTATCCACTGTAGGCACAAGTACCAACACCCGATCCCCAGGGTTAAAGGACCTTACCCGTGCCTCCCGGTTATAGACCTGCCTCTGTGACCTTTGTGCTGATTCCATATGTTCTCGGACTAATGGTAGGACTGTCTCCATTCTCTCTTGCATTTTGGCCACATGTTCTATCACACTTTTGTGGGGAGTTGTATGGTTTTCCCAGGCCTCTTTAGCTATATCGAGTAAGCCACGGGGATGTCTGCCATATAATAGTTCAAAGGCGAGAACCCCGTAGATGCCTGGGGCACCTCCCGCACTGCAAACATCAGGTATGGCAACAAGAGATCCCAGTCCTTAGCATCTTTAGAGACTTTTTTTTTCAACATATTCTTCAGGGTTTTATTGAACCTTTCTACTAAACCGTCTGTTTGGGGATGATAGACCGAATGTGCGCAACTGTTTAACACGTGGCAGAGTTCCTTCATGATTTTTGACATAAAGGGGGTCCCCTGATCTGTTAAGATTTCTTGAGGGATTCCCACCCGAGAGAACATACCCATGAGTTATTTTGCGATCAGTTTAGACGAGGTGTGTCGCAGGGGAATAGCCTCAGGATACCTGGTAGCGTAATCTAGAACTACGAGGATGTGTTGATGACCCCTTGCTGATTTATTAACCGTCCACACCAGATCCATTGGCAATTCTCTCAAACGGTACCTCTATAATTTGTAATGGCACCAAGGGACTCTGAAAATGAGGCTGCGGACTGGTTACCTAGCACACGGGACAAGAGTAACAATACCGTTTAACTTATTCATAGACCCATAGCCAGTAAAACCGTTGTAGAATTCTGTCTAGGGTTTTCTTTGGTCCCAAATGTCCCCCTAGTACATGCGCATGCGCTAAGTCCATTACCAACCTCCGATATGACTGCGGTACCAGCAATTGCTCGACAATTTCCCCATGTATTTTTTAAACCCCATACAGCAAATCTTGGTTCAGCTCAAATCGGGTAAATACTTTAGCTGCCCTGGGGTGTTGGGGTTCCCCATTGACAACCAGTACATTTTCCCTGGCTCGAGTCAACGTAGGGTCCCGTAGTTGCGCCGTACCAAAATTGTCACCTGCCACATTTAAGTATGACAATTCTGGTCCCGGTGGCAAATCTTCCATCTCCCCACCTAACACTTCTATAGGAGAGGGGTTTTCCTCCTCCGCCGAAGGCTAAGGTACTCCTACCGCCAGTACATCTTCCTCTGGGCCACCAGGTTCATGCCCGATTTCTGGAGAATGCAACCTGTTTGCCACTGGTGCCGATGACTGTTCTGTGGGAGGGGTAATTACAGGCCAAAGGACATAAAATAACGGAAAATCTCTCCCCATTATTAATGCTAATTAACCACCAGCCCCACCTCGTGTCACCTCCTCCCCGCTGGCGTGTTTATCATCACCAGGGTGGTAGGATAATGTTTGAAGTCACCATGTATACACAACACACCCATTTTCCCAGCAGTATACTCGCTGATTTGGACGTGGCTGGCTCGTATTAGGGTCACTCACGAGACTCCCTGAGTCCACTAGAGCCACAGCAGGGTTACCCTCCACCTGCACTTTACACAAATGGTTCATATTGGGTCCCTCTGCTTTGACCACTGCACACATGTGTTCTGCATAGTAAGACTGATAGTATTTAAAGTTGTTGTCCATGGGCTCTGTCAGGTGGGGGCAAACAGCTCTCACATGTCCTGGTTGTTGGCACCGCCAACAGATTATGGGGCCCCTTTCGTTCCCCGACCCGTCCTGGGCGGCCCTCCGAGTCTCTGCTCGCCGAGCTGTGGGTGAAGGTTTGTGGAATTTACTTGGTACCTTCCGGGTAGTCTCTCCTGTATCTCCTTGGTAGCCCCATATCTTTCAATGAGGTCTACCATTTGGAGACCATCAGTAGGGGCTGCCTGTCCAAGCCATGTTTGAAGGGTGTGTGGCAAATTTCTCAAGAATTTATCAGTCACTATACGATCCAGCATAGCGCGGGGTGACAACACCTCCGGCTGCAACCACTTTTCTATCAGGTGTATCAAGTCATAATACTGTGACCGAGCTGGCTCGGAAGGGGAAAAGTTCCACTGGTGTACCCGCTGTGCCCGGACCAAAACATTTACCCCAAGACGTGCAAGTATCTCACCCTTGACGCTCTCATAGTCCTCCTGTTGCTCGGGGGGTAGGTCCCTAGAGGCTTTTGCGGGTCCTGAATTAAAAAAATGGAGCCACGATCTCGGCCAACTGGTACCGGGGCAGTCTCTCCCTTTTAGCCACGCCTTCCAACATCTCCAGGTACACCTCGACGTCATCTGATTGCTCCATCTTTCGGATCGCTGTACGCACCGCTTTCCGGACATCCTGCCATCCCCGGGCAGCTCCTGCTGTCTGCGGCGCTGTGATGTGCTGCATCACTAGACTATTGGTTTCCTGTTGCTGTTGATTAAATATCTGCTGCTGCTCCATAGCCTGCTGCTGTATAGCCTGCTGCTGCTCCATAGCCTGCTGCTGTATAGCCTGCTGCTGCTCCATAGCCTGCTGCTGTATAGCCTGCTGCTGCTGCTGCATAGCCTGCTGCTGCTGCGCATGGCCTCCTCCAGCATTTTTACTGTGTTCTCCATCTTGGGACAGTTATCCACCGGGTTTTGCGTCACTTTCTTTACCTAGGACATTTACTGTCATGCAGGAAAAAAACAGCCTGACCTCACTGCGTTGCCCGCATTGAAGCCACCAATTGTAGGGATCCGCTCTGGTAGGCAGGGCTGGGCCGCAGCAATGAGGCAAACACACCGCCTTTTACTTCAAATTTCAGTGATTTTAATCATGAGTTCAAGAAAAAGTCCAGATAACAAAATAAAAACAGAACATAAATCACCACAGTTTGGAGAACCACTGGTGCCAGACTCACCCTTGCTTGGGACGGGCTTAACTAAGCGGCTGCAGGTCAGCAGAGACCGCCAGGTCCCATTCCGGGTGGTCTGGTACTCGCTTCCTGGTGCACACTGGCACACAGTAACAAAACAATCTTCCAGGCTGACTCCAGCCAAAATCCTTCCTTCCGCACACCAACTACAACAGCTCCTTGTTTTATAGGCCTACTCCACACCCTCAGGTGAGGTACACATCAGATGACCAGATCACGTGACTATGACCTTATCACAGGTCCTTGTGATCATGGAAAATCCTGAGCAAACTTCAGTCTGCTAGAAGAAATATATCTCACATCCAGCAAGATCCCCTTTGGTGTACCACAGCGGCAAGAAGTCTCCTGTTCCCTACACATGCACAGAAAAACCCATGTCGAACATGCTCCAAATAGGGAAGAGCCGTCACCCTGATTGTTATGCTTAAAACAGGAAAGATTTAAGTTTTCAAGGGCTAAAATGAAAATTTTTTATAAGAAATATGGACAAATATTAATTTGTCATCACAGCGCATATCTGCACATGGCTAGTAGAAATGGTAACAAAAAATAAAACATAGTGTTTACTTTTTTAAATTAATGCATAAAACTACATTTCATAATTATCAATTAATGGTTCTTAAGGAACGTTATCTGTACCTGTAAGATAATGCAGTCAATGGATGTACGAATCATAAACATCATCATCATCATCATCCTCACGAGTTTTATTAATGACAGACATAATAAAAATCAACACAGAGTGAGGATAACTGTAACTTCACACACCATATATGAAATGGCCATCATGTAAACCTGGTAATAATGCGCAATAATAAATAATTACACCAAGAAAGTGCATCATGCATACAAACAATAGGTAGTTAGACCTGCAAGTGCTGTTGAAACAACCACAACAGATTTAAATTAATAATGCTATATAGCTATCACAGTGCATAGTTACTCATGGACAATGTCGATCTAATACTGTAACTCAATAAAGGCAGCGTCACCCATCATGCTTGTTTGTCTTGTAGATTGTTGAAGAGGGTTTTTTTTTTTTTTTTTTTTAAAGTTCCTTTTTATTTAGATTTCCAAAAAAAAAAGGTGCTATGTACGGCTTCCACCGGCGGAGGTACCTCAGAATCTTTGTGCGCTTCTCCGGCGCACGCAAGCCTTTGACATTCCAGGAGATGATCTTCATGTTGAATGGGCGGCAGAAAAATTAAGAGTGTTCTGGAGGAGACGGTGTACCCTCTTATGGCCATCGTTGGCACCAACCTGCGAGGAAAGGAGGAAGCAGCACCACAATATCAAATACCTAATCAAGATATATTGACAATTCCAGGATTAATTATTGGAGAGAGGTCCCTTGCTACCCTTTTCTAGTAACTCTTGTTTACCAATAAACCGCTGTAAGCGGTCGTAGTCTCTCCACCACTACCTGTGTTTATGTGACTTCCTTTTTTCTAACCTGTGAGGAGATTACCCCCATCCTCCCAGGCTATTCAGTGTACCCCCCCCCATGTGTCCAAAGCATGAAACCCCAATAGCCTGCTTCACTTATTGTCCCTCCATATGTAATGTTTAACTCATTTGTCCCACGTTTATCAAGACCCCCACTCTCATGAGAGATCTTCAACATCTAATATCAATTAACTAATTTAACCATCTAAAATTGCAGCAAAACTATCATGCTTTAGCATAGGTATGAAGGAACTCCAATAGAAACGGCTCAAACAGCAAATATATCTCATATGTCATTTAACGTGGAGAGAATCTCTTTCATCTTTCCTGATCTCCTTCATGAACTGCCATCTTGTCGTCGTCTGCGTGGGGAGAACCTGGAACTGCGTCGCTGTACTTCCCTATTCCTTTGTTGATTTCGTTCCAAGGCTGCTTCGGCTTGTTCTGGTGTGTCATTAATGACATATGTCCCGTCAGATCTTTGGAACCGCTAACGCGCTGGGAACAGTAGTTGAAAGCGAACATCTCGCTCAAACAACGTTGTGCAAATTAAACTGAACGCCCTCCTCTTCTTGGACACCGATACTGAGAAGTCATCAAAGAGCAGAATCTCATAGCCATGGAGTAGCACTGGGCGCCTCACTTCTCTGAATGGCCGTAACAATGAAACTTTGTCGTTATAATGTAACAGCTTAATTATTACTTGCCGTGGTCTGTACATCGTTGGTTTCGATGCCTCCCTTCGCCTGTTGTTGTTTTGCAGCGGTCCCACACGATGTGCACGTTACACACGACAGTAGTAGTTAAGTCACAATATTTTCGGTAGATCATTCTCACAGATGTATTGTAAGTCTGCTGATTTAAACGATTCAGGCAGTCCGACGAGACGTAAATTGCTTTGTCTCGAGCGATTTTCCAAGTCCTCTGTTTTGTCTCTCAAATTTTGTAACTTCTGCTGAAGGTTCTGTTCTCTGTCTTGGCCAAGTTGCTTCTCCTGTTGTAGCAGCGCCACATCCTGTTGCAGCTTGGTAATTGCAATGGTATTCAGGTGTACAGACTTTTGTATGGAAGACAATGACGATTGCAATGCCGACTCCAGCAGCTTCTGAATGTCTGGTAAGAGAAGGGCTTTGACCTCTCTTCAGCCATTTTCTGCGAATCAAATTCCTGAGGAACTCTCAGGTCACATGGTGCTTCTGATAATAGCTCTTGCTGCATGTTATGGCAGCACTCAGCATCGCGCCTCTTTCCTCTTTGTCTCCTCCATGCGCCATCTTGTCCTTCTGCTTCAGTTGGATAGGTAAACCGTTCGGGGTCTGTTGTGAACTCCGTAGCAAGTAGCGCTCCATAAATTATGTCCTCACGAATGTAAAAGGTGTCAGTGTTCCCGGGGTGGTTTTACTGCTTCCTATGGGCCCATATGCTTGATACTGGAGGATTCAGGAGCATCTCCAACTCCTCCTCACATTCAGCGCAGGAAACAGAAGAGGACGTGCTTGTTTGTTGCTCATAGTGAGTTTTATACAGTAAATGATTACTGCTGTCGTATTTTGGCGTCCCTAGGGCAAATAAGGCTGCGTACGTCACATTTTAGAGAGAGTATAATTCAGAGCATCAGTCCTAAACTCCTCCACTACAAAGACAGTTCATGCGCAGGATAAACTCCAACCAGAGGGCATGCCGTGCTTGTATAAATGACTGCTCATAGGTGCGTATAACTTTCAATCACAGTACAAATGATTACTGCTGTTCGTATATTTGGAAACTGTCTCCTAGGGACACAGATAAGGCTGCGTAACGGTAATTCTACATTTTAGAGAGAGTCATATAATAGACACACGCTACCCTACCTGTGACACAAGGAAGTAGTGTTGCCGATAAAGCCTTGCGCAACCAGACATGCCCTGGAAAATGACTGCTGCTGCAGGCTAAACTCAACAGGACAAATACTGTTGTAATTTAAAACTTTGTGACAGCAAGAACGCAAGGATTAAAAATTCATACTTTTACAGATTACAAGTACAGGAATCTCTGTCCAAAATTAGAATATGATGAAGAAGATGAAGATGAAGAGGAAGAAGATGAAGAAGAATAATAGTTGAATAGAAAAAATGATATGTTAACAAAAGATGAATAGCAAGAAGTTTAAGAGAAGATAAAGAAGGTGAAGATAAGAATAATTTGATGAAAAAGATGATGCTGCTGAAGATTATGAAGAGAAAGTGTGTCAAAAGTTAAAAGGTGAAGAGCATGGAAGTTGTGAAACATACATATTTGCCAAAATAAAAAAAGTTAACAACATTGTCAATTTCTTTGTCAATCCGGACATCTTTAAAAAAAAAATATTAATGCTATTCCATTTGATTGGGTTAAACATCTATGCCTTTAATGTCTCCTCAACCTCCCCCAATACATTCTACATTACTCTTTGTTGTTTTCCTTCATGTACAATTAACCAACAAGGCAAGAATGGGCTTTTTTTAATTCCGATATTTTGTTCCCATAGACTTACATTGGATTTCCGGTATCGGTATCGGGTATCGCCGATATTTTTGGGGTATCGGCGATACCATTCCGATTCCGATACTTTTGGATATCGGAAAGTATCGCTCAACTCTAGTCCAGAGTTATTACCTCATAAAGTGACACTGGTCAGAATTGTAAAATTTGGCATGGTCATGAAGATGCAAACAGTTTTGGGGGGTAAAGGGGTTAATGCATAAGATATAAAACTATTAAAAATGGAGCAATATAATATGCAGAGAGGACAGATCATGTACAGTGAATATCACAGGGAAGTGTAATGGGAATTGGGTATAAAAGATGTACACATTCCAAAATACATAGATTTAGGTAAAAGCATCTAGCAGTGGCATTATTATATATATTGTGACAGGGTCACTGGCATTGTATGTGAGGGGAGATATGTGTCACGGAGATTGCTTTCCTCTGTGATCTAGAAACCCTGAAACCCATAAGTTACTTTTCAGCATGCTATGTGCTGAAGGAGTTAAGCAGCCATGTATGGGCGGGTTTTTAGATGAGTAAGTAAGAGATGGGCGGGATGCCTACTCACCATATCACCACCTCAAGGGTGTGGCTGGGGAAATTAATGTCCAGCCAGTTTTATTTCCTCTGACTGTGTTGTGTGGAGGCAAGGAAGCCTCCAGGCTGACGCTCCTGTGAGAGCTGCCATATGTGTTGTCCCAGAAGTACTGGGCAGGACTTTGTATGAACTGTTTACTTTCTTTTGAGCCAGAAAGGCTGTTTTTCTGTTACCATTTTGGGTTTTTGGTTTGATGCAAAAACCACCACAGACTTTAACCACACGTGTGCCTGTGTCTAATCCTCGGAGCAGCATAGTGAGCCAACCTTCCACTATATATATCCAGTTGGATATTTTTGCAGTATATATATTGCAAAAATATCCAACTGGATATATATATATTACAAAAATATCCAAGTGGATATATATAGTGGAAGGTTGGCTACCTCTCCTTTTGGTTGTTAAAATTGTTGAACAAGCAAAAAATCTTCCTTTCCATTACAAGTTTCAATTGTTGATTAAGAATTTTTTTGCTAAACAATTTCATGCACTATGAAAGAGAATTTTTGGACAAAAGATGCAGTTGCTAAACTCATTCACATTACACAATTATCTTGAACGATAATTGCCTATTTTCAGTAATTTATTTTTTTTTTAAATTCTGTGGAAGCATGGTTGAAAAGCAATGTCTGACTTTCATTTGTTCGATTTCATAGATTTTTTATTTATTATTACTTTTATCAGATTCAAGTTATTTCTGTGACCATTGTGGGTTTTTCTGTCATTAAACGAGGGGTACCAACAATTTTGACCACGTGTGTATGTGACATCTGAGACATCTATTGGTTTTATGTTTGCAAAATTTAATCATTGGAGTTTCTGGTTGCCTAGACAGTACAGTATTATTTAGGCAGTAGAAGTTATCTATGTAGATGTGAGTGACATAAAAATAAATTGCTGGAAATCTTATATATAAAGTTTTTGGACTTTTTTTATAATAAAAGACTTTGTATTAATGATGAGAAAATTCTCCAAAATTTAAATTCGGCAGTTCACTCAAATTTGCAATCCTGGGTGTTTACAGACATGAGAACATTATAAATGTAGAGATTAAAAAATAAAAAAAAATGCATTCTAACCTTGCTGCTCTCTTGTCCCACAACCATTGCTCTCCACCTAGTTCTCCTCTGGCTCTATCCATTGCCAATAACTTCTGGTTTTCATGATAGGTGTCAAACTCTTCTGTGTCTTCTTTCAATTTGCACTGTGCTATGTAGGTCTAGTCAGTGCCTGGGTGAACATGTAATGACATCTTGACGTTGTGATGCTGTGAGTTGCTTCTCTCAAGGCCTACTCAGCCTGGCACAGTGTAAAGGAACACGTGGACATGGACATCGCCTGCCATGAAGATCAGAAGAGATAGAAGCCAGAGGGAGCCAGAGGAGGACTATGTGGGGAACTACAATGGTGGGACAGAGGTGTAGTGAGTTAAATTTACTAATTTTTTCTTTTTTAACCACTTTTCCGGCTTACTACCATACAGAATAATGGTGGGGAAAATCCATTATTTTGCTCAATTTACACAATGCAAATCAATAAATTTGATTTGAGCAAACTGAATTTTGGGTCAAATATGAGGCAAATTCAATTTCAACTTGTTTTCTGTATATTCATATAATTTAGGACATTGAATATTTCATAGTGATTTGTTTTTTATATAATTAGAAAGTCCAATAATCCTAGATTGTTAGTGGCTGTTTATTGAAATTAACAGTTGGAGTCATTATATAATGCCAAAGGATTGCATCAGTGCAGTTTGCTCGGTAACGACAGCCAACCTAAACTCAACTCTGTTTCTTTCTTTCATGCTCTTATGTTTCTTCCAGGAATTGGCTATGGAAGGGTTCCATGTAATTGAAATGGTTCTGTACTTTCTATCCCTGGAAATCCTTTCAACAGGATGCAATGTAAACAGAAGAGACAGCTAGACATGTTTGTATGGAAATAACCAACTAGCTAAAGAGCTTTGGTTAGAAACAATCTAATTACTCTGCTTTGTCTAGAAAATCTGAAAAGCTGACGCAGTCATGTTATTTTAAGTGATGTGTATAGTTTATCAACAATTTTATCATTTTATATTTGCCTAACGGTGTCTAGTGTCCTTGCCTCCTGTCTTTTTGGCGCCTGAAGGGATAGCAGACACCAAAGCACATTTTATAGAACAGTTGTTCAGAATGGCATCATTTTTTTTTTTCATTACATCTGCAACTCATATGTAACTGCACCTTAACATATAGCTATGAATGCAGGTGTGGTATAAGAAGAGGCATCCAATTTTCATTAAAGTGTATTAAAGGGGTTGTCCATTTTTTTGCCCCAATGTGATCATTTGCCTAGTTCTATAAGAGGTTCAGCAAGACTTCAGTGTTGCTAGACTATGGCTTGCTCTATACACCTTCACCTGTTCAGTACCTGTCTGCGGCAAATCTGGAGGTGCTAAGGGGAGCTGCACGGAAACTACAACCTTTACTACAAAAAGACGCCCGATTACTAACCATATTTCCAGACCTCCCCACTACTGTGTTTTAGGCAGCCCCCAAATCTAAGAAGCATCATTGTCAGAAGTTCCCTGTCCTCCCCAACAGCTGCAGGAACCTTTCCTTGCAACCAGAAGAAATGCAAAACCTGTCCATTTATAATGACCACGGACAAGATAAAGATCCCCAACTCCCATCGGGACTACAAGATACCAGGTACTTTCAGCTGCATCACATCTAATGTGGTGTACCTAATTATATGTACTAAATGTCCAACTAGGGGTCTGTATGTGGGAGAGACCGGGCAAAAACTGAGAACAAGGATGAATTCTCATCGCCACACAATAAGAGAAAAAAGAATGGATCTACCTGTGGCAAAACATTTTTCTTCCCCTGGTCATAGCATGTGAAATATGAAATTACTTGTATTGAAAGGTAGCTTCACATCTCAGAGACAGAGGAGAGTTTGCGAATACAAACTGATGGTGACCTTTGACACTCTTAATGCTGGAATGAACCTGTCACATGGATTTATGACTTTTTACATCAATTAAGGAATTTACTCCAAAGACCCTGTGAAAACATCACAAAACATTACCAGACCCCAATCAGAGGGCAATAAAACTTTCACACTCCTTATCTATGAACTGTTCCAATATTTATGTTCATCTCTATCTCCCATAATGACAGTTCTGCTTTACGTCACTTGTCTTACCTATTGCATTTTTTCTGTGCTGTGTGGTGTATAAATATGTGATTCTTCAGATTTTGTATTAGTTTAGCCTGATGAAGAGACCTGAGTAGTCTCGAAAGCTTGCAATTTGTTACCATCTTTTCAGTTAGCCATTAAAAGGTATCAACCACTGAGGACTCTCAACTCTAAATATTTTTCTATCTACTGGCTAACACGGTACAAAGATATATAAGATGTATATCTTTACTGTAGCAAATGGTATAGGCAGCCCGGCTGGCGACTACTTATCCTAGGTGCAGTTCCCTGACTGACCTGAGGGTAAGGAGGCACCAGAGAGCTGAAAGTTCTAAAACCGGAACTGAAAAGTGGGATCATAAATCCCCCCTGAAAAAGGAACTGGGGCAACCAAACACCCCAGTTCGTGACGTATTGGTGGCAGCGGTGGGATCATAAACCGTATTCACAGTACCCTTCCTCACATCCCCATTCATGTAAAGCAAGCTCTGGAGGCAGAGTTATCTTCCAGGCATCATCCTCCTCAGAGCCTGAAAGAGATAATTTATATAAAGTGATAAAAGAGGATTTTTTAGCAACGAGACATCTAATATGAGACACACACGAGAACTTTTTCAGAATTCTATAACCAGCATGCCCATATTAACAGTTTAGCTAGGTCAAATGTGGTGACAAATTCCCTTTAAATCAATCATTAAAAGGCTTAAAATGTAGACCTTTTTAACCATTTTTTCTAAACTGAAAAAATGGGTGTAAATGAAGATTTTAGAACTTGACTTTGAAATGTGCAGCTTTCCATATCATTGGCTTTTACAAGCACAGGAAACTTGTGTTGTTTAACTAGAATTTATGGTGGTGTCCATGTCAATGAGCATCCTAAAGATATGATGTTATTCGGGGGGGTTTTCCCCAAAGGCTTCTTGAATTTAACTTTAAAATTGCCTTTAAAACAATACAAATAGACTTGTACATGTAAAAATGCCATAAAAAAAAACCTCAACTGCATGTCTTTACCTTTTTTAGTGACTCCAAAGCAGCAGGGTTGCCAAAGTACGGTACTTTTCTTTTTTTCTGGAAACTGATCCAAAATTCAGGGTCGAGCCATAGATTTATGTACATTCACTTTGCTTGTACTGTAAAACCTTGCATATTTTCTGTGTGCACATAGCCTTACAGATAATTGGGGAGAGTCACATCCTGAATAATTTATATTATTGGGTGGCAGAGATTACAGGTAATGGGGGGTACAGTGCTGCTTATCACCTTATATTTTGATCTGTGCTTGGGTAATAGAATATTAATGGTTAGGTATATATCTGTATTCGGGGAAGACATGTATGTATACAATATATGCAACATTATTTTTTGGGCTGCAATGATCATTGTGACAAGTTGTGGCTGGGAGATGCGACATGAGGGTTTGACCAGATGGGGAAGAAACATCAGAAAATGGCTAAAATCAGACAAGACGTCAGCAGTAAGTACCTGGATGTAAATATTATTCTGTATCTGCACTGTGTGGTGTGCAATGATAATGTTATCTGTAAAATGCCTTGGTCACATTCTCATTTTAGTGTGATATGTCTGTGTGATGCCAGATTTTTTTATCAGATGGCACACAGACTTCTAGAGTTTTATAGGTTTGTTTACACATCAGTGAAAATCATGGATCTGAGAATGAGAGCCATGAAGGTCAGAGAATGTTCTGTTCTGATCCGATTTTGAGGATCAGAATAGGACATGCTCATTGTGTCTATAAAAGTAGGCAGCACACCGACACTGCACATGGATACAGGAATGTAGCCTTATTATGTATAGCACAGTCCCTTAGTATATTGTGTACTCAATTATTATGTATAGCACAGGTCCTTAGCATATAGTGAACTCACTTATTATATATGGCAAAGTCCCTTAGTTTATTGTGTATTCACTTATTATATATAGCACAGTCCCTTAGTATATAGTGTACGCAGGGCCGGCTCCAGGTTTTTATGGGCCCCGGGCGAGAGAGCCTCAGTGGGCCCCTTTAACACAGACCACGATTCATGATGCACAGATACTGCAGAGAAATATGGGTATAGTACAATGCCAAATACTTCACTTCTTCCATTACATGACTGATATCTATTGTAAATTGTACAATAGCTCAGAAACCGCCAAATCCTCACAGCGCACAGTACAGACTGGACAGTACAGTCCTCCATACAATATTATGGGCACCACAGTCTCCCCCTCATCACCCATATAATACCCCATGCAGGATGTCACCCCCCATATAATGCTCCATACAGAATACTGGACCCAAAATAATGCTCCATACAGAATACTGGACCCAATATAATGCTCCATACAGGATACTGGTCCCCATATAATGCTCCATAGAAAATATGGAGCTCTCCTCTGCACTGTACTGCGTTCTGCACTGTTACGGCTCAGGAAAGGGCGCTGTGGAAAGACTCCCCATTATCATCATGATTGTCTCCCCATCATCATCATTGCCTCCTTATCATCATCATGGCCTCCCCATTATCATCAATGCCTGCCCATCATCATCATGGCCTCCCCATTATCATCAATGCCTGCCCATCATCATCTTCTCCCCATCATCAATGCCTGCCCATTATCATCAATGCCTGCCCATCATCATCTTCTCCCCATCATCAATGCCTGCCCATTATCATCAATGCCTGCCCATTATCATCATCTTCTCCATCTCATCATGCCTCCCCATATAGCATGCTGCCATATCTCTCTCCCCATCTCATCTGCCCATTCAAATGCCTGCCCATATCATCTTCTCCCTCATCATCAATGCCTGCCCATTATCACAATGCCTGCCCATTATCATCTCTCCCCATCATCATCAATGCCTCCGTCATCATCTCCCACTATCATCAATGCCTGCCCATTATCATCTCCTGCCCCATTCATCATCAATGCCTGCCCTCATCATCTTCTCCCCATCATCAATGCCTCCCATTATCATCAATGCCTGCCCACACTCTCATCATCAATGCCTGCCCATTATCTTCCCCTCATATTGCCTCCCATTATCAGTCAATCCTGCCCATCATCATTTCATCATCAATGCCTGCCCATTATCAGCAATGCATGCCCATATCATCTCTTCTCCCATCACATCACACCCCACACAACAAGCAACAAGCACTTCCACTACATACACACAACACACACACAAGCACCGCACACATCACACGACAGCACAGCAGCTTCTGCACACGGCCGCTGAATTTTGATGACGCTCATTCCAGCCGGCGACCTTGCGTGTGTGAGAGGAAGTGCCGGCGCCCCCTGGAGCCCGGAGCTGCGGCAGCGGAGGCACGGGAGAGGTAAGTATTGTGCCAGCTGAAGCCGGGGCCCTGAGCAAGCGGGGGGGGGCCCAGTGGCGGCGCTGACACCGCTCTCCTCCGCTAACGGGCGCGGGGGTGCCAGACTGCGAGTGGGCCCCCCCGCCTGCTCAGGGCCCCGGCACTTGCCCGGGTGTGCCGGGTGCTGACGCCGGCCCTGAGTTTACGCACTAATTATGTAAAGCACCATCCTTAGTTACATAGTTTCCTCTTTTATTATATATAACACTGTGCCTTATTACGTACCACCCTCTCTAGTTATACAACCCCTGGCAAAAATTATGGAATTACCGACCTTGGAGGATGTTCATTCAGCTGTTTTATTTTGTTGAAAAATAAAACAGATCACAGACATGGCACAAAACTGAAGTCATTTCAAATGGCAACTTTCTGGCTTTAAGAAACACTAAAAGAAATCAAGAACAAATTATGTGGTAGTCAGTAATAGCTGTTTTTTTAACCAAGCATAGGAAAAAATTATGGAATCACTCAATTATGAGGGAAAAAATTATGGAATCATGAAAAACAAACAATCAAAAAAAACCTCCAACACATCACTAGTACTTTGTTGCACCACCTCTGGCTTTTACAACAGCTTGCAGTCTCTGAGGCATGGACTTTAAGAGTGTCAAACAGTACTCTTCATCAATCTGGCTCCAATTTTCTCTGATTGCTGTTGCCAGATCAGCTTTGCAGGTTGGAGTGTTGTCATGGACCATTTTCTTCAACTTCCACCAAAGATTTTCAATTGGATTGAGATCTGGACTATTTGCAGGCCATGACATTGACCTTTTGTGTCTTTTTTCAAGGAATGTTTTCACAGTTTTTGCTCTATGGCAGGATACATTATCATCTTGAAAAATGATTTCATCATCCCCAAACATCCTTTCAACTGAAGGGATAAGAAAAGTGTCCAAAATATCAACATAAACTTGTGCATTTATTGAAGATGTAATGACAGCCATCTCCCCAGTGCCTTTACCTGACATGCAGCCCCATATCATCAATGACTGTGGAAATTTGCATGTTCTCTTCAGGCAGTCATCTTTATAAATCTCATTGGAACGGCACCAAACAGAAGTTCTGCATCATCACTTTGTCCAATGCAGATTCGCGATTCATCACTGAATATGACTTTCATCCAGTCATCCACAGTCCACGATTGCTTTTCCTTAGCCCATTGTAACCTTGTTTTTTTCTGTTTAGGTGTTAATGATGGCTTTCGTTTAGCTTTTCTGTATGTAAATCTAATTTCCTTTAGGCGGTTTCTTACAGTTCGGTCACGGACGTTGACTCCAGTTTCCACCCATTCGTTCCTCATTTGTTTTGTTGTGCATTTCCTGTTTTAGACACATATTGCTTTAAGTTTTTTCGGTCTTGACGCTTTGATGTCTTCATTGGTCTACCAGTATGTTTGCCTTTAACAACCTTCCCATGTTGTTTGTTTTTGGTCCAGATTTTAGACACAGCTGACTGTGAACAACCAACATCTTTTTCAACATTGCGTGATGATTTACCCTCTTTTAACCCTTCACCCCCAAGGGTGGTTTGCACGTTAATGACCGGGCCAATTTTTACAATTCTGACCACTGTCTCTTTATGAGGTTATAACTCTGGAACGCTTCAACGGATCTTCGCGATTCTGAGATTGTTTTCTCGTGACATATTGTACTTCATGATAGTGGTAAAATTTCTTCCATATAACTTGCATTTATTTATGAAAAAAACGCAAATATGGCAAAAATTTTGAAAATTTTGCAATTTTCAAACTTTGAATTTTTATTCCCTTAAAACAGAGAAATATGTCACACAAAATAGTTAAGAAATAACATTTCCCACATGTCTACTTTACATCAGCACAATTTTGGAAGCAAAATTTTTTTTGTTAGGAAATTATAAGGGTTAAAAGTTGACCAGCGATTTCTCATTTTTACAACAAAATTTACAAAGCCATTTTTTTTCGGGACCACCTCATATTTGAAGTCACTTTGAGGGGTCTATATAGCAGAAAATACCCAAAAGTGACACCATTCTAAAAACTACACCCCTCAAGGTACTCAAAACCACATTCAAGAAGTTTATTAACCCTTCAGGTGCTTCACAGGAGCTGAAGCAACGTGGAAGGAAAAAATTAACATTTTACTTTTTAGTCACAAAAATGATCTTTTACAAACATTTTTTTTATTTTCACAAGGGAAAAAGGAGAAAAAGGACTGATAAAGTTGTTGTGCAATTTCTCCTGAGTACGCCGATACCCATATGTGAGGGAAAACCACTGTTTGGGCACACGGCAGAGCTCGGAATGGAAGGAGCGCAGTTTGACTTTTCCAAACCAAAATTGGCTGGAATTGAGAACAGACGCCATGTCGCGTTTGGAGAGGCCCCGATGTGCCTAAACAGTGGAAACCCCCCACATGTGACCCTATTTTGGAAACTAGACCCCCTAAGGAACTTATCTAGATGTGTGGTGAGCAGTTTGAACCCTCAAGTGCTTCACGCAAGTTTGTAATGTAGAGCCGTGAAGAAAAAAAATCATATTTTTTCCACAAGCATGATGTTTTAGTCCCCAAATTTTTATTTTCCCAAGGGTAAGAGGAGAAATTGAACCACAAAGTTGTTGTCCAACTTGTCCTGAGTACGCTGATACCCCATATGTGGGGGGGAACCACTGTTTGGGCGCACGGCAGGGCTTGAAAGGGAAGGAGCGCCGTTTGACTTTTCCAAACCAAAATTGGCTGGAATTGCGAACGGACGCCATGTCGCGTTTGGAGGGCCCCTGATGTGCCTAAACAATGGAAACCCCCACATGTGACCCCATTTTGGAAACTAGACCCCCTAAGGAACTTATCTAGATGTGTGGTGAGCACTTTGAACCCTCAAGTGCTTCACGCAAGTTTGTAATGTAGAGCCGTGAAGAAAAAAAATCATATTTTTTCCACAAACATGATGTTTTAGTCCCCAAATTTTTATTTTCCCAAGGGTAAGAGGAGAAATTGGACACCAAAAGTTGTTGTCCAACATGTCCTGAGTACGCTGATACCCCATATGTGGGGGGGAACCACTGTTTGGGCGCACGGCAGGGCTCGAAAGGGAAGGAAGCACCGATTGACTTTTCCAAACCAAAATTGGCTGGAATTGCGAACGGACGCCATGTCGCGTTTGGAGGGCCCCTGATGTGCCTAAACAGTGGAAACCCCCACATGTGACCCCATTTTGGAAACTAGACCCCCTAAGGAACTTATCTAGATGTGTGGTGAGCACTTTGAACCCTCAAGTGCTTCACGCAAGTTTGTAATGTAGAGCCGTGAAGAAAAAAAATCATATTTTTTCCACAAACATGATGTTTTAGTCCCCAAATTTTTATTTTCCCAAGGGTAAGAGGAGAAATTGGACCACAAAAGTTGTTGTCCAACATGTCCTGAGTACGCTGATACCCCATATGTGGGGGGGAACCACTGTTTGGGCGCACGGCAGGGCTCGAAAGGGAAGGAGAGCCGTTTGAATTTTCCAAACCAAATTTGGCTGGAATTGCGAACGGACGCCATGTCGCGTTTGGAGGGCCCCTGATGTGCCTAAACAATGGAAACCCCCCACATGTGACCCCATTTTGGAAACTAGACCCCCTAAGGAACTTATCTAGATGTGTGGTGAGCACTTTGAACCCTCAAGTGCTTCACGCAAGTTTGTAATGTAGAGCCGTGAAGAAAAAAAATCATATTTTTTCCACAAACATGATGTTTTAGTCCCCAAATTTTTATTTTCCCAAGGGTAAGAGGAGAAATTGGACCACAAAAGTTGTTGTCCAACATGTCCTGAGTACGCTGATACCCCATATGTGGGGGGGAACCACTGTTTGGGCGCACGGCAGGGCTTGAAAGGGAAGGAGCGCCGTTTGAAATTTTCCAAACCAAATTGGCTGGAATTGCGAACGGACGCCATGTTGCGTTTGGAGGGCCCCTGATGTGCCTAAACAGTGGAAACCCCCCACATGTGACCCCATTTTGGAAACTAGACCCCTAAGGAACTTATCTAGATGTGTGGTGAGCACTTTGAACCCTCAAGTGCTTCACGCAAGTTTGTAATGTAGAGCCGTGAAGAAAAAAAAATCATATTTTTTCCACAAACATGATGTTTTAGTCCCCAAATTTTTTTTTCCCAAGGGTAAGAGGAGAAATTGGACCACAAAAGTTGTTGTCCAACATGTCCTGAGTACGCTGATACCCCATATGTGGGGGGGAACCACTGTTTGGGCGCACGGCAGGGCTTGAAAGGGAAGGAGCGCCGTTTGACTTTTCCAAACCAAAATTGGCTGGAATTGCGAACGGACGCCATGTTGCGTTTGGAGGGCCCCTGATGTGCCTAAACAGTGGAAACCCCCACATGTGACCCCATTTTGGAAACTAGACCCCCTAAGGAACTTATCTAGATGTGTGGTGAGCACTTTGAACCCTCAAGTGCTTCACGCAAGTTTGTAATGTAGAGCCGTGAAGAAAAAAAATCATATTTTTTCCACAACATGATGTTTTAGTCCCCAAATTTTTATTTTCCCAAGGGTAAGAGGAGAAATTGGACCACAAAAGTTGTTGTCCAACATGTCCTGAGTACGCTGATACCCCATATGTGGGGGGGAACCACTGTTTGGGGCGACGGCAGGGCTTGAAAGGGAAGGAGCGCCGTTTGACTTTTCCAAACCAAAATTGGCTGGAATTGCGAACGGACGCCATGTTGCGTTTGGAGGGCCCCTGATGTGCCTAAACAGTGGAAACCCCCACATGTGACCCCATTTTGGAAACTAGACCCCCTAAGGAACTTATCTAGTGTGTGGTGAGCACTTTGAACCCTCAAGTGCTTCACGCAAGTTTTAATGTAGAGCGTGAAGAAAAAAAATTATTTTTTTCCACAAACATGATGTTTTAGTCCCCAATTTTTTATTTTCCCAAGGGTAAGAGGAGAAATTGGACCACAAAGTTGTTGTCCAACATGTCCTGAGTACGCTGATACCCCATATGTGGGGGGGAACCACTGTTTGGGCGCACGGCAGGGCTTGAAGGGAAGGAGCGCGTTTGACTTTTCCAAACCAAAATTGGCTGGAATGCGAACGGACGCCATGTTGCGTTTGGAGGGCCCCTGATGTGCCTAAACAGTGGAAACCCCCACATGTGACCCCATTTTGGAAACTAGACCCCCTAAGGAACTTATCTAGGTGTGTGGTGAGCACTTTGAACCCTCAAGTGCTTCACTAAGTTTATAATGCTGGCCGTGAAGAAAAAAAATAATTTTTTTTTCCACAAAGTGATGTTTTAGTCCCCAATTTTTATTTTCCCAAGGGTAAGAGGAGAAATTGGACCCAAAAGTGTTGTCCAAATTGTCCTGAGTACGCTGATACCCCATATGTGGGGGGAACCACTGTTTGGGCCACGGCAGGGCTGGAAGGGAAGAGTGACGTTTGGATGCAACAATTGACTGGAATTTGCGGGACGCCATGTTGCGTTTAGCAGAGCCCCTGATGTGCCTAAACAGTGGAAACCCCCACATGTGACCCCATTTTGGAAACTAGACCCCCTAAGGAACTTATCTAGGTGTGTGGTGAGCACTTTGAACCCCAAGTGTTCACTAACGTTTATAATGCCTGGCGTGAAAAAAAAAAATATTTTTTTTTCCACAAAGTGATGTTTTAGTCCCCAATTTTTTATTTTCCCAAGGGTAAGAGGAGAAATTGGACCCCAAAAGTTGTGGTTGTCCAATTTGTCCTGAGTACGCTGATACCCCATATGTTGGGGGGATACACTGTTTGGGCACACGGCAGGGCTCGGAAGGAGCAGTGACGTTTTGGAATGCAGACTTGATGGAATGGTCTGCGGCGTCATGTTCGTTAGCGAGCCCCTGATGTGCCTAAACAGTGGAAACCCCCCACAGTGACCCCATTTTGGAAACTAGACCCCCTAAGGAACTTATCTAGGTGTGTGGTGAGCACTTTGAACCCCCAAGTGTTTCACTAACGTTTATAATGCCCTGGCGTGAAAAAAAAATATATATTTTTTTTTCCACAAAAGTGATGTTTTAGTCCCCAATTTTTTATTTTCCCAAGGTAAGAGGAGAAATTGGACCCCAAAAGTGGTTGTCCAATTTGTCCTGAGTACGCTGATACCCCATATGTTGGGGGGATACACTGTTTGGGCACACGGCAGGGCTCGGAAGGGAAGCAGTGACGTTTTGGAATGCAGACTTTGATGGAATGGTCTGCGGGCGTCATGTTCCGTTAGCAGAGCCCCTGATGTGCCTAAACAGTGGAAACCCCCCACATGTGACCCCATTTTGGAAACTAGACCCCCTAAGGAACTTATCTAGGTGTGTGATGAGCACTTTGAACCCCCAAGTGTTTCACTAAAGTTTATAATGCCCAGGTGTGAAAAAAAAAAATCCTACTTTTTACCTCACACAAATGATGTTTTAGTCCCCAATTTTTTATTTTCCCAAGGTTAAGAGGAGAAATTGGACACCAAAAGTTGTTGTTCAATTTGTCCTGAGTACACTGGTACCCCATATGTGGGAAAAAACTGTTCGGGCACAATTTGGGGCTCAGAAGGGAAATTGTGACGTTTTGGAAGCAGACTTTGATGGAATGGTCTGCGGGCGTCATGTTCCGTTTGCAGAGCCCCTGATGTGCCTAAACAGTAAAAAAAAAACACAAGTGACATAATTTTGGAAAGTAGACTCCCAAGGAACTTTTCTAAATGTGCCCCCCTTCTGGAACTAATCTTTCCTGTAAAGTAAATTAGTAGTGCATTGAGGTGTGGTACAATTTGAAACAATCCTTCATACACAGGCCAGGTTTTTCGGGGCAGGTGTCGCATTGGTAAGTGGTGTCCTTGCGTATTCCCCTTTTGTAACACACTCGGCACCTTTTTTGTGGCTTACCTTTTCTTCCAGTTGGCGGGACCACCCCCGGGAAATGCTGACCTGGTATGATACGAGCACCTTCAGTTCCGGAAGTACTGGGGCCCGCTGTTTCCTGAGCGCCAAACATCAGGGCCTTAACCACTACCTCCTGAAACTGAAGGTACGTCGTATCGCTGTTGCGTGCACATCGTGACAGCAGGAAAGCGTTGAGCATTGCCATTTGGACGATGTGCACGGACAGCTTCTTGTACCACACCTTGGCCTTTCTCAAAGCACTGTACGGTTGGAGGAGTTGATCAGAGAGATCAACACCCCCATGTATTTATTGTACCCCAGTACACAGTCCGGTTTGCGGACCTGTGTAGAGGTACCCCGTACAGTGCTGAGGGCGCTGCCATCACCATGTATGGTGGTCAAGAGAAGGACATCCCTCTTGTCCTTGTACTTGACCACCAACAGGTGGTCGCTACATTGGGCTCTGCTCTCACCCTTTCTGAGCATCTGCCCAAGTAGCGTCTTCGGGAGGCCTCTCTGATTTTTGCGGACGGTACCGCAGGCTGCGGTACCTCGCGCAGAGAGGGATTTGTAGAGTGGGATGCTGGAATAAAAGTTATCAGTGTAAAGGTGATAACCTTTATCCAGCAGTGGGTGCACCAAATCCCACACAATTTTCCCACTCACTCCCAGGACGGGGGGACACTCAGGGGGTACAATCCTGGTGTCCTTTCCTTCGTAAACTCTAAAGCTGTGTGTGTACCCTGAGGTACTCTCACACAGCTTGTAGAGTTTGATTCCGTACCTTGCCCTCTTGCTGGGCAGGTACTGGCGGAATGCGAGCCGTCCCTTAAAATGAACCAAGGACTCATCCACGCAGATGTCCCTTTGGGGCACGTACACTTCAGCAAACTTTTTGTTGAAGTGTTCGATGACCGGCCGAACTTTGAACAGGCGGTCAAAGTTGGGGTCATCTCGTGGGGGACACTGTGCATTATCATTATAATGCAGGAATTTGTGGATGGCCTCAAAACGCGTCCGAGCCATGACCATTCGGAACAGTGGAGTGTTGTATAAAATATCAACACTCCAATATTGCCGAATTTCTGGCTTCTTCAGGATCCCCATATGGAGGACCAGGCCCCAAAACTGCATCATTTCAACTGCGTCTACAGGAGACCAGTTGGAAAATGATGAACGGGGGTTTTGCGCCAAAAATTGCCGAGCGTACAAATTTGTTTGCTCCACCATGAGGTTAATTAAATCCTCAGAGAAAAAGACTTTGAAAAAGTCTATTTCTGTGAAGCCGGTGGAGTCAAACCTGATTCCTGATTCTGCCACAAAATCAGGAATCAGTGGCTCGTAATTTTCGGGGGCCGGGGTCCATACGGGGTCCGAAGAGGGGTGCGCTGGTTCATTTTCAGGGGCGGGCGCTGCCTCATGTTCTGTCCTGGGGCGTCTGCGTGGCGGTTCCGCAGGACCCGAGGAGGAAGATGAGGAGGAAGAAGAATCTTCATCTGAAAAATAAAGAAATGTGGGATCCTCTCCCTCGCTATCAGTGTCGGAGGCAAGGATAGCGTATGCCTCCTCCACTGAATAGCGCTGTTGGGATGAGCGTGACGGGCGGGACATTTTTTTTGTGAATGTGGTGCTTTGTGTGAACTTTATTTATAACTGTGTGTGTGTGGGGGGGGGGGATAGTGATTGGTGTAAACTAAGCTGAAAAGAAAAAGCTAAAAGAAAAGAAAGCGAATAGGGAAGAAAAAGGCCTGTGAAAAAAAGTCTAAACCAGCAGGCACGAGCTCTGATAAGTGACCGGTGTCACTTATCAAAGTTCCGTGGCTACTGGATGTGCGCACGGGAGTGACGGAAAGGGGGGTGAAAAAAAAACTGGCAGGCACGAGCTCTGATAAGTGACCGATGTCACTTATCAAAGTTCCGCGGCTGCTGGATGTGCGCACGGGAGTGGCGGAAAGGGGGGTGAAAAAAAAAAAAAAACTGGCAGGCACGAGCTCTGATAAGTGACCGCTGTCACTTATCAAAGTTCCGCGGCTGCTGGATGTGCGCACGGGAGTGGCAGAAAGGGGGGTGAAAAAAAAAAACTGGCAGGCACGAGCTCTGATAAGTGACCGCTGTCACTTATCAAAGTTCCGCGGCTGCTGGATGTGCGCACGGGAGTGGCGGAAAGGGGGGTGAAAAAAAAAACTGGCAGGCACGAGCTCTGATAAGTGACCGCTGTCACTTATCAAAGTTCCGCGGCTGCTGGATGTGCGCACAGGAGTGGCGGAAAGGGAGATGAAAAAAAAACAAAAAAACAGCAGGAACGAGCTCTGATAAGTGACTGGTGTCACTTATCAAAGTTCCGCGGCTGCTGGATGTGTGCACGGGAGTGGCGGAAAAGTTGGTGGGAAAAAAAAAAAAAAAACAGCAGGAACGAGCTCTGATAAGTGACTGGTGTCACTTATCAAAGTTCCGTGGCTGCTAGATGTGCGCACGGGAGTGGCGGAAAAGTTGGTGAAAAAAAAAAAAAAACAGCAGGAACGAGCTCTGATAAGTGACTGGTGTCACTTATCAAAGTTCCGTGGCTGCTGGGTGTGCGCACGGGAGTGGCAGAAAAGTTGGTGAAAAAAAACAAAAAAAAAACAGCAGGAACGAGCTCTGATAAGTGACTGGTGTCACTTATCAAAGTTCCGTGGCTGCTGGATGTGCGCACGGGAGTGGCGGAAAAGTTCGTGAAAAAAAACAAAAAACGGCAGGAACGAGCTCTGATAAGTGACTGGTGTCACTTATCAAAGTTCCGTGGCTGCTGGATGTGCGCACGGGAGTGGCGGAAAAGTTGGTGAAAAAAAACAAAAAACGGCAGGAACGAGCTCTGATAAGTGACTGGTGTCACTTATCAAAGTTCCGTGGCTGCTGGATGTGCGCACGGGAGTGGCGGAAAGGGGGGGTGAAAAAAAAAACGGCAGGCACGAGCTCTGATAAGTGACCGCTGTCACTTATCAAAGTTTGCGGCTGCTGGATGTGCGCACGGAGGGGGGTGCGAAAGTGTTGATGGGTGAACTGCGTCACCAATCAACGCTCGGCGGCGCAAAGGGGGGGTAAAAAAGAGGGGAAAGGGAAGGGGGGAGGGGGGAATGGGGGATTGGGGTGGATCGGGCAGGGATCGGGGCTCAAAAACTCACGTTTGTAGTCTTTTCTTTCTTTTCTCTTCTTTCTTCTCTCTTCTTTCTTCTCTCTTCTTTCTTCTCTCTTCAGCAGGAGTTGTGGTGTCACAGGCTACTGTGGCACCACAAGGCCCAGCACAGGAGGAGATCTGGCAGTGTGACCGCACAGCAGGAATCCTCAGCAAGTGTGAGGACCCCTGCAGTGCGGTCAGACAGGTCAGATCCAGTTTGCAGACAGGTCACAGAGCGGTCACATCGCTGCTGTGACCTGTCATTGGTGGGATCGATGATCACATCAATCCCACCAATCAAAGGAGACCCCTGCATTGCCGGTTGCTAGGCACCGGCCTAGTAATCGGAGCTCACAGCTCCGATTCCTAGGCAGGTCACCGGCAGGTCACCTAGCAGGGCACAGAGCGGTCACACCGCTGCTCTGCCCTGTGATTGGCGCGATCGTCGATGACATCGATCGCGCCAATCAGCTCCTTCATGCCCTACAGGCCCTGGCCTAGGATCGGTGCTATTACTGCACCGATCCAGGCAGGTACAGGCAGGGCACAGCGCGGATATACCACGGCTGTGCCCTGCGATTGGCGCGATCGATGTGATCGGCGATCGCGCCAATCCGGGGGGGGTCTGGACTTTCCTAGGCCCAGGCCTAGGATCGAGTACATCGGTACTCGATCCTAGCCTGCGATCTCACTGTTTTAGCCGCTCTGATTGGCTGAAACAGTGAGAAAGGCTGTGATTGGCTGTTCAGAATTCAACAGCCAATCACAGCGATCGGGAGGCCTGAGGGGGGAGGACGCAGCCCGGGATGCCGACGCCAACTTCCAAGAGGTAAGCTGGCGTCGGAATTTTAATGCGATCACCGCTACTTAAGTCGCGATGTCGCATTAAAGGGCATGACGTACTATCCCGTCCATGGTCAGAATGGCACGGGTTTTATGGACGGGATAGTACGTCTTATGTCAGAGAGGGGTTAAGAGCTTGATAATCCTCTTCTTTGTTTCAATTGACATCTCTCATGTTGGAGCCATGATTCATGTCAGTCCACTTGGTGCAACAACTCTCCAAGGTGTGATCACTCCTTTTTAGATGCAGACTAACGAGCAGATCTAATTTGATGCAGGTGTTAGTTTTGGGAATGAAAATTTAAAGGGTGATTCCATAATTTTTTCTCTCAGAATTGATTGATTCCATAATTTTTTCCCTATGCTTGGTTAAAAAATAACCATTACTGACTACCACATTATTTGTTCTTGATTTCTTTTAGTGCTTCTTAAAGCCAGAAAGTTGCCATTTGAAATGACTTCAGTTTTGTGCCATGTCTGTGATCTGCTTTTTTTCAACAAAACAAAACAACTGAATGAACATACTCCAAGGCCGGTGATTCCATAATTTTTGCCAGGAGTTGTGTATGGTGCCATGCCTTATTACTGTAGCTTCCTCTGCTGTTATGTATAATGTTGTCCCTTACATAGCATATTCTTGTTACTTTTCTTAACAAGGTCACCGTGTAATAAGGGTCGGCAATATACATAACAAAGGCTCTGTAAGATATATTTGTGTGTGGATATATATATACAGATATATATACAGTATATATATATATATATAAATATATATATATATATAGCTTTGTTGCCATAAAAGGAGGGGTCCCAGTCACATTTCTTGCACAGGGCCCCTATTCGGACAAACAGTAGCATATAAAAGTTTGGGCAACCCTGGTCAAATTACAGTTATTGTGAACAGTTAAGCAAGTTGAAGACTAAATGATTTCTAAAAGGCCTAAAGTTAAAGATGACACATTTCCTTTGTATTTTAGACAAAAAAAATATATAAATATATATTTTCATCTTTTGCATTTTAAAAACTACAAAAAGGAAAATGGGCTGATGCAAAAGTTTGGGCACCATGCATGGTAACTACCTATTAGCACCACCTTTTAAAAGTACCACAGCTTGCAAATGCTTTTTTATAGCCAACAAAGAGTCTTTCAATTCTTGTTTTAGGGATTTTCATCCATTCTTCCTTGGAAAATTCTTCCATTTCTGTGAGATTCCTGGGATGTCTTGCATGCACTGCTTTCTGAAGGTCTTTTGCCGTCAAGCGATGGACCTGATTTGCCTCTCTAGCAATCATACGAGCAGCTCGCACTGAAATTGTGCTTGGTCTTCCAGATCTCATCTTGACCTCCACTGATCTTATTAACTGCCATTCTTAATTGCATTTTGAACTGAGGAAAGGGCAACTTGAAAATGCTTTGCTATCTTCTTATACCTTTTTTTCTGCTTTGTGGGCCTCCACCATTTTCATTTTCAGAGTGCAAGGCAGCTGCTTAGAAAAACCCATGACTGCTGTTTTTTGGTACAAGGTTAGAAGAAGCCGGGTTTTTATACAGCTAAGAAATTTGCATCTTTCCTTTTAGAGATCCCTTCACCTTCAACTTGCTTAACTGTTCACAATAACAATAATTTTGACCAAGGGTGTTCAAGCTTTTACATTCCACTGCACAGTGACTCTCATACAGTCACTCATCTACCAGCTGCTACTAATGTTTCTTCAGAATCTCTTGACTTGGAGAAGTCTGAAGATTTAAGACATGCAAATGTTTTATTTCTGTTTTCAAAAAATGTTAAAATTGTCCTGACAGTGGAAGAGTTCATATGAAGGGTGAGTTATTATGTTGTGCAAACGTTTTTCAATTAGGGGATCGATAGACAGCCTTCATCATTCTGTGTCTTGAACAAATATTAGGGAGGTGTAAGCTGAACGATATTGGTTCATTCATCTCAAGCGTAACTATTATTAGTAGTAGTAATAATACTTTATTCTACATGAGATGTATAGAACCTCATTTTATTGGGCCTCATACATGAGCTATCACTATCTGTAAATGAAGACATCTTGACATTCTTTCTCAAGGAGTTAGATAGAAGTTTGATATGGAAAACAAAGATGAAGGACAGAAAAGTATAAAAATAAGTCCAGTCCCACGAAACTCTGCATCTCTTCAAACTTTTACTCTACTGTCTAACATGGCACCAAGCCACTTGGCTCTACAGTAGATGACTATGTCTTGTTACAATTCTTTAGTATCTTATTTATGTATGGTTGTCCTGAAGAAGGACTCGGTGGAATCTGAAACGCATTGACAATAAACCTACAATTTTATCATACGCCTAATTGTGTCGTATTCCGGAGAGCGCAGAAACTCTTCCAATCTTGCTACTTTAATCTACTGGTTACAAATCTTGGGTCCTAATTGAATTAATCATAACAAATATACCCAGGAAAAAGCAGTGGGAAATAAGCAGATGTGATTGGCAAGGTCTTACAAGCTGAGTTTTTGTTTGTGATTTTAGCTTGGAATATTCCTTTAAATTCAATTTTATGTTTTATTTAATACTCTACCTAGACCATGACACATTTGTAAAACTATTACATTTATATTTTTTTAAAAAAAAAGCTTCACAATACTACAGAGCTGCAAAATACTCACAGAACTCTGTTTTGGCTTGTAATGTAACTTTTTGGCACAAAATATGATACAATATATGATACATAATTTGAATTAAAATGTAAATATTTCACACAAATCAAACAATGTAAAACATTAGACTTTGTAATATTTGATATAGCAAAAATTACAAGCTCAATATGTTTCGGTACAAATTTCCAGAAGTTTCCTTTATAATTGATTGTGTCTAACGTGATTAAACCAATTTACTGCTGTGGAGTTAGTATATCTATTAGCACCTGACATACAAGAGCTAAAGGTTAATGTAACAGGGAATAATGTCTATAAATCACAGTGGAAGAACAACTGCATGTACTACGGTGAAGTGAATGCAATCATGAACCTGAGATGCCTACCATAACATTTATACAATGATCCTAGAAGAAGCTTGGTAATTGTGGCTATCTACTGATTTAAAATGACCCAGGGAAGGACCATAATGAACACTTTCCTAGCAACCAGTGTATATTAAATTTTCTGAGCGCATGAATAAGAAGAATAATCGCTAGATAGAGCAATGTATATATGGAACATTTCTCACAGTTATGTACACAGCATTCATTGTAGAATAACTTTGCTGTATGTACAGTACTAGCAGATACATTTCCAATTTTATTGAATGCAGTACTCTTTCAGGACCTCCAAAGAGATTTTTCACTAGCACATGTAGTTTTAAGGTGTCTCAAAGATAGTCTCAATTAAGGCTGAAAATACCAAAATGTTATTACTTGGTCAATAAATAATTAAAATTTTATTGATCTCAAATTATTATTTTTTCCTCAAGAAGTCTGTTTGTTTTTCAGTCTTAGACAACTGGATTATATGCCAAATTCCCTAAGATCTCATAGCTACTCATTGTACTGGATATTTTGCAAAAATTATTGCTGGTGTCTGGTTATCATAACTTCTACTGTAAGATTTCCCTGAGAAAATGTCCACCAGTGGCTGTACAAGATAGGAAAAAAAATATTGATTTTTTTTTGCAGACAATAAAAAGGATGGTGTGGTCAGTGCCAGTTTTAGACAAAGTGGGGCCCTATGCAAAAGTTTAAAGTGGTGTTCTAAGGGGTAAAATATTGCACTATCAAACACAAACATTCAGGTTACAATTACATGAACTGAGTTCTGGTCGTTAATTGACTGCGATCGACAATATTCAAGTGGTTCGGCACTTGTTTACTGTCCTCTTTACATAGGCTGGTGAGGAATAATGAACAGAAAATGATTACTTGTACATCAAACTGTACCCATACAGTATCACACTATCAGCAGCACATCTGCAGTTTATTCCGGGTGATGTGCTGCTGAGAGCAATTATTTTGCTAATTTGTTGGGCAATTGCCAACATGTTCACACGTATGAACTCTCATCTCAGCTACAAGTATTTATAGATGTGAATGCCACATGCACACACAGTATGTGACACAAACATTCTATGTTACACACACATATACAAAATTAATGTTAGACACATGTACTGTGGCATGTAAAAGCGTGGGCACCCCTGGTCAAAATTACTGTTATTGTGAACAGTTAAGCAAGTTGAAAATGAAATGATCTCTAAAAGGCCTAAGTTAAAGATGACACATTTCCTTTGTATTTTAGGCAAAACAATATATATATACTATTATATATATTATATATATATATATATATATATGTCTTTTTTTATTTTAAACATTACAACAAGAAAAATGGGCCAATGCAAAAGTTAGGGCACACTTGGAGATTTGTGTGCTCAGATAACTTTGACCAAGGTTTCAGACCTTAACCCCTTAATGACTACCGATACATCTTTTAACTGCGATTGCTATAGGGGTGCTCCTTCATTTAAAGAGTTCTACTTTATTTGTTGGTTATATATGAAGATGGCTATTCTTAGTAAGCACATATTCACACCTGATTTCTATTTGGAATTAACAGTCTTTTGATATTTGGGAATTATTCTACAGCTATCTATAAGTAAGCACTGCTGGGACTTGTGGTTCCATGAATAAGGAGTTTATGATTGGATTAGCTGAAGAGCAGATTTTGTTCTTATTGTATTAAGTGCACCAATAGTTCCTGTAAGCGCGCCAACATTGGCGGCAACTGGGCCACAACATTGGACTGTATTGTTTTCAATGCTGGAGAAATTTGTAGGTTAAGGATGATTAGTTTAGAGTGTGTCTGCTGTCATTTAAAGGGGAAGTGTCATACTTAACATTTCAGCCTTACTGCAAAGCCCATCTCGTGCCTTTTTTGTAGATTGTGTAATAGTATTTATTTTACTGTTACTTTCTATTCCCCTTACAATTTCCACCATTTATCCCCTCCCCCTATAAATAAACCTGTTAAATGTTTCAATCTCATCTCTTGCGCATGGGTACGAAGCATGGATAGGGGTTTCCCGAGTTGAGCTCTGGCAGATAGACACTCCTGCATCCCACTACAGCTCCAGGCATGATTCAGGTGGAGGCACTGTGCTATATTGAAGTGAGAATTACCCGACACCCTGGTCACCAAGGCAGCTTAAGGGTTGTACATTTAATTTTTTTTTTACTTTTTAATGTATTTTGTAGTCTACTTAGGGGCCTTGAAACTGTGATCATCTAATCACTACTTAATAGTACAGTATTACTATGTATATCAAAAATCACTGTCTCTTATGAAAGCTAGCCACAGGTCACGATAGGCACATATACAATAAAACTGCTATCATCTGCTGGCAAAGAAGTCAACATGTGATGTGCCAGTGCATCATATGTCATTAAAGGATTAAAGGGTGTCTGTCAAAACCAAAATGCATTTCCAGGTACTTAAGCATTTATATTTGGGACTTAACTCCAATAAAAATCATACCTACTAGAACAATAATATATTTTACATATATAAATACATATGTAAAAGAGGACGTTTCCGTGTACCATTGGTGTAGCCAATGTCTCAGTCATTGCACCATTTTTTAGTTACTTCATTTTTGTATTGTTTAGTCATGGTATGGTGGTATCTTCAGTTAGAATGAGTTTTTTACCAAATAACACCATTATTACTTTGCAGAATAATATTTGCATTTATCACTTGAGAAAGCTGGAAGCGAAACACGCTTAGACAAGATGGAGGGTATGGCAAAAACTGTTATTATGGGGGAGCACTGCACTTTACCTTAGGGACATGAAGACAGTACTTATCATCTAATTACTTAGGCTAATTACCTGTTATAAAGATGTATTTGTAGGCCACAGTTACTCTTTATACACACGCCATTGCAATCATAGTATTTCCTATTCTCATTATTATTATTGGTATTGTGTGGTATTTACTAATTGTATTACTAAAAAACATACTATGAAGATCATACGAATATCGGTCTATGGAGTTATTCTAATCATGTTCTTATTATGAATTACTGTGCTGCTACATTATTATTGTTATTATTATTATCATTTGAATATATAATAAATATTTATTTGTTTGGTATTACAGTGGAATATAAAGCTTCGGGCACCCCTGCTCAAAATTACTGTTGTGAACAGTTAAGCAAGTTGAAGATTAAATGATCTTTAAAAGGGCTAAAGTTAAAGATGACATATTTCCTTTGTATTTTAGGCAAAAAAAATATATATTCATTAGTGTGGCCAATCTACAATATAAAATTTCTCATTAAATGTATTAGATCTGGGAAGATGAAGGATATACTGTACTTTCCTTTTTATTCCGTAGTGCAATGGCCCTTCCTAGAAGCAGAAATTGACACCCTATATTTTACACAAGTGGTGCCCCCGCTCCTTGATGATTGGCCCTCAATACCCCTTCGTAGCCCTGTTATAATAATTGGTGTAGATCTACTTTTGCTTATGCAGGTACAACAGGTAGGTACCTACGCGAACATATACAAAAACTACCAGGCTAAAGATTTTATGGCCAGTGGGTCACAAGAAAGTCCCTGCTACAAAAAAGTAATCAGCATACGTCCTGAATACTTATCTAGATTGCATCAACATGTTTCCTCGTCATCATTTTAGCTTCATCAGGAGGTACTCGGATGTCAGTCCATGATTAAATGATGTCTGTTCATAGATAAGATGCCCATGGCTGTGCTGCTGCTGGTTTTATTGATTTAGATACCTTTTTTAAATCATCAGTGAAAAATTACTTAATATATAGAAGAACGTGCTGCCTACTGGAAAATACTCCAGAAACCTTAAAGTGTGGAGAATTTCCACACACATAAAACTATTTATAATTCTTTCATCAAGTTTTCTGAAATATTCTGCATGGAACAAATTGTGCCTTAATATTCCCAGAGATTTTGATGCTGTTCAGTACAGTATGCCGCTATTCTATATTTTCTTGTCTCCAGGCGAACGTGTGGTAATTGAATTTATTCAGCAAATTAAACTTGTTATTCACTTTACACTTCCCCCTCTTTCCTTACCACTTTCCATACACGCATACAAACACACAGACTGCTGCCATGCTCTCTCCAAATGCATTTATGTCATTGGTTTTCTTATAATTATGGAGTCATTCTGTCTATGGATTAGATAGTAAAGTAAACGTTATATCCATGTATCCAAATGAGACAGACAGGCACCAGCATAATATTAACAACCAAACAATTCATAGCAGTGTAACATGAACTATGATTTTTCTCTAGCTAGCCAAAGACAAAGTATTAATTGTTAGAATGTTGCATTTAGGAATGTTACATGTGATTGGCACCTGAAACAACTTCACGAACTGTACTGCCATCAAGGGTCGCTTTTAGATTGTACAATGACATTTTTCAGAATAGTTACACATTTTTAAAGAAAATAGGCAAGTTAGCAATGAGAGATTAATCACTTTATCAACAAAAAAATACAAAAGAGAGACCTGGATTGTAGTCTGGGGACAGGAATGTTGGGGGCCTGGGGAAATATCATAATCTTTGTGTCAGGGACAACTGAAACCTACCACTATAACCAATATAACTGTTATACAGTGACCACATACCAGATCCTACACAGGAGGTGCACAAAGTATTATCACAAAGCAGCAGGGGTGTAACGATCACGGTCCCAGAAGGAGCGACCACAACCAGGCCTGTGCGGAAGGGGGCCCATCAACACCTACTTCAGATGGATGTGCGATCAAGGACACACAATCAGCTGAAGTGTATGATAGGGCAGGGTCCCACCAGCACATGCCGTGGGTCAATCAGAGGCCGGCAGCTGATATCGTCGAGCGTGTCAGTGTCATCATGTACTACTAGTGTTGAGCGATACGATAATGCAAATATCGGCTATCGGCCGATATTAGCTCTATCGGCCTTTCGATAATTCGTTTCGATATTTTCGTCTTATCGAATACCGGAATCGGATTTGTCACTGTCACTGTGAGTGTCCGTCGGTCGGGTCTGTCAGGAGTCAGCGGCACTTACCTGGCAGAAGATCTCCGGCGGTCACGTCCTGGACTGCTTGATGGCCCCATTATCTTCTCCCTGGCGGTCACATGCAGTTTTTCGCGATAACTGCAGTGACTGCAGGGTAATCCCGGCCGTAAAGCAGTCAGTCCGATGACGTCACCCCGGGGAAGCAGGTAATCAGCTGTGCTGCGCCGGGATGACAGGCTCTGCCTGTCATTCTGATGTAGCAGAGCTGGATCGTCGTGGGACACTCGTTACTATGGACTGCGTCGGTCAGGTGGTATACTTTTTTTTTTTTTTTTCATTTTTTTACAGGAGATCGATGGCGTCGCAGGATGAGACTGTAACAAAAGTAATGAAAACTGTGTTTTTTTTTTTTTATTAAATTAAAAAACTTTTTTAGGAACATTCACCCGTCCGGGTACATAAACAATTTAACTATTTACATACAGGGACCCTGTCCGGGTTATTTATAATTCTTTGGCAGGGGTGTTCCAGGTACCACGTGGTACTCTTCTGGTGCTTGCCAAACATCCGAGGCACCAAGGACCACCAGGACCTGATGACGTTGTGTGGCCTGTACAGTCAAGTCGTGACCCGCTATCTGTGTCTGTGTGGCCACCTCTTTCATCTCCCTCCGGGTCTGGAGCCCTATGTCACGGACTGAACGAACCCCAGGGGGCCTAACAGGCGCCGGGTACGGGCCAGCTATACTTATCATGTCCATAGCTGGGGCTGCTGAGGAGACCACTGAGGGAGGCTTGAGAGATTTACGGCGTGGGGTGGGCACTTTTGCAGAGGCCTGGATGTGGGAGGCTGAAGGCTCCGAGGGTCTCACAGGTTCCTGACACACTGGGGAGTAGGGGTCGCACCTGGTAACATTTAGGGCGTACCACCCATTGTAACCCCAGTGTCGGGTGTAAGTCACCAAGTCTCCTGGCAACAGGTCCCTCCCCGGGTGTCCTTCTGGGAGGTGAGCCTCCACTCCCGCCGGGTCACAAAGACTTCTAAATAAAGTCCAGGCTCCTTGATGAAGCCCCAACCACCTTTCAATTTAAAGCTCCGTACTGCACCCTTACGCCGCGGCTCACTCATGGTTCCTTTATCCTTTCTCATCCGGTCCTTATCTGCCCGGTCCTTCTCCAGGTGACGTTGGCGAAGTTTTAGGGTTT
>JARQOD010000002.1:223901763-224170721 GCA_033576555.1 Oophaga sylvatica | reverse complement strand
AATGAGGCTCAAGATGGGGATATTATAACAGGATAGAGGACAGTGTTACAGGACGGGGCCAGAATGGGAGGCATTATAATGGGAGAGGGCCCAGGAAAGGGGATATTATACCAAGAAGGGGCCCAGTAAGGGGGATATTATTACTGGAAGGAGCTCAGGATGGGGGACATACCAGGAAGGAACATAAGAGGAGGAACATTATATCAGGAAGGTGCCCAGGATGGGGAACATTATAACACAAAGAAGCCCTTGATGGGATATTATAACAAGAAAAGGCTTAGGATGAGAAAAATTATTACAGGATTGGGGCCAGAAAGGTGACATTATTACATGACGGGGACATTATTACAGAAAGGGGCCTTGATGGGGACACTATTACACGTATGTCTTTATAGGATCTAGAATGCTACAAAGGAAATTACATCTGACTAACATGGAGGTTGGGGCCCATGTCCACATTTTGCATCCGGGCCAATGTTGCATAAGTTATGTCACTGCATAGCAGACTATATTAGAGAATATGAAAAAATATGATACTACTTAGACATGGTCACAGGCAATAGACAACAATTAAAAATAGCTTGTCAGGTTTCTCAAACTCTTTTATTAAACATTTTATTCTCTTGAACGTATGGCTCCAACTTATTCTGCAGCAATTCACAGACATTGTCATAACTCACTATCCCCAGGGGGCTTATCTTCTACTTTCCCTATCAGTATGTCTTTGGTCTGTGGGTTAAAACCATAGTACCTGAAATCACTGGGAAAGAATTCATACTCCATGCAACATGCTTCTGTAATTGCATTTAAACTCAGATCCCAGCGCTGAAAAGCTGTGCTAACCACTAAGCTTCCTACATTTACCATTAAATAAAATTATAGAACACTTTTACTTATAAATGTTTCACCATGCTTTTTCTCTGTCTTTTTTTAGAAATTAATGAATAAATTGAAAACTGCCTATTACACAGACATACTGAATGACGGCTGCAGTCTGCAAGATTACGCTCAACTTAATGAATTGCAACTCCAGCTCTATAGTCAAAATTAATTAAGTCTTTTGTAGGCCAGACAGTGTTCATATATTTCCAAGAGAAATAAAGAAGGGACGTGACAGTATTCCTTTATAGTTTGTAGTACATGAGAAAAGATTTTTGCAACCTGAAATGAGAAGCTTTGTCGCACGCTTTATGTCAAGCAAGCCATTCAGTTGTTTTTTCTTTCATGCCATGGCTAACACACATTAGTTTTTCCAAACTAGCAGAGAGAGTATTATTTCCTGATGAAGATACTTTTAGATTAAAAAATACCTTTTGGGTTTATGCTATTGATGAGCAGATCAATCTGCGGAGGATCAAAGTCTAGTAGAATTTCCTGAAATCCACAGTTTCACGCAAATTCAAACATTTTGAAATTCAATTCTCAGAAAACAACAACTTCGCCTTTACTATTTTGCAAGCTGCTGATGCAGCAGAGATCAGGCTAATGTTATTGTACATGGCCACAAGGGCCTCCACATAATTCCCAGAAGATAGCTCCTGGGCCATCACAGATCAAACGGTTCCCAGTGGATTACAGTTTGCACAACAAAGTCATTTTCCATCTCCAGAGTTATTAGAGAATTATTTTTCTGATGTAGAGTATAGGTTCTTATGGTCAGTATGGTCCACACTCTCACCTGTAGAGTGTATGATCTTATGATCAGCAGGGCTCTTACCGTCTCTTCTTCAGAGCGTAAGATGTTATGGTCAGTAGATTTTTTTTCTCTCTCTTATCCCCCAGGTTTATTTTCCATACAATTCCAGTGTTGAGATTTGAGCTACTTTATTCACTGCAAATGGAATTTTTTGCAGAAAATTTGATAAAGTCTGCGAATTTGAATTTAGAAAGATTCACTTGACTCTAGTTAATTCTCTAGTCATTATTCTTAACATAAAATTATTCTTATAAAAGATGATATTTGATCTTTCATCACATAGTGCTTCATGATGCTAATAATCTAAAATAATCTGTATTATATGTACAGTGCAACAGTATCTCTTTCAGGGGTGTCTTTCAGGCATAAGTACAATTAAAGCCCTAAGCACCTGCATGCTGGCACTTCTGTGTAAATCTATATCAGCTGCGTGATAAGGTCATCTGATAACACTGTTGAATTCTACTGTGCCACATAGGTGAAGTGAAAAAAACTCCGATAGGGTAAAGGTACTGCCACTTAGTGATCTCGTTAGCGATCTCAATAAACGACGCAAGCTAATGAGATCGTTTTTGTGATCGTTTTAATGTCTCTAGTAGCTGCCACACTTAGTGATCTCGTTAACGAATCAAAAGCGGTTAGCGATCTCATTAACGACTTTAACGGTCATTGCGATGTAAAAAAAAAGCGCACATCGCTCACAAAAGGTGCCAGACACAGCGATATAGGCTCACCAGCGTGGCCAACGATCTAAATAGGTCAAATCATGTATTACTAGTACAGCGAGATCACAGCAGGGGCCTCGTTGCTTACATGCCACAACGTTAGCGCACGAACGAGATCGCTAAATAGTGACGTATGTTTATAACGATCTGTTAGCGCCTGTTGTGTGGCATAACCCTTAGTGCTTAAATGGAGCTGAAGAAATAGAATATTAGAAGTTTGAGGACACAGTTTGGGTAGGGGAAATATTTTAAGAAATAGTATGGTGGTAGGGAGGATGTGTAAAGAGACAGTATAGGAAGGAGGGGGGTGTGTGAGTAGGTAGTATAGAGAGCAGAGGTTATGTGTTAGGAGACAGTATGGAGAGTGGGAGAGGATTTGTGAGGAGAAAGTATAGGGAGAGGGATGTGTGAAGAGACAGTATGGGAAGTGGGGGAATGTGTGAGGAGAAAAGACAATATGGGGAGTAGGCATATGTGTAGAGACATTGTGGAGAGCGAGGGGGCTAAATATGCGAGGAGACAGCATGGAAAGTGAGGAGGATGTGTGAGCAGACAGTATTGAGAATAGTGTGAGGAGACAGTATGTGAGGAAAAAAGTGAGACAAAGCACAGTATACAGACTGGGTAGTGAGGGGCAGCATTTATGAGGGGACATTGTGGTGCCCCTGAGGATCCAGTCACCACAGAGGTACTGGACCTCAGCCAGAGATGTGGTGCTCCCCTCTCGGGTAAGGAAGGGACATCACCTAGAACCCACACACTTACATCCAACACTAGACCTCTCAAGGCCAGAGAGGGACTAGGTAGAGGGTGTGGGTGGAGAAAGTTAGAAGAGGGAAGTGTCAGAGAGTGGTTTGCAGTGGTTTGTGAGACCTGAGGGAAGTCTGCTGTGTGGACTGAAAGAGCCAGGAGCTAGTCCCCAGACTGCAAAGAAGGAAGAGAGTAAGGAAAAAGAGAGAGGATGACTCCCGAGGGAGGAAGAAGGGGTCCTAGGGGCACAGGTAGTGAGAAATCCACCCGTGGGGCCCGCATCCACACCGACCCTAGTTGGGTGGAGGAACCAGGTCGCAGTTAGGGGACCTGCCCCAGTCTAGTGGAGAAACTAAGGACTCATCTAGGTGACCGGAGGCTGCAGTAGCTGCATGGGCTACAGCTGCATCCACACACATTTGCTGAAAAGGCATCCGGGTAGGATCAAGGGGACCTAGAGTACATCGCCCGCCAGGATCCGAGGCTGCTGGCTTGGGACACTGTGTGTGAAGGAGCAGGGCAGGAGAGGAGGAAACCAGTGCAGAGAGACTGCCAGGAAAGGAACATCTGAAGGGGGTTCTGACACAAAGTACCTCAAATTACCTGAGAGCTGTCTGTTCCACCTCCCTGGAGGACACAGCACCCCAGCTGGGGATTGTAACAACAAACTGTGAGTAAACTGGAAAGACTACATCCTGCTGTGTCCTCACAATTATTTACTATGTCACCTGCCCTGCAATACAACCACCATCATCATCTCTTACAAATACAGCTGCCCTGGGGCCTAGCTCTACCTGTGGAGAGCTGTAACAACTCTGCTGCATCACCATCAGTCCCAGCGTACTCTGAAGCAGCGTCGGCTAACATCTTTATTGCCGAATACCACAGGTGGAGTCCCGATGAACTATCCTTTATAATCTTTATCATCCCCTTATCATCATTTTAATTGGACGCCCATGGCCACGCACCAGGTCACTGCTGCCGTGACACAGCCCCTTTAGAACCGGCCCGATACCGAGTATCTCCACGGCCCTGGCGGGCGCTCCAGCATCATGAGGGAACACAATGAGGGCACAGTGTGGAGGGAACAATATGTAAAAGGGATTGTAAGGAGGGGGCAGAATACAGAGACTGGGCAGTATAGAATGAGACACAGTGTGAGAGGACAGTGTGGAGAGCATGTACTATAAAAGGGACAGTATTTGTACAGGGAGCACAGCGAGGGGAAATTATTCAGGTCCACAGTATAGGGCACATATTTTTATTCAGGCGCATTATAAAAAAGCTGTTATTTTCAAGGGCATCATGTTGAGACATGATTCAGAAGACATGAGAAGATGGAAGACTGCAGTGACAAGCTGTGGATGTCCGAAGTCATCATGACATCTGAGCAAGATGGCAAGAAAAAGAAAGAGAACGACTCCAATCAGAAAAGATATCATACATAAGGTACATGGATGTAAATGTGTATTTGTGATACTGACTATATCTCATCTGTACTGTGGTTACTGTATTGTCTGCAGTTGATCATGACTGATAAGAACATCTCACAGTATCACCTTACTATTGTTAAGGATATACTAGGAATCGTAGGTTCATATAATACAATCGTATAAGGGCTGACCCGACATTACAGTGGATTGTTGTATTAAGCTTGGTGCTGTATTCATGTACGGATTGTTCTTCTGGTGTTGTATTCCTGTACTGATGGTGGTTCTCGTAATGTATTTCTGTATTGATGGGGGTTCTAGTGATTAATTTCTGTACTAATGCTGGTTCTGTACTCATGTAATAATACATAACTTTGAAGATTAAGTGATACATGGCTATGCTAATAAAGTATTGTGCCATATGACAAGTTAAGGGTTATTACATTTGAATTTATGTTTGGAGCATTAAAGGAGTTGTCAAGGTTTGTGATGAAAGTCTGCAGTCACCCTATACATGCACTGCAAGCTGTTAGGACTCTCTGTTGCCAGAGGTGAAAGCAAGAAGTCATGTAAACATATGTATGCGAGGTTTACCATGTCTAGTTGGAATGTAGCTGGAAATATGCAAATCGCATATTTGCGGTCATAAGACCGCCCAGTCTCACTGCCAGCACAAGCAAATACTGACAGTGTGCAGTGCGCACAATGTGAGAATTCAGAAGCCTGTAACACAATGTGGTGTGCGGACTGTTCTGTCCAGCCATATAATTGCTGTCTAGAAAGTCTAGTCATTTTTTTATGTCTCCAATTGTTATTTCAATTTTGAGTGTATTGGTTTTTCATACATTTTATGTTGTAAGGTAACAGCGCCACCTGCTGGCTGTTTCATGCATAGATTCTAGTTTATTTTGTAATGTCTTGTTGGAAGTTCCAAGAGCATTGTGGGATTGTTCCTGTTGCATTATGGTCTTGTTTATCACACTGAAGGAGAACAGCAGCCATTATTCTCCATGTGTCTCAGGAGAAACTACATCACTCGTGTTCTTCATGTTTCTTAAACAGCCTGCTCTAAGCATAGTCGGTAAGCACTATCTATGTGTATAATCCTGTGTTTATCAGTACGTTTGTTACTAAGTAGGTAATAATCAGTTTCTGTACTCTGTATATTGTAAACTATTTATGTTTCATGCTCTGTGAAGTTATTATATTCTGAAATGCTCTTATTATTGCATTCTATAGTTTTAGGCTAAGTGCACACGTTCAGGAATATTTGCGTTTTTTTCGCGTTTTTTCGCGGGAAAAAACGCGTCAAAAACGCATGTATTAAGCATCCTATCATTTAGAATGAATTCCGCAATTTTTGTGCACATGGTGCGTTTTTTTCCGCAAAAAAAACGCATCGCGGAAAATCTAGCAGCATGTCCATTAATTTTGCGGAATTCTAGCGTTTTTCCTGCTATATTATTGACCTAGAAAGTTCATGAAAAAATCGCGGTAAAAACGCGTCAAATCCGCACAAAAAAACGCACCAAAACGCACAAAATCCACGCAAAAACCGTGCGTTTTTGCCGCGAAAAAAGTCCGGTTTTGCTCAGGAATATTCTGCAAACATTCTGCAAACGTGTGCACTTAGCCTTACCCTTTCCTGTCACATCTGCAATCAATAAAAGAAGGTTACAATTTTACAGCCTCTTTTTCTTAAAGAAGACAGGGGGTGTAGCTACATGTCTCATCGCACACCCTGCTAACGTGCATGAGGACAGAAAAGTAAAATGACTGCTGAGAACAAGCTCAGAAGATCAGACATACAGAGCCCCCATTATCCAAGCATACGGTTATTGCATGCGGATATTGCAGCAACCTCTTAACCGTTGGACCGAATAATCGGACCATACAGAGCCCGCCATTATCCACGCAGAGCCGACAAAGGGATATCACAGTGGTTGCCCAACTGTCGAATCATGTCTCAAGGACGAGCATCCTCTTTCAAGACGATTTCACGAGTTGGTTCCTCCATGACATCCTCCGTCAGCAATGCCGCCACTATTGCCCGCGCAAAGGCTGAAGCGGCAAAATCAAGAAGCACCTTTGCTGAGCAGGAGATAGAATTGAAACTACAACAAGCATGCCTGGATGCAGAAAAGGCACGCCAACAAGCATGCCTTGAAGCAACATTACAGAAACTTGCTATTGAAAAAGAAACAGCAGCTGCCATAGCAGAAGCAGAAGCCCTAGAAACTGCCGTATATTCCGACGGTGAACACAGCAGACACAGCAGTGTGCTAGGTCTACAACGAGTTACTCACGATCCATTGCAGCGTACTGCAGAGTACGTCCATCGACATTCCAAACCAAATGACGATCCAGACCCACAGGCGGAGACAGAGCATTTTGTCAACAAGCCAAGCCAACCAGATAATTCGGACCCCAGAAAGCCAACTATCAGTGTTCCTACCGAAAGCAAGGAGATACACATTGGGATGATACTGACTACAATAATCTTTCTCCAGAGCAGAAGGTCCGAAATCTGTCCCGGTTTAAAGAGAATCCCTTCGCTTCAGAAAGGTACTACAGCAGTTGGACGAAACCAGAGACACCTAACAGGTATGATCGCACAGCACACATGTACTCTGACAACACTCCATCAGCTGGCATCAGTGCCAATCAAGCCACAATGGACTTTGCCAAGTTCCTTGCTCGACGTGAGTTGGTCACTAAGGGACTCGTAAAGTTCAGCGATCGCGCTGAAAACTACAGGGCTTGGCGAGCCTCCTTCAAAAATACCATAAGAGACATAGGTCTATCATGTAGTGAAGAAGTGGATCTCTTGGTAAAATGGCTAGGAAGTGAGTCCGCCAAACACGCAAAGAGAATCAGAGACATTAATATAAATTATCCAGATGTCGGCCTCAAAAGAATTTGGAATAGACTTGATGAATGCTATGGCTCAGTAGAGGTTATAGAAAATGCCTTGTTTAAAAGAATAGAGGATTTTCCTAGAATAGCAAACAAGGATTATTCAAAGCTCAGAGAATTAACTGACTTGTTAATGGAGTTGTGTGTAGCAAAACAGAAGGAGATCTTGTGGGGTTGACATATCTCGACACTGCTAGAGGTGTGAACCCCATAGTTCAGAAACTCCCATATAACCTGCAAGACAAATGGGTTACATATGGATCTAGGTATAAACAGACTTACAATGTACCGTTTCCTCCATTCGATGTGTTTGTAGATTTTGTCTCAGAACAAGCAAAAATTAGAAATGACCCTAGCTTTGATTTCATGTCGTCATGTGCCAATAACTCTGTTAGCAAACCTCGTAGAACAAACTGTAGAGGTCCACAAAACTAACATTTCTCCCACAGGTCCAGTTCACAAAGAGTTCAGCTCCGGTCAAGGAGAAGACAAATCCAAGGATCCAAGCAGGCAGTGTCCCTTACACAAGAAGCCACATTCCTTACTTAAGTGCAGAGCTTTCAGAGAAAAGTCATTGGAGGAAAGGAAGGCCTTCTTAAGGAGAATCGCATCTGCTACAAATGCTGCTCTTCAACATCCCACTTTGCCAGGGACTGTGAGGTTAGTGCAAGGTGTACCGAATCTGACAGCACCGAACATAACTCAGTTCTACACCCTGGATCACCATCAGATACTTTGCCCCAAGAGCATAGCGGGGAGCTGAATGACTCAAATACTGACACTCCAGCCATTACTTCTAAGTGTACAGAAGTTTGTGGAAATCTCATGGGAGGCAAGTCTTGCTCTAAAATTTCCCTAGTGAGAGTCTACCCAGCAGATGAAAAGGACAAAGCCATCAAAGTATACGCGATTTTAGATGATCAGGAGTAATAGGTCACTAGCCAAGTCTGCCTTCTTTGATAGCTTTAACGTCAGAGGACCCAGCGCCCCTTACTCTTTAAAAACCTGTGCCGGTATAATAGAGACAGCTGGTAGGAGAGCAACAGGATACGTAGTCGAGTCTATAGATGGCCAAATGTGTCTGCCTTACCAACCATATTGGAATGTAACCAGATTCCTGACAACAGGTCAGAGATACCTACGCCTGAAGTGGCATCGTACCATCCTCATCTGAAGCGTATAGAACGCCTGATTCCTAACCTTGACCAGAGGCTCAAATAATCTTGCTCTTAGGGAGAGATATTCTACAAGTTCACAAGGTTAGACAACAGATCAATGGCTCACACAATGCTCCATATGCTCAGAGACTTGACCTTGGGTGGGTCATTGTAGGAGAGGTCTGTTTAGGAGGTACACACAAACCGACAGTAGTTAACAACATGTTTACCAGGACTCTCGAGAATGGACGTCCATCTTCCTTCAACCATGTGAAATCACTACTTCATAAAGGAGCTGCTACACAGTACTTCAGCACCAAGTATCTTAGCGAGTAGTGCCAATGATGATTGCATTCAGAATTGGGACCAAGATCAACTTGGGTGTACAGTCTTCCACAAAACCAAAGAAGATAATCGTATAGCAATGTCATTTGAAGATAAACTGTTCCTAGAGATGATGGAGCAAGGAATGGTGCAGGACAAAACGAAGAACTGGATTGCACCTCTACCCTTCAAGCCTCAAAGACAACGCTTGCCTAACAACAGAGAACAAGTTTACAAACGATTTGTCTCCCTCAGGCACAGCTTCCATAATAAACCAGAGATGAAAGGTCATTTCTTTACCTTCATGGAGAAAATATTTAAAAACGGTCATGCAGAGTTAGCATCTACACTTCAAGACGCTGAAGAACGTTGGTACCTGCCTCTGTTTGGAGTGTATCACCCGAAAAAGCCAGGTCAAATCAGAGTAGTATTTGATTCGAGTGCTAAGTATGAAGGTGTTTCATTGAATGATGTCTTGTTATCAGGCCCAGATCTGAACAACAAACTTTTAGGAGTGCTTATCCGTTTTCGTAGAGACTCCATTGCATTCACAGCAGACATCCAACAGATGTTCCACTGCTTCTTTGTTAAAGAGGAACATAGAAATTTCTTGAGATTCTTGTGGTTCAAGGATAACGATCCTTCCAAAGAGATTACGGAGTATCGTATGAAGGTACATATTTTTGGTAATAGTCCTTCTCCTGCAGTAGCCATCTATGGGCTGAGACGCGCGGCTCAAGAGGTTGAAGTAGAGTACGGAACATATGCCAGACTGTTTATAGAGAAAGATTTCTATGTGGATGACTGTTTGAAATCGATGCCAACAAATGAGACCGCGATTAGTCTTCTGAAAAGAGCCAAGGACATGCTCGCTGTATCTAACCTGAGGTTGCACAAGATCGCTTCTAACAGCAAGGAAGTGATGGAAGCCTTCCCTCCTGAGGATCATTCAAGTGACTTGAAGAATTTAGATCTAGGCATAGACTCCCTACCGATGCAGCGGAGCCTCGGCCTACTATGGGACATAAAAGCTGATACCTTCACCTTCCAGGTTAACAGAGAAGATAAACCCTTTACTCGCAGAGGAGTATTGTCTACCATAAGCAGTTTGTATGACCCACTGGGTTTTGTAGCTCCTGTAGTCATCGAGGGCAAGGCTATGTTAAGAGAGTTCACCACAGAGGTGACGAACTGGGATACTCCTCTTCCCACAAAAGAGAAAACCAAGTGGATGATCTGGAAAAATTCCCTCACAGCCTTGTCAAGTCTTCATATAAGACGTTCGTATGTGTCTGTACCGAGTACCAAGATAGAGACACAAACCCTTTGTGTATTCTCCGATGCTTCAATCAAAGCTATTGCTGCGGTAGCCTATTTGAGGACGATAGACACAAGTCAACAATGCCATGTAGGGTTTGTCATGAGCAGAGCAAAACTAACACCGCTCCGTGAACACACCGTACCACACCTGGAACTTTGTGCCGCCATGTTAGCAGTCGAGTTGGCAGAACTCATTGCTATGGAAATGAATCTAGAAATTAAAGACTTTGAGTTCTACACTGACAGCAGGATAGTACTTGGGTACATCCATAACGAAGTGAGACGCTTCTATGTCTATGTTAGCAACAGAGTGCTCAGAATTCGAAGGTCTACCTCACCTGAACAATGGAAATATGTGCCTACACATCTCAACCCTGCGGACCAGGCTACCAGATTTGTTGCTGCCAATCGCCTCAAAGACACGATTTGGTTTACAGGCCCTGAGTTTTTGTGTAGGTCATTGCCCAACATGACAGAAACGTCCTTGTTTGATCTAGTAGATCCACATGCTGACGTTGAAATTCACCCTCAAGTGTCTGCGTTACATACTGAAACTTTGAAGCGCCACCTGGGATCTCAGCGATTCAGTAGGTTCTCTACTTGGAATTCACTTGTTCGTGCCATCGCCTGCCTGACCCACATAGCTCAGTCTTACAAGGCAACCTCACCAACAAAAAAGGAAAGTTGCACAGGTTGGCATCATTGTAAACATGTCCACACAGCTTTCGATCTAGAGCAGTCAAAGAATATAATTATCCGAGCTGTACAACGGGAAAACTACGCCAGAGAAATCGACTGTGTAATCAATCAAAGACCAATACCAAAAGATAGTGTTCTGAGGAAACTCGACCCAGTCATGGATGGAGATGGTCTCTTAAGAATAGGAGGACGCCTTAAAGAGGCAAAATAGGTTTGGCAGAGAAACATCCCGTGATAGTTCCTGGACAACATCACATAGCTACTCTGCTTGTTCAACATTATCACGAGAGGACAAAACACCAAGGTCGCATGTTCACAGAGGGAGCCTTAAGAACATCTGGGTTGTGGATAGTTGGAGCTAAGAGATGTGTGTGCAGATTCATCTTTAACTGTGGTACTTGCAAGAAACTTTGTGGTATGTCACAGATTCCGAAGATGGCAGATCTTCCATATGACCGATTTAGTACAGATCCACCTTTCACCAACATCGGACTAGATGTGTTTGGTCCTTGGTCTGTGGTTGTCCGAAAAACCAGAGGAGGCCAAGCAAACGGGAAACGATGGGCGATTATGTTCACTTGTCTATCTATCAGAGCCGTCCACATAGAGATAATTGAATCTATGGACACTTTGTGCTTCATAAACACTCTCCGGCGTTTCATTGCCATCAGAGGACCCGTCAAACATATTCGTTCAGACCGAGGCACCAACTTTGTCGGAGCAGCAAGAGAACTGCAACTCTCTTCCAACTTGGATATGAAAGACGTTGAAAGATACCTAAGTGTACATGGGTGTACTTGGACCTTTAACCCACCACATTCTTCACACATGGGAGGTGTATGGGAGAGAATGATAGGTGTCGCAAGGAGAATCCTCGATTCAATCTTCTTACAGGAAAGATCTGTAAGACTGACACACGAAAGCTTAACAACATTCATGGCCGAAGTGTCAGCCATCATAAACGCGAGACCGTTGGCTCCAATTTCCAGTGATCCTGATGACCCAACTGTTCTCACCCCAGCCCTGTTGCTTACGCAAAAGACTGACCTTAATTGCTCGCCACCTGGAGAATTTAATGTTAAAGACCGTTACAAGAGTCAATGGAGACAAGTGCAGAGTCTCTCCAATGCCTTTTGGGACAAGTGGAAAAAACAGTACCTGCCTACCCTGCAGCAGAGGAGAAAGTGGCAAACCAGCAAGCCTAACCTCCAGCCTGGTGATGTAGTACTAATAAAAGACTGTCAGTCTCGGAGAAATGAATGGCCATTAGGTCTTATTACTCAGACATTCCCAAGTAAGGATGGAATCGTACGTAAGGTGGAAGTAAAAATAGGGAAACAAAGCGAGACCAAATTGTTCCTCAGGCCAGTAGGGGAACTCGTTCTGCTGTTCTCGTCCAATAAACACAATAGTGACGTCGGCTGACGTCAAGCGGGGAGTGTTCTGTCCAGCCATATAATTGCTGTCTAGAAAGTCTAGTCATTTTTTTATGTCTCCAATTGTTATTTCAATTTTGAGTGTATTGGTTTTTCATACATTTTATGTTGTAAGGTAACAGCGCCACCTGCTGGCTGTTTCATGCATAGATTCTAGTTTATTTTGTAATGTCTTGTGGGAAGTTCCAAGAGCATTGTGGGATTGTTCCTGTTGCATTATGGTCTTGTTTATCACACTGAAGGAGAACAGCAGCCATTATTCTCCATGTGTCTCAGGAGAAACTACATCACTCGTGTTCTTCATGTTTCTTAAACAGCCTGCTCTAAGCATAGTCGGTAAGCACTATCTATGTGTATAATCCTGTGTTTATCAGTACGTTTGTTACTAAGTAGGTAATAATCAGTTTCTGTACTCTGTATATTGTAAACTATTTATGTTTCATGCTCTGTGCAGTTATATATTCTGAAATGCTCTTATTATTGCATTCTATAGTTTTACCCTTTCCTGTCACATCTGCAATCAATAAAAGAAGGTTACAATTTTACAGCCTCTTTTTCTTAAAGAAGACAGGGGGTTTAGCAACATGTCTCATCGCACACCCTGCTAACGTGCATGAGGACAGAATACGGACAATCGTCGCCGGGTGTCAACTGATTCTGCCCAGGCATTTTAGGGAAGTCATACAGGCACAAGGAGACCACACACAATACTGAGCATCATTTTGACTTGTTTTCACTTTAATTTTGTCTTGGTTTAATTTTCATTTTGACTTGTTTCCACTTTCATTTTGGGGGTCTCTCCAAATCCAGGCCTCCATTGGTTCAAAAATTTGATTTCCATTGCTTATTTTTGTGTGATTATGTTGACAGCACATTCAACTTTGTACAGCACAAAGTATTCAATGAGAATATTTCATTCATTTAGATCTAGGATGTGTTATTTGAGTGTTCCCTTTATTTTTTTGAGCAGTGTATATTCTATCACTAAATAAATATTTGAATGAAAAAAAATCTAAACAGTAAAAGTACACATATTTGGTATTGCCACGTCCGCAACGATCCTGCCTATAAGACTGTCCCACTAGTTAACCCCTTTAGTGAACACCATACAAAAAAAATAAAAACCAAGGCAAAAAAAGCAATACTTTATCATCATACCCGCCAAACAAAAAGTGGAGTAACACGAGATTAAAAAGACAGAAATAAATAAACATGGTATTGCTGAAAACATAATCTTGTCCCACAAACAACGAGCCACCATACAACTCAATCAGCGGAAACATAAAAAAAGTTATAGCTCTCAGAATAAAGTGATGCAAAAATATTTTTTTTTTCTATAAAATAGTTTTTATTGTATAAAAGCGCCTAAGCATAAAAGAAATATTAATGAGGTATCACTGTAATTGTACTGACCCGAAGAATAAAACTGCTTTATCAGTTTTACCACACACGGAACGGTATAAACCCCGCAAAGAAATTCATGTATTGCTGGTTTTTGATCATTCTGACTCCCAAAAATCTGAATAGAAAACGATCAAAAAATGTCATGTGCCCGAAAATAGTATAAATAAAAATGTCAACTCGTCACGCAAAAAGCAAAACCTCATATGATTCTGTGGGCCAAAATATGGAAAAACTATAGCTCTCAAAATGTGGTGATGCAAAAACTATTTTTTTTGCATTAAAAAGCATCTTTTAGTGTGTGACAGCTGCCAAACATAAAAACCCGCTATAAGGCCTCTTTCACACTTTCTGATATTTCCGGTACTGGAGATGTCATTGTCCGTGTCTGTAATACTTGTGGCACAAGTGTAGCATGGGTGTGCTGCATCAGTACCACAAGGACAGGCGCCAGAGAAGAAGCGTTACAGTAAGCGCTGTTCCCCTGCTCTGCCGGCTATCGATGCAAGCAGGGGAGAATGATGAGAGTTATATTTAAATGATATAAAAGACAGCAAGCGACAACTGATGGGACTATTACTCCCATCAGCCCACCCCTGCTGTTGCTAATAATGGTAAGGAAGGCTTAGTAATAGAGAAGCGTCTATAAGACCCCTATCCATTACTAATCCTATAGTTACATAGTAAATAAAGACACAGCCAGAATAAAGTCTTTTATTAGAAATAAAACAAAACACAATTTTTACTTTTTTATTTAAAAAAACCAAACACAGTTATACTCACCAAACACCTATTCCACCAAAATCCTCGTTCTCCTGTAATAAAACTAAAATAAAAAAACAACAATATATACCATACCTGTCTGTCATTCTGTCCCACGCCATAATTCTTGTCTGGGGGATAATTCGTTTTCAACCAGGACGGTGCCAAGATGCAACAGTCCAGGCTGAGAACTACTGGTGAATGAGCTGCTAGGAACGCGCCGTCAGTGACTGGGGATGACATCATAAAGGTTACCTCCAGTCACTGAGGCATCGTTCTGAGCCAGGCTGAACTGTGGTAAGATCCCCACTAGCACCGTCAGCAAAATTCTGGGGACAGAGCCTCAGGGACCGAGGTAACCTTTATGACGTCATCCCCAGTCACTGACGCCGCATTCCCAGCAGCTCATTCACCAGTTGTTCTCAACCTGGACGGTCGCACTCATGGTTAGTGGTTGGCTGAAGCCATTTATTGTCAAACTACTGTGTTTTTTCTTTTTAAATCATAATGACAATCCAAAACATCCAAATGACCCTGAACAAGTGGAATGAATAATGTTTTATACTATGTTGTATGTGTCCATCTTTTGTTGTTTATGCCTTATACTTTTGCACAACAAAAGTATTTTTAAAAATATAATCTTTGGGTTTTTTTACTCTTCACATTCTGAAATCCATTATTTTTTCATATTTTCTGTCCACAAACCTGTGCAAGACCAATAACAAGCTGTAGTGTTTATTGTTACTATTTTGGGGTCCATACAACATTTTGATCATTATTTATTTTATTTTTGGGGAAAATAAAATGGCAATTTTTACCTCATTTTTTGTGCAATATAATAATAATATAGTATTATTATGATAATTGTTACAGATACTGAATATGTAGTGGAAGGGGTTACATTAAATGATTTTTTAGTCCAAAAACAGAAGTTTTTCTGTATTTTTTGACCACTTAAAAACATCTTAGAATTTTTTATTTTACAATATTTACTAATTCCACAATGGAACATGAACATACAATCCTTCAATCGAATAGTTAATACACTGTTATATTTTCAGGCAACCTAATTGATCATGTCTCTGATTTGTTTGGCTTTGATCTGTGGCACATCGGAGGCATTATTAAGATGGAGAGGGTACCTGGTGGGGTGACAGAGGGAGTGAATCTACTTAGATTCCACAGTCGCTATTGACTGCTGCATTAGGGGTTATTTGAGCCACTGGAGAGCACTAACATGGCTTATTCCCAGCTATTGTGCCTGTGCTAGGGGTGGGCAGTGAGTGCTGCTTGGAAAAGAAAGCCTCAGATCATGATTCAGGGGTGAATATTTAGTGTCATTTCATGTTCTAATTGAAAGTGCCATGTTCTGTTAGGAAGTGAAAAATAAGTGCAGTGATGGGAAGTAGTAAATCAGTGAAAATTGAACTGTGGGATGCTGTCCCTCAAGGCAGACTTTCAAGGAACAAGGATCTGAAACTGGCCAAGAGATTAAAGGGAACCTGTCAGCAGGATTGCGCTCAGTAACCTACAGACAGAGTCAGGTTGGCTTCGTTATACTGATTAAAATGATACCTTGGTTGATGAAAACCTCTTGTGGTTGTTATTTAATCTTTATTTTCAGTTTTGAGGTAATGATGTGCTCCAGGGCGGGCCTGTGGGGGGGTCTTCATGTGGTGCTCTGCTTAGGTATTCATGTTTATGGCTTCTTACAGGTCGGGATCTGGGGTGGGGGATATTTTTTACTACAAATTTTGGATTTTTTTCACCACTTAAATCAAAAAGATCCTATACATTTTTGGTGTCTGTAATTACCTGGAGAATTATATTGGCAGCACATTTTTAGCCTTTAATGAACATGGTAAATAAAAAAAACAACAACTTTGGAAATGCATTTTTTTGCAATTTCACCTCACTTTGAAGTTTTTCCGTTTTCTTGTACACTAAATGGTAAAAATCAAAAGTATAACTCGTCCCGCAAAAAAACAAGCCCGCACACAGCTATATTAATGGAAATATAAAAAGTTGTCGCTATTGGAAGAAAGGGAAGAAACAATGAAAACAAAAAACGGAGGGTGGAGGGGTTGATAAAGAAACAAAAAAGTGCTGTAAATACACCTCTTATTTCTACTAATATTGATTAACAATTATCCATCTGATACATGTATTTTGTGTATACCTAGTGAACCCTAATGTACCCTATGAGCATTGGAAGACGATGACTGGGGCCGCCAACAAGTCTTATCAGAATTAAGGTGCCAATTCTTGTTGTCAAATAGGGACTGGCATATAAAGATTTATTAGGGTAAGATCTAGCTCTATCAGATCCCACTATCCTCTATCTCTGCATGCTCAACATGGTTTCTCACACATTTATGGATGTATTTATTGTTTACACTGGACATTAAATCCGTCCAAGACAGGAATATGTACCGTCTTTCATTTATTGACTTATGATTTGCATTCAGGCACAAATACTGTTCTGAACAAGTGTGCTTTTAATATAGAGATGGTATATTTATTGTCCTTTTTTATTTGTTCTTGTTTCTATTAATTTGAGTTATCTTTTAATTAGCTAAAGTCTAAGAATTCAATTTACAAATAGTAACAAACATTTTTCTCATGTCGACTCGGCATGCGAGAATAATCGCAGCATGCTGCGATTGGCACCGAGACTCAGCCAAGTCTCGGCTCCCTCGCATCCATATAAGTCTATGGGTGCGAGTGACACAACACACAACACACAACACTTGGATATTACCCGAGTGCGGTACGATATACTTTGATGCTACAGCGGAGGAGATGGAGAAATTAATTTCTCCGCCTCTGCCGCAGCTGTGCAAAAGGCTCGGAGCACAGTAGAATGACACTCAGCTCCCTCTCACAACAGAGCAGGAACCGAGTGTCCTAAGCATATCGCATCCGATGCTATTGCATCGGATGCCATGTGCTGGTCTGACTCCAGTCTTAGTTCCAGTCTACTTATAACGTAACCCCCCAACAGCAACAACAAAAAAGTTATCCCTATTCAACAAAAAAAACACCATTCAAAATGGGGCTCTGCAGCTGAGCACTGTAATCGGCTTTCTCAGGCAGTTTAATTGGTAGTCAATTGAGTGGAGACCAAGCATGCACACTTCTCCTCTCTCAAGACTATGCTGCAAAGCTCTGTTCTTAGACTGTGTTTCCACGATCAGGAAACACAGCGCTTTGGACGGAGCGGAAAGTCCGCTCTGCCCAAAGCTTCGTCCCCTTGTGAACGCATGGTGAATCCGGATGTGTTCATTGAACACATCCGGAATGACCGCAGCGCTACATAGGCCTGTGTTATTTCCCTTGCGGCGACGGAGCGTCGCCGCAAGGGAATAGGACATGCTGCGATCTAAAAAGACGCGCCGCATGTCCGTTAACGCAGGTCTGCCGCCTGCATGTTTTTATGCATAGTGGAGACGGGATTTCTTGAAATCCCCTCCACTATGCTGTAACATCTGGACGCTGCGTGTTTGACGCTGCGCCAGGGCTCAGTGTCAAACTCGCAGCAATTACTGACGGAATCCTGATGGTGGAAACACACCCTTAGGTTTCAAGTGTACTGGTCTTAAGATCTGGGGTTCCGAATTTTTAGACAGCAAGGAATCAGCAAGTTATGCCCGATCATGGGAATAACTCCTTTAGGTAGAGTTTTTATTAGATTAAAAGAGTTACTTAGGTTAAAAAAAATCATAGGTTCCTTATGTCCAATCTTTTTCAAACCATTTAGAAATTGTTAAAGCTAAATTAATGACAGTAGGGGTTAAACACACTATATTCTTACACCATACAATTGTATTTGCTTTGAAATGACTGCATGACATTGAATACATTTGCATGGCTTAGGTGTCATTGAGAGGTTTTTTTCTTTTGCACATTTGAAAATAGAAGCATTTTTTCATCACGGTAATGGATTCTTTCATTTTTGGTCTTTGTTTCCATATATACCATCAGCGTGGCATAAATTTCTCTTGTGTGGAAAAAAGAAATCCAAGATTCTCCTACTTATTAACCCCTTAACCCCCAAGGGTGGTTTGCATGTTAATGACCGGAATTTTTACAATTCTGACCACTGTCCCTTTATGAGGTTATAACTCTGGAACGCTTCAACGGATTTTTGCGATTCTGAGAATGTTTTCTCGTGACATATTGTACTTCATGATAGTGGTAAAATTTCTTTGATATAACTTGCGTTTATTTATGAAAGAAATGGAAATATGGCGAAAAGTTTGCAATTTTCAAACTTTGAATTTTTATGCCCTTAAAATAGAGAAATATGTCACACAAAATAGTTACTAAACAACATTTCCCACATGTCTACTTTACATCAGCACAATTTTGGAAACAAAATTTTTCTTTGTTAGGAAGTTATAAGGGTTAAAAGTTGACAAGCGATTTCTCATTTTTACACCATTTTTTTTAGGGACCACATCACATTTGAAGTCACTTTGAGGGGTTTATATGATAGAAAATACCCAAAAGTGACACCATTCTAAAAACTGCACCCTCAAGGTGCTGAAAACCACATTGAAGAAGTTTATTAACCTTTCAGGTGCTTCACAGGATTTTTTGGAATGTTTAAAAAAATGAACATTTAACTTTTTTTCACAAAATATTTACTTCAGATCCAATTTTTTTTTTTGTCAACAGGAGAAATTGGACCGCAAAAGTTGTTGTGCAATTTGTCTTGAGTTCGCTGATACCCCATATGTGGGGGTAACCACTGTTTGGGCACACGGAAGAGCTCAGAAGGGAAGGAGCGCCGTTTGACTTATCAATGCAAAATTGGCTGGAATTGAGATCGGATGCCATGTTGCATTTGGAGAGCTCCTGATGCGCCTAATCAGTGGAAACCCCCACAAGTGACACCATTTTGGAAAGTAGACCCCCTAAGGAACTTATCTAGATGTGCAGTGAGCACTTTGAACACCAATGTGCCTCACAGAAGTTTATAACATAGAGCCATAATAAATAAAAAATCATAATTTTTACACAAAAATGATCTTCTCAACCCCATTATTTATTTTCCCAAGGGTAACAGGAAAAATTGGACCACAAAAGTTGTTGTGCAATTTGTCCTGAGTATGCCGATACCTAATATGTGGGGGTAAACCACTGTTTGTGTGCATGGAAGAGCTTGGAAGGGAACGAATGCCGTTTGATTTTTCAACGCAGAATTGAACTGGACTCCATGTCGCGTTTGGAGAGCCCCTGATGTGCCTAAACATTGGAAACCCCCCACAAATGACACTATTTTGGAAACTAGACCCTCAAGGAACTTATCTAGATGTGTGGTGAGCACTTTGAACCCCCAAGGGCTTCATAAAAGTTTATAACGTACAGCCATAAAATTCAAAAATCATATTTTTTCCACAAAAATGATCTTTTCACCCCTTATTTTTATTTTCCCAAGGGTACCAATACCATAAAAGTTATTGGGCAATTAGTCCTGAGTACGCAGATACCCCATATGTGGGGGTAAACCACTGTCTGGGCGCATGGCAGAGCTCGGAAGGGAATGAGCACCGTTTGACTTTTTCAACGCAGAATTGGCTGGAATAGAGATCAGACGCCATGCCACGTTTGGAGAGCCCCTGTTGTTCCTAAACAGTGGAAACCCCCAATTCTAACTTCAACCCTGCCCCCAACACACCCCTAACCCTAATCCCAACCCTAACGCTAACCATAACCCTAACCACAAACCTAACTGTTATGAATGTGCTAGAGATGGTTTCTGAGCAGAGGCTCCCTCTGGTGGTTACAGACAGTACTGAACCTTTCAGCGAGGAATGGCAATCTGGGATCACGGACTGGTCTGATATAAGGGAGGTTCCCTCCCATGATGGTTGCCGGTGATCAATTGTTCTTGTCTCAATTGTGGTTCCTGGTTCATTTGGAAGTTTGCTGAGTCTTGCCTGCATCTTCTGCTATCAGATAAGATATTTTCTGCTTTTATTTTTGTGCTTGCTTTTTGCATTGTTCCCTGAACTTCTGTGGAGGTCAGCCAGGTCCCCTCCGGGGCTTGTGCTCCTCTCAGTTTATCTGGAGCCACTGTTGTTTGTTCATTTGCTTTTTCCTGTTTTTTCTGTGGCTGCGGCTTAGTTTTGTTACACCAGAGAACTGATTTAAGTGGTAGAGATCATGTGATCTCAGGTGTTTTTGCAATCAGAAGAGTTGGTATTTTTTAGAGATTTTTTTGGATTGCAGTGAGTATCTTTTCCTGTACTTTTCTGTCTAGACAGATTGGGCCCCAGTGTTTGCTCATTCTATTTTCTGTCTGTGTCCGTACTTCTTCTTGTCTAACCGCCATTACATGTTTGCGGGCTTCCTATTTTCTTTGGGGATCTGCTCCGGGGCAGATAGCTTTCATCTTTCTGCCTTTAGGTGTAGTTTTCTCAGGCTGTGACGAGGCGTCTAGGATCAATGTAGGAATGCTCCACGGCTACCTCTAGTTGTGTGGTTAGTTAAGGTTACTGCAATCCAATAGGTTCCAGCCTCTCTGGTGTATTGCCGTTTTTGCTTATTCTCCTCAGCTACTAAAACATAACAGTATCACCGGCCCTAAACTGAAAATTATATGGTACTCACAGAAGGGAAAAATAGTGTGGAAAGAAAAAAAAAAAAGTTGTCAGAGATTTTTTTTCCCTGTTTGTTGCATTTTTTTCCCTCTTTTTCTCTGGGTGCTGAGGAGGATTTTTTTTTTCTCTCAATGGAGCTTGCACAGTTGTCTGGCCGTGTGGATCAGCTTGCCACTGAGGTTCAAGTATTGCTACCTATCTTGCTGGGTTTTTGGGGATCGGGCTAAATTTCAGAAATAACTGTAAGTTGTTTTTTGCCTTAAAGCCTAAGTCCTCAGGGAATGCAGCACAGCAGGTTCAAATTGTCATCTCTCTCCTGCACGGCGACCCTCAGGATTGGGCTTTTTCCCTGACACCTGGGGATCCTGTTGTTAGGGTTCGAGTTCCTGCTGCTGCCCAAGGGGAGTCTTGAACCAGTCCCGCTGCGGTCCCCATTCATCTCCGGCTGCAGTGGAGCCTGCTCAGCAGAGACGTCGGTCCCAGCGTCTTGCCCATTCCAGTACTGTGCAGAGACTTGCTGCTGCCTCTCCTGGATCTGCTATTATAGCCAGTGCTGGAGCAGACATCTTTGGGACGAAGTCCTGCGTTTCCCCTTCTGAGCATGCCCAGGGTAAGATCTCTCATTGGAGATCAGGGGTCACATGTTCAGGTACTGCAGCAGCTTCTATTGGTCCGCCAGGAAGGTCCTGAAACTACATGTGTTTGGAACAGTTTCTCATTGGTCCTTGTTTCTGGCAGGTCCTGTAGCTGTTGCTATAAAAGGGTAGCATGGCTGGGCCGCCATGCGCTAATATCAATCATTGTATGCTATGCGCCAGTGTGATCTCGGCCTTTCGTGTGTCGCGGTCAGAGGGTGCGAGTTTTCCTGGAGTGATCCAGGGGCTTTGCTGGCAGCGTGCTGCTGATTTTCTACTGCGGTATCCGTACCGGCAGTCTGGACTGAGGATGTTCATTAAGAATACGATCCGTGTGGTGGTGGAAGGTGGTGAGAAAAACAACCTGGTGTACGTCGTTCGTGACCTGTTGGAGGGAAAGGCTGGAGCCCATCGTCAGGATATCTACAGCGTCAATGAATTCCGGAGTCAAGGTACATATGATGTAACCTTTGTGAATGAGGGATGCTGTTTGACCGTCTTTGAATGGCTCAGAAGTAATGAAGGTGATCCATGCCTGGAGGGAGTGCGGGTGGAGCCCCTGTTTGGGCTCATGGAAAAAGTGGTGACTGTGACTGTGTACAACCCCTATACAGAAGTAGCACTACTGGAGCAGTTCCTGGAGCGGTACTGTGAATACGTGAAGGGAGGGGAGAAGCAGAAAAATGTCTTGGGCATTTTCAACTGCAAGTATGTGTTTCGGGTGAAATTGAAGAAGGACCCAGGTTGTTTGGGAGGTTTCACCCACCCACCAGCGAACTTTTCAGTGGCGGGTCATAGGGGCTTCCTGTCATACCCAGGGCAGCCACTATACTGCAGGAGGTGCTTTCAGTTCGGGCACCTGCTAAACATGTGTAGCAAGGAGTTGGTTTGCCGTAATTGCAAGCAAGAGGGTCATATGGCGGCTAGGTGTCCGATGCCTCGTGAATGTGACAGGTGTGGCAGTTCAGAGCACCTGTATAGAGACTGCCCGTTTGGTGTGCCGAGGAGGTCAACTAGAGAGGAGGAGGAAAGAAAGAGACGTGAGGAGGAGCGGAGGCGGGAGGAAGAAAGGAAGATAGAGGAGGAGGTTAAGAGGCGGGAGGAGGAGAAGAAGCGGAGGGAAGGCGAAGTCGCCGCGCTGCAAAGCATTGTGAGGGCGCCACCCACTCCTGCCGAGAGACGGAGGGAGAAGCGGCAGGAGGACAAGGAGGCTGAGAGAAGGAAGGAGAAGCAACAGGAGGAAAAGGAGGACAAGGAATTTTGGAAGGCCATAAGGCGAGAGGAGCGTTCATGGCCTAAAAAAGAAGTAAAAAAAGAAGTTCCAGTTGCTGAATCATGGTCAGAATGCCTGATGGATTTCGATATATCTGTGGCAGAGGAGGAGGCTGAGGTTTTAGTTCATGAGTCTGATCCGAGAAATATTGGTGCCTTCTCCTCGGAAGAGGACTCAGGAGGGTTAAAGTGTCACAGGGAGGGTGGTGGGGAAAACAGAGACATTGAGGTGGTGGAAGAAGGAATGGCCCAGAGGAAGACTGGGCAGAAAAAGGCACGGGTGGAGGAGTATATGGAGGCCAGCGGCTCGGAAGGCTGCTCGGCACAAATGGTGGAGGAGGACACTGGCAGTACTGGTTAAGTACGTTTTACTTTTCCAGTAGCCAGGTAGGGTTTTTTTGTGTACATAGCTTTGCTCTTTAAGCAATGGCTATCTGTTTTTTTTGTGTGTTTTATGTAATGTGTGTCAAGTTATATCTGTAGGTTGTTTTTGTATTTTTTTTTCCTTTTTTGGCTTTTTTGGACAAGTGTTTTTTTTGTTAAGCTTTTTGGTTTGTGTTTAGTATGGGTGTTAGAATTATATCTCAAAATGTGAGGGTTTTTAAAAATAAGTTGCGGTTTGCGGCCATTTTTGAGTTTTTTGCAGCGCAAAATGCTGAAATTTTTTGTTTACAGGAGTGTGGGATTGTGGATGGTGTGAAGGGGAGTGAATGGCCTCATGGTGCGTCTGTGTGGTCAGGGAGTGCATGTAATAGAAATGACGGTGTTGGTTTTTTGGTGAAGGGGCGTAATGTGAGTTTGTGTGACTATATGGTGATTGAGGTTGGGAGATGCGTGTTAGCAAATTTTGAGTTTAGAAATATTCGTTTTAGTGTTATTAATGTGTATGCTCCTGTGAAAAAACAGGAGCGTAAAGTTTTATATGAAAAAATTAGTTTTTTATTCCAGGTAGAGTGCCTGTTGTGATTGTGGGTGATATGAATGTTGATGTGGGAAAGGTGAATGTGGATGTGTCAAGGAAAGAGTTAATGGACATGGTGAGTGATTTTGGTTTGAGGGATATGCAGAGGGAGTGTAAAGTAACTCCATTGTTAAATACATTTTTTTCTGAGAGTGGGAGGGTGGCGTCTAGACTGGACTATTGTTTTGTTTCAAAAAACCTGATTGCTGTTAGTTATGCACAGGAGAGTGTGCCGTTTTCAGATCATGTGTGTATGAAGTGTGAAGTGGATGTGCATACTGAGGAGGTAACTGGGAAAGGTATATGGAAGCTGAATGTGAGTTTACTGGATGGGGTGGAGGTGAGAGAGGAGTATGAGAGACATTATAAGGAGTGGTGTGAGAGCAGAAGTGAATTCAGTAATGTGTGTGAATGGTGGGATTGGGTTAAATGGAAAACCAAGGTTTTTTTAAAAAAACTTGGTTACATGTGTGCAGCTGCTAAGAGAGAAAGGTTTGCTGGGTTGAATGCAAGATTGAGTGTGTTATATAAGCTAAGAGAGGGCGGGATGGATGTGAGTGAAGATTTGTTGAGAGTGAAAAAAGAAGTGAACGAGTTTTTGAGAAGAGAGAGAGGGAGGAGTATTGTGTATAGGGCTAAAATAGAGAACTTGGAAAGAATGAGAAGTGTTCGCGGTTTTTTTTCAAGAAAGTTTTTGGAAAAAGACAGAGCATGAGTGTTTTGAATGGAGTGGATGGAAATGAAGTGAGTGGTGCGGACTTATGTGAGGAAGTGGCAAAGTTTTATGATGATTTGTATGCAGTGAAATGGAGGGATGAAGGTTTGGAGAGTGATGTGCTGAGTGTTTTGGAAAATAGATTGAATGAGACAGAAAGGGAGAGTTTGATGGGGGAGGTGACGAGTGAAGAAATATGGAAGGTGTGTGTAGCATGGCGCTGAATAAAACGCCGGGGGATGATGGTCTCCCGGTGGAATTCTATCGTGTGATGTGGGATGTGATTGGAAAGGATTTTGTTGATGTATGTAAGTATATGTGGGCGAATGCAGAGGTGGCGAATGGTATGCGTGCAGGAGTGGTTGTGCTGTTGCCAAAAAAAGGTGATTTGAAAAATCTAAAAAACTGGAGGCCGATCACGTTGCTTAATTGTGATTATAAAATCTATGCAAAGCTTTTGGCAAATAGGATGCGTGATGTGGTTGGGAGTGTGGTGGGTGAGGAGCAGTGTTGTTCGGTGCCTGGAAGGCGGTTACTTGAGGGTGTGTGTATGCTGAGAGATTGTTTGTGTGACTGTTTGAACCGTAAGAAGGGGGTGTATGTGTTGAGTTTGGATTTTGAGAAGGCGTATGATAGGTTGGCGCATGGTTTTCTGTTTAGAGTGTTGGTGAAGATGGGTTTTCCGGCTGAGTTTGTTGAGAGAGTGAGAAGTTTGTATAAAAATATTTATAGTTGTGTTTTGTTGAATGGGAATGTAGGTAGGAGAGTGAATGTGTTTTCCGGTGTACGGCAGGGGTGCCCATTGTCCCCTGTTGTGTTCATTTGCGCAATTGAGCCGTTGTTGTGTATGTTGAGGAAAGATAAGGTGATTCGGGGTGTGCAAGTGCCGGGGGCGGGGGGGAGGGAGTGGAAGGTGAATGGTTACATGGATGATGTGTGTGTTTTGTGTGATTCAGAGTGTTCGGTGCGTCGTGTGAAGTTGTTGGTATCCGTTTTTTGTGGAGCGTCTGCGTTTAAAGTGAATTGGGAGAAGACTGAATGTAAGATTTTTGGTGGGAGGACTCTGAGCAATGATATTGGGGTGAATGTGGTGAGTGGACCGATAAAGGTGCTGGGTGTGAAATTTTCAGAGAAGTTGGATGGAGAGGAAAGTTGGGTGGATGTGAGAGAGAGAGTGGAGCGCAAGTTAAATTTTTGGAAGATGAGAGATTTGACGTTTTTTGGTAAAATTTTAGTTATTAAGAGTGTGGTGTTACCAATTTTTTTGCATGTTGCGGTGGTTTTTCCACCAGGTTATATGTGTGTTAGAAGATTAAATAGGGTTTTGTTTGTATTTTTTTGGCGTTCAAGTATGGAGCGTGCAAGGAGAGAGGTTGTGATGAAGAGAATGGATAAGGGGGGGCTGGGATTCCCAAATTTGAATGTATTTTTTGGCGTGAATATTATGGTGTTTGTATTGGGTGTGATTAGGATGGATGGGAAGTGTGCATGTATGTGCAGGTATTTGTTTGGAAGTTTTCTGTTCCGTTTGAAGTGGCGGGAAAGGGATCTAAGGTGCCCAGTGGCTTTTGAGGTGCCTGTGTGGTATGTGTGGGTTTACAAATTTTTGGTGAAGTATGAACTGTGTGATGTGGATGTGAGGTTGTTAGAGAAGAAGAAAGCGGTATATAGGATGATTGAGTGTAGAGAGATGGAATGTGGTATCTATATGGTGAGAGGAAGTGATGTGCAGAAGGTATGGAAGAAGGTACGTATGGATGGTATGACAAATAGACAGAGCGAGATTGTGTGGCAGTCATTGCATGAGGTGTTACCGGTGAGAGACTTCCAGAGAAACCGGGGTTTAGTGAGGAGTGAGATGTGTCCGAGGAGGGGATGTGGTGGGAGAGAGAGTGTGGTGCATTTGTTTTGGAATTGTCAGTATGCTAGAAATGTGATTTCAGGTTTGGGCCCGTTGTGTAAGGAGTTGTGTGATGTGAATTTTTTGACGTTTGAGTTATTTATGTTTGGGTTGGGTATGTGTGGAGAAAAGGAGAGAGTGTTGTGGTTGATGCTTGCATGTATAAAAGAGGTGTTGTGGGATGTGAGGAACGTGTATGTGTTTAAGAGGAAGGAGATTGAGGTTAAAAATTGTTTAAAAATTGTTTTGGGAAAATTGTATTTTTGTTTTGTGTGTGATAAGAGAAAGAGGGGGGAGGAGGACGCAGAGGGAATTTGGAAAGTTAAAAAGTGGAAACATCTTGTTAATGTGTCTTAGTTTTGTGTTTTTTTGTGCTTGTAAATAAAGTTGGTTTTCCGATGATGATGGGAACAGCTGCTGCATTATGTAAGTGTACACGCTGTTTGGGAGTCGAGTTCCTTATAGTTTTGGTTATCTGACTGTGGAACTTCCCATCTGAGGGAAAAAAAAAAAAAAAGCCATGCGCTAATATCAATCGTTATATTCTTAGCGCCAGTGTGGTCATGCGTGTGTGTGGTTAGGGCCCGGCTGAAATAAGCCCCTAGAATACCGACTTAATCGGTGAGGAGTTTGGTATGCTAGCTGGTCAGGGTCGGTGTCCTAGATGCCCTAGACAGCCGGCATAACCGGTGAGGAGTTTGATTGCCGTATTCAGGGCCTGGCGTTCAGACAGCGGCTCTGTGACAGCGGCTCTGTGACGTAACAGGGTTCGCTTTCAATGCTAGACAGCACCCTAGCGCGTTTATTTTGCGACTCAGTTGTGTTAAGTGAGTTCGCACACATCGCCATATAGCGCTGCGGCACTCCTATCGGCTCTGTGGATTAACAGAGTTCGCACATATTGCCACAGCGCGTTACGGCGTTTATATTGGCGACTCTGCAGGATAACAGAGTTCACTTCTTGCGCCATTTTACTAGCAGCAGGCTCCGCCTGCACGGTGGACCCTGGGCTGCGAACGCACCTCTCCACATCTTATATTTGGTGCGTTCCGCAGACCCTAACATAATATTAGCGCCAGGGTCTGGCAGTAAAATGGCGGATGAACAGCGTTTACAGCTGTACATCCAGCAGCTGGAGGGTAGGTTGGCGGCTCTTGAGCGCACAACCTCAGCTGTGGATGTTACCGCATTCGCTGTTCAGGCTGCAAGCGTAGCTGCAGCCAGTTTGTCCTCTGCCACCTCTGTCCCTATATTGTCCCACCTCATGCTTCCAGACAAGTTTGCTGGTGACAGCAAGCAATGTCGGGGATTCGTAAGTCAGTGCTCCATACACCTCGAGCTTCTGGCTGCACCTTTCCCCACGGATCGGGCACAAGTGGGCTTTGTGATAGCTCTTCTGTCAGGCAGAGCGTTGGAGTGGGCAACGCCGCTGTGGGAGCGCGACGACCGTGTGGTGCAGAGCGCTTCTCGTTTTCTGGAGGCTCTGAAAAAGGTTTTTCTAGGACCTCAGGTCACCCACTATACGGCGCTCCAACTGCTGGCAAGTACCCAGGGTTCGGCTTTGGGCAGCCATTTTGCTGTCCAATTTCGGACTCTGGCCTTGGAATTAGAGTGGCCAGATATAGTCCTCATTCCTGTGTTCTGGAGAGGACTAGCGGGTCATGTGAAAGACGCCTTGGCTACCAGGGAGATTCCTGCCACACTGGAGAAGCTTATCGCTATTTCCACCTGCGTCGACCTCCGTTTCCACGAGCGGAGGCTGGAACGTGCCCAGTGTAGGCAGAGTGTCCGGTTGGCTCCTACCTTCGCCACCCCTCTGGAGTCGCCTGTTCAGGCGCCCGACCTTCAGGAGGTTGCTCCTGCAGGATCTAAATCTCGGGTCACTCGTCCATCCCCGATTTGTTATATTTGCCAGCAGCAGGGACATTTTGCCAACCGATGTCCACAGCGGCTGAATAAACGGTCGCGCCCAGTAACCGTAGGAACAGGGTCACTGGACGCCATGAGTTTTGCCCTAAAGTGCTCCTCAAGGGGATAATTACCCACGGTTCTACCACCCTTCCCGTCAAGCTGTGTGTGGATTCTGGGGCACAGGGAAATTTTATGTCGTTCTCCTTTGCTTCTTGCCACACCATGCCTTTGGTGTTGCTGGCTGAACCAGTATCGGTGGTGTTGAACGGAGCAATTCTGCCCACACAAATCACCCATCAGTCTGTCCCACTCACCTTGTCTATGTCTCCTTCCCATCAGGAGAATATATCATTTTTTATCCTCCCTGAGGGTATAGATGAGGTTTTGTTGGGATTACCCTGGCTCTGCCACCACTCTCCCATATTGAGTGGTCTTCAGGGAGATTTCTGGGTTGGGGAAATTTATGTAAAGGCAGATGCATTAGGGACAGCGTGCAGGTCAACACCACTGAGATACCCATAGACCTCTCTCCTCTTCCCAAGGTCTATTGGTCTTATGCCAACGTTTTCTCGAAGAAGGCTGCGGAGACTCTTCCGCCTCATCGCCCCTATGACTGTCCTATCGACCTCTTGCCTGGAGCTGAGCCTCCTAGAGGAAGGGTTTATCCCCTCTCTCTTCCTGAGACAGAGGCCATGTCCCAATATATTCAGGAGAACTTGGCAAGGGTATTCATTAGGAAGTCGGTGTCACCAGCGGGAGCGGGGTTCTTCTTTGTGCAGAAGAAGAACGGAGAAATACGTCCGTGCATTGATTATAGGGGTCTCAACACTATCACCATGAAAAATAAGTATCCTTTGCCGCTAATCTCTGAGCTCTTTGACAGGCTTCGGGGAGCAAGGGTATTTACTAAGCTAGACCTGCGGGGTGCGTATAACCTGATTCGCATCTGTGAGGGGGACGAATGGAAGATGGCATTTAACACCAGGGATGGGCATTATGAATATCTGGTAATGCCCTTTGGGCTCTGTAATGCCCCAGCTGTCTTTCAAGACTTTGTGAACGACATCTTCCGGGATATGTTGACCACCTCGGTGGTAGTCTATCTGGATGACATTCTCATCTTTTCTTCAGATATGGCCTCCCACCGGAGAGATGTTTGCAATGTCTTCGACCTCTTGCAAGCAAATTCCCTATATGCGAAGTTGGAGAAGTGCATGTTTGAGCAGGAGTCTCTACCTTTCCTGGGCTATATCATCTCCGCCCAGGATTGGCTATGGATCCTACCAAACTACAGGCTGTGATGGATTGGCAAAAACCCCACTCCCTTAAGGCGGTGCAGCGCTTTATGGGGTTCATTACCTACTATCGCCAATTCATTCCCCAGTTCTCTACTTTGGTAGCTCCCTTGGTAGCCCTCACCAAGAAGGGAGCTAATCCCAAGTTGTGGTCAGAGGAGGTCACCAAGGCGTTCTCCTCCATCAAGTCGCATTTCACCAGTGCTCCCATCTTACATCGCCCCGATGTTGATAAACCGTTTATTTTAGAGGTGGATGCCTCTTCTGTTGGTGCTGGAGCAGTCCTTTTTCAAAAGGATGCCCAGGGTCGGAAGCATCCCTGCTTCTTCTTTTCCAAGACCTTTACACCAGCAGAGAGGAATTATTCTATCGGGGACAGGGAGTTACTGGCTATGAAGTTGGCCTTCTCCGAGTGGAGACATCTTCTGGAGGGGGCTCGCTTCCCCTTCCAAGTATTCACGGACCACAAGAACTTGGTGTATTTGCAGACAGCCCAGCGGCTAAATTCCCGTGAGGCCAGATGGTCCTTGTTCTTCTCCCGGTTCCATTTCACCCTCCATTTCCTCTCCGGTGTGAAGAACATTCGCGCAGACGCTCTATCTCGCTCCGTGGTGTCCTCTGAGGAGGTGGAGGAGGAGCCTCGGTTGATTGTCCCCACAGAGAGCCTAAGAATGGTGGCTCCGGTTTCGCTTGAGTCTGTGTCCTCTGGGCAAGACTTTTGTGCCCACCAATTTGCGACCGGAAGTACTCTCTTGGGCACATTCGTCCAGGGTGGGTTGGACATTTTGGGACAAAAAGGACTTCTGAGTTGCTGGCGAGGACATACTGGTGGCCGCAGATGGCCCATGACGTCAGGGAATACGTTCAGGCATGCGTATCCTGCGCCAAGAATAAGTCCCCTCGACAACGGCCAGCTGGGTTACTTTTCCCTTTACCGGTGGAAGACAGGCCTTGGGAGATGGTCGGGATGGATTTTGTGGTGGGCTTACCCAAGTATCGGGCTGCACCATAATCTGGGTGATAACCGACCACTTCTCCAAAATGGTGCACTTAGTGCCGTTACCACGGTTACCGTCTGCACGGGCCTTGGCAGCATTATTCATTAGGCATATTTTCCCCTACACGGTGTGCCAGACAAAATTGTCAGTGATCGAGGTCCCCAGTTTGCGTCTCCGTTCTGGAGAGAGCTGTGTCATTTACTCAGCATTGAGTTGAATCTCTCCTCTGCATACCATCCCGAGACGAATGGGTTGGTAGAGAGGGCCAACCAGACCTTGGTCACATACTTGCGACATTTTGTCTCTGCCAGGCAGGATGACTGGTCATCCTTGCTACCGTGGGCTGAGTTTGCTCTAAATAATGCTGTGGCTGACTCCACCGGACAGACCCCATTCCTCCTGAACTACGGTCAGCATCTGCGGGTACCAGTGCCCATGCCCGTGTCTTCCGCCAACTACAGGGTGGCAGACTGGGCTGTGGAGGCATGGGACATTTGGGACCGCACCCAGGATGCCATTCAGGCCTCCAAAGAGAGAATGAGGTCTTCGGCCGATGCCCATCGGCGCCCCGCTCCTACATTTGCTCCGGGTGACCTAGTGTGGCTTTCTGCCCGAAAACATCAGGCTACGTGTAGAGTCCATCAAGTTGGCACCTCGCTTTTTGGACCCCTTTAAAGTTCTTGAGCTGGTGAACCCGGTGGTTTACCGCCTAGCCCTTCCGCCTCGCCTTGGTATCACCAACACCTTTCACGTGTCCCTCCTGAAACCCGTGGCCATTTCCTGGTTTTCCGAGTCATCTGCCGGGACGTCGGGTTCATCTACCAATGATCATGAGGTGAATGCCATTGTTGGGTGCAAGGTGGTACGAGGCAAAAAATTTTATTTGGTGGATTTGAGGGGTTATGGGCCTGAGGATAGGTCCTGGGAGCCTGCCGAGCATGTTCACGCTCCGCAGCTCATCGCTGCCTTTGAGCGCAGCGAGGCCCAAAGAAGGGGGGCCCTAGGAGGGGGAGTAATGTTAGGGTTCGAGTTCCTGCTGCTGCACAAGGGGAGTCTCGAACCAGTCCCGCTGCAGTCCCCCATTCATCTCCGGCCACAGTGGAGCCTGCTCAGCAGAGACGTCGGTCCCAGCGTCTTGCCCATTCCAGTACTGTGCAGAGACTTGCTGCTGCCTCTCCTGGATCTGCTATTATAGCCAGTGCTGGAACAGACGTCTTTGGGACGAAGTCCTGCGTTTCCCCTTCTGAGCATGCCCAGGGTAAGATCTCTCATTGGAGATCAGGGGTCACATGTTAAGGTACTGCAGCAGCTCCTATTGGTCCGCCAGGAAGGTCCTGAAACTACATGTGTTTGGAACAGTTTCTCATTGGTCCTTGTTTCTGGCAGGTCCTGTAGCTGTTGCTATAAAAGGGTGGCATGGCTGGGCCGCCATGCGCTAATATCAATCGTTATATGCTTAGCGCCAGTGTGGTCATGCGTGTGTGTGGTTAGGGCCGGGCTGAAATAAGCCCCTAGAATACCGACTTAATCGTGAGGAGTTTGGTATGCTAGCTGGTCAGGGTCGGTGTCCTAGATGCCCTAGATAGCCGGCATAACCGGTGAGGAGTTTGATTGCCGTAGATTGCGGGTGACTCCCGCGAGAACATTAGCGCATGATCATGTTCTATGTTCGCTTAGCTGTTCACTGTGTACCTGGGTGCCTGACAGGACACAGAAGTTTGTCTCAGCGGCTCTGTGACGTAACAGGGTTCGCTTTCAACGCTAAACAGCGCCCTAGCGTGTTTATTTTGCGACTCAGTTGTGTTAAGTGAGTTCGCACACATCGCCATATAGCGCTGCGGCACTCCTTCTAGCGGCTCTGTGGATTAACAGAGTTCGCACATATTGCCACAGCGCGTTACGTTATTTATTTTGGCGACTCTGCGGGATAACAGAGTTCGCTTCTTGCGCCATTTTACTAGCAGCAGGCTCCGCCTGCACGGTGGACCCCGGGCTGCAAACGCACCACTCCACATCTTATATTTGGTGCATTCCACAGACCGTAATACCTGTTTTGAATGATATTGATGTATTTTTTCTGGCTCTGGGGTTATTGTACGATGAACCTAATGTCACTGATCAAGCTGAAAAAACCTTGTTGGCATTAAATCAGGGTCTTGAAGACGCTGAGTTTTACTGTCAGAAATTCCGAAAGTGGGCAGTCCTGACCAATTGGAATGATGATGCTTTGGCTGCCCTTTTTCGGAAGGGGCTGTCAGAGAATGTAAAGGATGTTATGGTGGGATTCCCTGCTCCCTCTGGTCTCAATGATTCTATGTCATTGGCTATTCAAATTGACAGACGTTTGCGTGAGCGCAGAGGTATGCGTGAGATAGTGTTGCCTTGTGAGCCAGCTTCTGAGCCCATGCAGTGTGATAGAGTGACTTCTGGGGCACAGCGTCATGAGTTTTGAAAGCGCAATGGGTTATGTTTCTACTGTGGTGACGCCTCTCATGCTATTTCAGTCTGCCCTAAGCGGGGAAGACGTTTTGCACGCTCAGTTGTCTTGGGTAGTGTTCAGACTAAATTTCTGTTGACTGTTACCCTGTTTTGCTCCCTGTCCACATTTTCTGCTCAGGCTTTTGTTGATTCAGGAGCAGCTATTAACCTGATGGATTTTGACTTTGCCAAACGTTGTGGGTTTCCCATGATACCCTGCGGAAGTCTTTTCCCCTACTGGGCATTGATTCTACCCCTTTGGCGGAGAATAAACCTCAGTTTTCTATTCAGGTGATAATGAGGGTTGAACCAGATCATCAGGAGAGTTGCAAACTTCTGGTGCTGTATAATCTGCATGACATTATTGTACTAGGTTTCCCTTGGTTACAGTCTCATAATCCTGTTTTGGATTGGAAATCTGTGTCTGTGACCAGTTGGGGCTGCCAATGTGTTAATGCCGACACTCCTGTTTTTTCTGCCTCTCCCAGTCTCAGGATGTTCCTGACTTTTTGACTGATTTTTCGGATGTATTTAGTGAAAGTAAATCTGCATCCTTGCCCCCTCACAGGAGCTATGATTGCGCTATTGAATTAGTGCCTGGTGGTAAATTTCCTAAAATTCGCCTTTTTAACTTGTCTGTACCTGAACATGATGCTATGCGATCTTTTATCAAGGAGTCATTGGAGAAGGGTCATATCAGACCATCCTCTTCACCCTTGGGTGCCAGTTTTTTCTTTGTGGCCAAAAAGGATGGTTCATTGAGGCCGTGTATTGATTATCGTCTCTTGAATAAGATCACTGTGAAGTATCAATATCCGTTACCCTTGATTTCTGACCTGTTTTCCAGGGTGAAAAGTGCTAGTTGGTTTACCAAGCTTGACCTCAGGGAGGCGTATAACCTTATTCACATTAAGCACGGGGATGAATGGAAGACGGCGTTTAATACCCCAGAGGGGCATTTTGAGTACGTAGTGATGCCCTTCATGAATGATATTTTCAGGGATTTTGTGGATAAATTTCTGATTGTTTATTTGGATGATATCTTGATTTTTTCCAATGACTGGGACTCTCATGTGAAACATGTTCGGACTGTGTTCCAGATTTTGAGAGAGAATGCACTGTATGTGAAGGGATCAAAGTGTCTTTTTGGCGTACAGAAGGTCTCATTTCTGGGATTCATTTTGTCTCCGTCTGTTATTGAAATGGACCCGGTCAAGGTTCAGGCCATCTGTGATTGGGTCCAACCTACTTCATTAAAGGCTCTTCAGAGATTTTTAGGTTTTGCCAATTTTTATCGTAAATTTATTGGTAATTTCTCCGGTATTGTTAAACCATTGACTGATTTGACCAAAAAGGGTTCTGATGTGGTGAATTGGCCTCCTGAGGCAGTCTCTGCATTTCAGGAACTTAAGCAGAGATTCACTTCTGCTCCTGTTCTACGGCAGCCTGATGTTTCTCTACTGTTTCAGGTGGAGGTTGATGCCTCTGAAATTGGGGCAGGTGCCGTTTTGTCCCAAAGAGATCCAGAGACCTCTAAGAGTAACCCTTGTGCCTTTTTCTCTCGAAAATTTTCTCCAATGGAACGTAATTATGACGTGGGTAATCGGGAGTTATTGGCCATGAAGTGGGCCTTTGAAGAGTGGAGACATTGGCTGGAAGGAGCCAAACATCAGGTGGTGGTCCTCACGGACCATAAGAATCTGGTTTATCTTGAATCAGCCAAGCGACTTAAACCTAGACAGGCCAGGTGGGCCTTGTTTTTCACATGTTTTAATTTTGTGGTTTCTTTTCTTCCTGGCACTAAGAATGTTAAGGTGGATGCCCTCTCGAGGAGTTTTTTTGCGGACTCTCCTGAGTTATCTGATCCTACTGTTATTTTGAAAGAGGGTGTAGTTCTTTCCGCCATCTCGCCAATTTGAGACTGGCTCTGGAAGGGTGTCAGGAGGATAAACCTGAGCGCTGCCCTATTGGGAAATTGTTTGTCCCAGACCAGTGGAAGAAGAGTGTGATGTCTGAGATTCATTGTTCTGCGTTGGCTGGTCATCCCGGGATTTTTGGTACCAGAGACTTGGTGAGTTGGTCCTTTTGGTGGCCTACTTTGTCTCGTGACGTCAGGGAATTTGTGCAGTCCTGTGGGACTTGCTCTCACTCCAAGCCTTGCTCTTGCTTTAGTGGTTTGTTAATGCCATTACCTGTGCCCAAGAGGCCATGGACCCATATCTCTATGGATTTTATTTCTGACCTCCCTGTTTCTCTGAGAATGACCGTTATCTGGGTAATCTGTGATAGGTTTTCCAAGATGATACATCTTGTGCCATTACCTAAGTTACCTTCCTCCTCCGAATTGGTGCCTTTGTTCCTTCAGCACGTGGTTCGGTTACATGGCATTCCAGAGAACATTGTGTCTGACAGAGGAGTCCAGTTTGTTTCCAGATTTTGGAGGACATTTTGTTCTAAACTTGGTGTTCAATTATCTTTCTCCTCTGCTTTTCATCCTCAGACCAATGGACAAACTGAGAGAACAAACCAGACCTTGGAGACTTATTTGAGATGTTTTGTGTCTGCTGATCAAGATGACTGGGTCTCTTTTTTGCCTTTGGCTGAGTTTGCTCTTAATAATAGGGCTAGCTCTGTCACCTTGATGTCTCCATTTTTCTGCAATTTTGGGTTTCACCCTCGATTTTCTTCGGGACAGGCGGAGGCTTCTGTCTGTCCGGGTGTTGACTCTGTTGTGCAGCGAATGCAGCAGATTTGGGACCAGGTAGTGGAGAGGTTGTCTCTCTCTCAGGAGAAGGCCCAACGATTTGCCAACCGGCATAGGACTGATGGTCCTCGGTTTAAAGTGGGGGACTTGGTTTGGTTGTCCTCAAGAAATATCCCTATGAGGGTTGCATCTCCAAAGTTTAAGCCTAGGTTCATTGGACCTTATAAGATCATGGAGATTCTTAATCCTGTTTCCTTCCGATTGCTTCTTCCAGGGACATTTAAGATCCATAACGTGTTCCACAAGTCCTAATTGAAGAGGTTTGTCGAGCCAGTGGTTCCTATGGCTGCGCCTCCTGACCCTGTTTTGATTGAGGGCAATCTGGAGTATGTGGTTGAGAAAATATTGGATTCTGTTTTTCTAGACAGAAACTCCAGTATTTGGTTAAGTGGAGAGGTTATGGTCAGGAGTACAATTCTTGGGTGTTTGCTTCGGACATCCATGCTAGGAGACTGATCCATGCCTATCACCGAGCTCATCCTGATCGACCTGGTTGCACAAGTGAGGGGGTGTCCAGGTACTGTTATGAATGTGCTAGAGATGGTTTCTGAGCAGAGGCTCCCTCTGGTGGTTACAGACAGTACTGAACCTTTCAGAAAGGAATGGCAATCTGGGATCACGGACTGGACTGATATAAGGGAGGTTCCCTCCCATGATGGTTGCCGGTGATCAATTGTTCTTGTCTCAATTGTGGTTCCTGGTTCATTTGGAAGTTTGCTGAGTCTTGCCTGCATCTTCTGCTATCAGATAAGATATTTTCTGCTTTTATTTTTGTGCTTGCTTTTTGCATTGTTCCCTGCACTTCTGTGGAGGTCAGCCAGGTCCCCTTTGGGGGCTTGTGCTCCTTTCAGTTTATCTGGAGCCACTGTTGTTTGTTCATTTGCTTTTTCCTGTTTTTTCAGTGGCTGCGGCTTAGTTTTGTTACACCAGAGAACTGATGTAGGTGGTAGAGATCGTGTGATCTCTGGTGTTTTTGCAATCAGAAGAGTTGGTATTTTTTAGGGGTTTTTTTTGGATTGCAGTGAGTATCCTTTCCTATACTTTTCTGTCTAGACAGATTGGGCCCCAGCGTTTGCTCATTTTATTTTCTGTCTGTGTCCGTGCTTCTTCTTGTCTAACCGCCATTACATATTTGGGGGCTTCCTATTTTCTTTGGGGATCTGCTCCGGGGCAGATAGCTTTCATCTTTCTGCCTTTAGGTGTAGTTATCTCTCAGGCTGTGACGAGGCATCTAGGATCAACGTAGGAACGCTCCACGGCTACCTCTAGTTGTGTGATTAGTTCAGGTTACTGCAATCCAATAGGTTCCAGCCTCTCTGGTGTATTGCCGTTTTTGCTTATTCTCCTCAGCCACCAAAACATAACACCTAACCCTAACACACCCCTAACCCTAATCCCAACCATAACTCTAACCCTAATCCTAATGGGAAAATGAAAATAAATACTTTTTTTACTTTTATTAGTTTTCCCTCACTAAGGGGGTGATAAAGGGTGGGTTGATGTCACGCTGTCTAGCAGATGTATAAATATATAATGTCAGTAATCTATCAAGTGGGACAACATTCTATATAACATATAAATAGGTAACATTAACATGTATATATAGCATAGTATTACCTGACATAATATCCTGTGGGTCAATACTGAATCCTTTTCACGCTGTCTCTGGCTAGAGGTGGACCGGGGTCTATGCTGACCCTAAACTGGGGTCCTGACTAGTCCCTCTACCTGGAGGTACTGTTAATGGTACAGAGGTCCAGGCCACCAGCGTAAACCCTGTCTCTATAAATCCCTGACCACTGTAATCTAGTCCTTAGAAGGACCCTGATTACCACCATAGGGAATGGACAGGTAAAGGTTAACAAACAGTATAGACAAACGAGACAGACAGGGGATAAAGTAAATACTGTCTTGCATACAACATTAAAAAACAGAGGGAACACCAAAGGTCTAGGAGATAAACTATAAGCAAGGTGAGGAGAAACAACAAAAGAGCTCTTAGCTTAAGTCTTCTCAGAACCGATCCTATCTGCAGTCTGTATGAATGCTTTCACCGGCATCTAACCAGCAGACTGGCAGCTATATAAAGGAAGCTAATTAGAACATAATCAAACGCAGCCGGGCGAGGCTGGACCTAGTCTTAGCAAAGAGCTAGGTAAAATTAACTCCCTCATTACCAAACACAAAGAAACAGCAACTCAGCTGCGAGAAGTCAGAATGTGCAATCGCGAAATCTTCGTGGCGATGCACCCATGACAGTACCCCCCTTCTACGAGGGGCCTCCGGACCTCAGGGCCAGGTCTGTCCGGGTAAGTCGTGTGGAAGGTCCGAACCTATCGATCTGCGTTAATCTCAGACGCAGAGACCCATGTCCTCTCCTCAGGACCATATCCCTTCCAATGAACCAAATACTGAAGGGACCGGCGATTCAGACGTGAGTCAATGATCTTCAACACTTGAAATTCTAAGTTACCATTGACCACCACTGGAGGAGAGGTAGAAGTGACGGTATAACTGGCGCCACGTACCTCTTAAGCAACGATTTGTGGAATACATTATGGATTTTAAACGTAGGAGGGAGGTCCAGACGAAATGCCACAGGATTAATTATAGAACTGATCCTGTATGGACCGATGAACCTGGGACCCAGTTTCCAGGAGGGAACTTTGCGTTTTATATTCTTGGTAGACAACCACACCAGATCATTCACACCTAGGTCCGGACCAGACACTCTCCTCCTATCAGACCTCCGCTTGAAACAGTTCCCCATAGCACTCAGACCATTCAGCACTCCTCTCCAAACTGAAGCAAGTGACGACGAGAATCGTTCCTCCTCAGGAACCCCAGATGGACGGGTATGTGGGGTCTTAGAGCGATCACAAACTCCACAGGACGCGACAAAAGTTATTACCTCTTTATTTAAGTTAGGCCACCAAAACCGGCGAGAAAGGAGATCCACAGTTGCTTTACTCCCTGGATGTCCTGCTAAAGCAGAACTATGATGTGCCTCGATAACTTTTTGTCTTAACTGATTAGGAACAAACAGTTTCCCTGGAGGTCCTACAGGGGCGTCCCCTGAGCCTCCAACACCTCCTCCTCAAGCTCAGAGCACACAGCCGACACCACCACTCCTTCCTGAAGGATAGGAACCGGGTCATCCGTCTTTCCGGCCCTGGGAAACTACGAGATAAGGCATCAGGAAGCAATTTTATTGAGCAGTCATACGTGCGATGAGGAGGTAACTTTTGACACCCTCCTCTGAGAACATCTCCCCAAAGTCCTCCAGAAAAGGAGGCAAAGTCCTAGGCACGACCGCACCGATGACCGTGTTCATGCAGTTATTCTTGCAAAATTCACCCCACTGGCTTATCTTTCTGGATTGCCAATCAATCACTGGGTTATGTTTAGCCAACCAGGGAAGTCCCAACACAATAGGAGTAGGAAGACCCTCCAACACATAACAAGACAACTGTTCTTTATGTATTGCCCCTACTCGAAGGTCTATGTTATGAACAGCTTGTACAAAGCTACCTTGACCGAGAGGTCTGGCGTCAATAGAAAGTATAGGGATCGGTTTGGCCAATACACTCAGTTGCATACCTTGCACCTGGGCAAACCGAGCGTCCACCATATTAGCCCCAGACCCACTATCAAGAAGAACAGAAATCCTCTCAACTCTCGCACCAACCACCACCTCCGCAGGCACGAGAAATTGAGACGGACCTGGGGACGAAATACCTACTCCCAGGTTGTCGTCCACCACACAACCTGGGATTAACAGTTTTTCGGTGACTTTTTTGCTCAATGAGGCACGGGAGGGACACCCCCCAACAAAATGTCCCTCTCTCCCGCAGAAGAAACACCTTCTTGTCTTGCGGCGCACCGCCGATTCCCTCCTACAAAATGATGTCCCACCCAACTGCATAGGTTCCTCAGAACAGACCAGGGGAACCTCCATATAAGGGACTTTAGTAGTGGGTGGAGTAATAACAGGGGGCGGAGTTACCTCGCACCTCCCCCGAAGCCGTCTATCAATACGAATAGCAAGGGCCATAGCAGCCTCCAGTGACGGAGGAGAATCATACTGAGCCAAAACATCTTTTAATTTGTCAGATAACCCTTGACAAAACTGGCTCCTAAGAGCTGGGTCATTCCACTGAGTATCTGTGGCCCATCTACGGAACTCAGAAGAAAATTCCTCCGCCGGACGATCTCCCTGCTGTATCCTACGTAACTTCGTTTCAGCAAGGGAGACCCGATCCGGGTCATCATACACCAGCCCCAGGGCAGCAAAAAATCGATCTACTGACTGGAGGGCCGGGGAGCCTGGAGGAAGAGAGAACGCCCAGGATTGAGGGTCCCCTTGTAAAAGCGAGATGACAATTCCCACCCTCTGCTCCTCACTCCCCGATGACCGAGGCCGTAGCCGAAAGTACAATTTACATGCCTCCCGGAAGGTAAAAAATTTGTCCCGCCCACCAGTGAACCTGTCCGGGAGAGCAACCTTAGGTTCAGATCTGGTTTGCTCTGAGGGGGACAAAACCTTGGACTTAATGTCCGTAAACTCCATGGACAATTTCTGCAACTGCAGGGCAAGCTGGGCTACTGGATCCATGGTAGCTGGGGAGAATCTATAGTTTGGCCGGTGAAAATGTCACGCTGTCTAGCAGATGTATAAATATATAATGTCAGTAATCTATCAAGTGGGACAACATTCTATATAACATATAAATAGGTAACATTAACATGTATATATAGCATAGTATTACCTGACATAATATCCTGTGGGTCAATACTGAATCCTTTTCACGCTGTCTCTGGCTAGAGGTGGACCGGGGTCTATGCTGACCCTAAACTGGGGTCCTGACTAGTCCCTCTACCTGGAGGTACTGTTAATGGTACAGAGGTCCAGGCCACCAGCGTAAACCCTGTCTCCTATAAATCCCTGACCACTGTAATCTAGTCCTTAGAAGGACCCTGATTACCACCATAGGGAATGGACAGGTAAAGGTTAACAAACAGTATAGACAAACGAGACAGACAGGGGATAAAGTAAATACTGTCTTGCATACAACATTAAAAAACAGAGGGAACACCAAAGGTCTAGGAGATAAACTATAAGCAAGGTGAGGAGAAACAACAAAAGAGCTCTTAGCTTAAGTCTTCTCAGAACCGATCCTATCTGCAGTCTGTATGAATGCTTTCACCGGCATCTAACCAGCAGACTGGCAGCTATATAAAGGAAGCTAATTAGAACATATTCAAAAGCAGCCGGGCGAGGCTGGACCTAGTCTTAGCAAAGAGCTAGGTAAAATTAACTCCCTCATTACCAAACACAAAGAAACAGCAACTCAGCTGCGAGAAGTCAGAATGTGCAATCGCGACAATCTTCGTGGCGATGCACCCATGACAGTTGATTTACTATTTGTAGTGGGTTTTTATAGCGGGTTTTTATGTTTGGCAGCTGTCACATGCTAAAAGTCGCTTTTTATTGCAAAAAATAATTTTTGCATCACCACATTTTGAGAGTGTAAGGAAAGGGACGCCGCCATTTTGTATAGGGCCTATACCAGCCTCCATTTTGTCAGTTCACAGAGCCACAAACTGCTAACTACACAGGGCCTATTAGCATATCCAGTACGACCGGTTTTGATGTCCACTATGAATCAATAGGGCTTTAACATACTAATTAGTTTAGGCCAGTGTCTGAATAAGATGGTCAGTCGTATGCTAAATAGCTCAAACTCAAGCCAGTATTTCCTGCTCCATATGAATTGCAGGCCAGTTAATATGCGTGCTTCAAAGCAAAGGGGAAGGGCCTAGCAGGTTTAAGAACTGTAGCCATGAACAGGCTGGGGGCAATCCATTTTCACACAGCAGCAAGAAGCACAAGGGACAGACCTTGCAAGGGTGCAGCAACACATGCTTTGGGGACTATCCAGCAACTGAAGACTGTTACCTGGGGACGGCAGAGCCCCCTGCCTTCCCATGACCATACTACCCGGTAATATTGATCTATAGCTTATACCTTTAAGCCTTGTACATTATCGTTGTATTTTTTCTCTGACTGCAAATCCATTGTAATTACGTTGTATAGCTTTACTGTATATTTCTGTAATTATCTAGTGCGCCCTTAAGGCAATTAAACCATAAAATTAATCTTGGGCTGATGCTTTTACTCTGATCACGAATCTTAGAATACCCAGTGGGTAACAGGACACCCTCCCCGGCGGCCATTTGCTCTAGGTGCAGTTCCCTTACTGACCTGAGAGACAAAGGGGGCGCCGGAGAGCTGTACCGGTGGAGTTACGTCCCATTGGTGACGTGGGAGGAAAGGGGATCGTCCTCACAATTGGTGGGAGCAGTGGGATCAGAAGCTGTGATACCCAGGCTACCATGTGGCGGTCGGCTTAGTTCCTCACAGAGAGTTATAATATATTTTGGCCCACAGAGTCATGTGAGGTCTTATTTTTTGCAGGACGAGTTGACGTTTTTATTGGTACCATTTTTGGGAACAAGACTTTTTTGATCGCTTTTTATTCCGATTTTTGGGAGGCCGAATGAACAAAAACTAGCAATTCATGAATTTCTTTTGGGGTGGGCGTCCATCACCTGGCTTCACTCCGGTTCTAGCGCACGAGATTCCATTACACGCTTTAAATGTTGCTTTCAGCCGGGAAGACGCTTCTCCTTCTCCCGGGCATTCCAGCCACCGCATTAACCAACCTATCACCCTAGCAGGAGCCGGAGTTCCGCCAGCGTGGGTTTTCACCCCTCCTGTGCCAGCGGGAGTCGGGGTTCCACCTGCATCGGTCATCACTCCTCCTACAGCACACAGCGGTGAGTGTTCAAACAACAATGAGTATCTAACGTTAAACGGTTTGATTTTAAGGGAGAACGAGCTATCCTCAGCAATTAAGGAGCTGATGCAACGCTTACCGCAACCAAGCGGTACAGCTGAAAGCAACACTACGCTTCAGTCAGCGAGTTTGCACAAAGAAGGTTTTTACTGCGGGATCAGCCCGCTTGGTGCACACTTAGACCTGGAGAAAAAGGAAAAAAATTTGAATAATGACTACGTAGACATATGGTCGTTGTTGTCAGCCGATCAACACAACGTTGATATAGATAGGAGGACAGGAGGGGTGATATATGATAGAAGTAGATCTAAATTAGCGCAAAACATGAATAATTGGCAACAGGCGTTTGCAGTATTGGGCTGTGTTATGGGCCAGAAGCATCCGGAGCAATGCTCCGAATTGTTCATATATCTGGATATGATATATAATACATATAAGTCGCATGGCGGTTCCGCTTGGCGACAATACGATGAGGACTTCCGCAGGCGCCTGGCCCTACAGCCCAATTTAGGATGGGGGGTTAAAGTGACAGAGGTGTGGATACGATTGATGCTAGCGCAGAAGCATCTCCCTTTTCTTCGGCGACCACTAATTACTCCGCAGGTCAACACTCAGTGGTCATACGAAAACCGGGGCCTGCTGGCTATTTAACGAGGGAAACTGCCGCCTCCAAACACTTTGTAAGTTTAGACACTACTGCTCAACCTGCGGGGGAGGACACCCAGCTGCCAGGTGTACTCGTCAAAAAAACAGAGCACCCACAAGGCAAAACCCCGGTGAGTGTAGCCGCGATGGGCACTTGGCTAGATCTCTACCCTAATAAGGAAGCAGCACGGCTACTGCACTCCGGCTTTACAGACGACTTCTTTATCCCCTTCAAACCTACCAGAACACCAACAGTTGCCAATAAACTAAAATCAGCACGAGAATTCCCCAAAATCCTAAACCAAAAAATAAGAAAGGAAGTCGAGCTAGGTAGAATGGCGGGTCCATTACTGTCGCTGCCCTTCAAAAACATCAAAATATCGCCTCTAGGCATTATTCCGAAAAAAGAACCCGGTAAATATCGGATAATACATCACCTATCTCACCCAAAGGGCGAATCCGTTAGCGACGCTATACCCCCAGAGGAAGCCTCTGTCACATACGTGTCTTTTGACAAGGCCATAGATTTAGTCTGCGCTGCAGGGCCCGGCGCCCTGCTAGCTAAAACAGACATTGAATCGGCATTTTGCCTTTTACCCGTTCATCCTGAATGTTACCACTTATTAGGATGCAAAGTAGAACAGCACTATTATTTTGATATGTGCCTGCCGATGTGCTGTTCAATTTCATGTCACTATTTTGAGTTATTCAGTACGTTTCAGGATTGGGTTGTCCGCCATGAAACAGGCAGTAATTCTTTGATTCATTACCTCGACAATTTTTTGTTTGTCGGTCCCAGAAATTCCAAACTCTGTTCTTTCCTGCTAACAAAATTTAAACTGATATTGCGTCATTTCAGTGTCCCGCTATCACCCGAAAAAACAGTCCGACCGTGTAACGTTCTACCCTGTTTGGGCATTGAAATAGACACCAACTCGATGGTTTTCCGGTTACCTTCTGAAAAAATACAAAAACACTACAGATGCTGGAAAGCTTCTGTACAGTTAAAAAGTCACCCTTCAGCAGATGCAGGCCCTACTGGGCCTATTGACATTTGCCAGCCGCGCAATGCAGGTCGGCAGAGCCTTCTCCCGCCGACTATCGTTGGCAACAAAGGGCATTTCTCAGGCTGACCATAGAGTAAGATTAACTCGCTCGTTAAAAGCTGTCTGTGCCCAATTCACCCCCCCTCGCACCACTCCCATTGGTGATGTACTAATTGGGGATGTACAGCTGTCCAGTGACCTCCGAGGGGAAGGTATCTGCGGCCACACCTACAGGGGTTAAATTTAGGTGTCCTGGTCAGCAACTTCCTTTCCCCTCCAGCAGTCACTGGAAACTGGTCTCAGGGAAGCATGCAGGGAGCCCCCTCCCTGCGCGTTGCTTCCCTATGCCGCCGGAACGCTGCGATCATCTTTGATCACAGTGTTCCGGGGGTTAAAGTGCAAGGAGCGGTCCGTTACCACTCCTGACACCCGGCCGCGATCAGCCGCGCTCCCCCCGTGAGCGCGGCTAATCGCACTATTCCGTCCTTGGGGATTATGTCCCAGGTCACATGAACTCAATAGTACGTCACATGGAAGAAAGGGGTTAAACAATAGGCAACACTTGGATGACACATGGATGGTATTCGTGTGTTGTCTACTATTTTTCATAGACCACGTCTCTGAAAAAAACGCTCCAACGCTTCATCTTGACTGAAAAAAAACAGAAACGTAGAAATTTTTGAAAATTTATTTAAAACTAAAACTGAAATATCACATGGTCATAAGTATTCATACTCTTTGCTCAGACCCTCATATTTAAGTCACATGCTGTCAATTTCCTTGTGATCCTCCTTGAGCTGGTTCTATTCTTTCATTGGAGTCCAGTTGTGTTTAATTAAGCTGATAGGACTTGATTTGTAAAGGCACACACCTGTCTATATAAGACCTCACAGCTCACAGTGCATGTCAGACCAAATGAGAATCATGAGGTCAAAGGAACTGGTCAAGAAGCTCAGAGACAGAATTGTGGCAAGGCACAGATCTGGCCAAGGTTACAAAAGGACTCATCTGAATGAGACCTCACTTCTAACCTGACTGCCCAGGTATTTTCCATGTTCTATTATGCCCTTTAATATATATGCAGGAATACCTTTACTGCAGCCTGGATGTATTACTATTTTTATATTTACTGTACAGTTAAATGTCAGTAACGTGATCATTATTCAAGAGAAAAGCACAGTAAACTTTATTTGGGTCAAACAACCATCAAGTATAAAATTCATTGATGCAGATGACTTCCTTAAGCTTCTATTTTTCTACTCTTAGCCCCTCATGTATTATCTGATCTGTCATAACAATAAGTTACTACTGGAGAAGATGGGAGCACTAAAACAATGGACTGAGTTACAAATGAGCTGTGGTTTTGCAAGAACATTCCTAGATAAATACTCACCCAAGAAAACTTTAAAATGTAAAACGCACCCAACTATGAAAATGTGCTTTGTGTTATATCTCACTGTATCATATATTATAAAGCAGTGATAAATGGTGATTATTACATTTAAAGAGAGAAGTTCTTTGATGACTGAAGTGCAGACAGTATGAATCTTCTATCAGTTTCTTTTTAAAAAAAAATCAAAAACAAAAAAGATCTACTGTGCTATTGCACTATATACATGTAGCCCATCCAGTCCACTTCTTTCCACTATTCTATGATGGATCTCTGGCCTCTTCATTAAAGACCAGGAGATCTGGCAATGGTAACGTCACAACTAAATTATTTCTTAACCAATACTCACCTCAGAATAAATTTTGTTCTATGTTAGCCATTACTCACATCACTGTCTGGTCCTCTTTCAATCATCAAGTGCACTGCATCATCACTATAAGCCAGGACTTCCAACCATGTTCAGGCTGGGGTTTAGTGCTGATCATGAGTTTACAATGATGACACAACCTTATGATGCTTCGGCCTGCATGTGGCGGGGAATCCTGTTCTACAGAGGCTAGAGAAGGATCACGCTTTGGCGGAAAGAGAGCCAGATGTGGCCAGAGAGGTCAGCAGAGAGCTAAGGAAATTATTTTTTTTAACATCCAAAATTTGGCTCTAGGCGGTGTCTTATGTAAGTTGGATGTTTGTGGGTTGAGGACTACCTGCACTTTAAAAAGTGAACATGCTTCTCGAATGACAAGTCCAGAAGACAGGTAAGTCCCTAAAAACTTCTCCCTGCTCCACTCCACTTGACTGACAGGTCTCACCCTATGTTTGTATATAGAAAGAGACCTGATAGTCTTGAGTAGCAATGAGCGAACTTGTTCAGAAATCATTCGACAGTCTCAAATTCGGTACGAATGTTGGACATTTGGATTCGGATTCCCGAGCTTTTTTCCCAAAAAACTGCAAAATTCGGCCAAAGTTCGGTAAATGACTGAGTTTAATAAGGGGTCTTTCAGATGTCAGTGTTTTTGGTAGCGGCACGGATCGCAAAATGTACCACACATGTGCACAGTGATGACACATGGATAACATTGTGCACTTTTCCCGCTGTTCCCTGGTATCGGGTGCTGAAGTGAAGATAGCTCATATCACTGTCCCCTTCTCGCACTGCAATCATAGCTAGCAAGGGACAATGTTGAGAGTTTTATTCAACTGTTAATAGTGGGACCAGGCAGCGGCTGATGGGAGTATTCAGCAGCCACTGCCTGTGCTATAAATAAATATTTATAAAAAATGACTTGGGGCTCCCCTGTATTTTTGAAAAACAGCCAGGAAAAACTGATAGCTGTTGGCTGCAACCCTCAGCTGTCAACGTCAGCAAGGCTGGTTATCAAGAATAGATGGGTCCACATGCCGTATTTTTTAAATATTTAAATAAATAATTTAAAAAAATGGCAGGGGTCCCCCAATTTTCCACAACAAGCCAAGCTAAAGCAGACAGTTGGGGGCTAGAATTCTCAAGCTGGTAAGGGGCCATTGATATTTCACCCAAGCCTAAAAATAACAGCCTGCAGCCGATACAGAAAAGGCGCATCTTTTAGATGTTCCAATTCTGGAGCTTTGCTCGGCTATTCCCAATTGCCCTGTGGTGGTGGCAAGTGGGGTTCTTATTTGTGGGGATGATTTCACCTTGGTTTTGACATCAAGCCCATGACTTAGTAATGGAGAGGTGTCTATAAAATGCCTATCCATTACTAATCCTATTGTTATATTGTAAATAAACACACAGCCAGAATAAAGCCTTTAATTGAAAAAAAACAACACAAACTCCTTTAATGAATCTAAATGAAACCACACTCACGTTTGTTAGGGGTCGAGTTCCCGCTCCTGCACAAGGGGAATCTCGAGCTATCCCCGCTGCGGTCTCCCATCCATCTCCGGCTGCAATGGAACCTGCTCAGCAGAGACGTCGGTTCTAGCGTCTCGTCCAGTCTAGTGCTGTGCAGAGGATGACTGCTGCTTCTCCAGGTCCTGCCATTGTAACCAGTGCAGGTCAGTGGCAAGCAGACTCAGTTGGGACTAAGTCCTGTGTTTTCCTTTTTGAGCATGCCCAGGGTAAGATCTCTTATAGGAGATCAGGGGTCACATGCTCAGCTATTGCAGCAGCTCCTATTGGTCCGCCAGGAAGGTCCTGAAACTACATGTGTTCTAGAACAGTTTTTCATTGGTCCTTTTCTGGTAGGTCCTGTAGTTGCTACTATAAAAGGGTGGCATGGCCGTGCCGCCACACGTTAGTATCAATTGTGTTATGTGCTTTTCGCCAGTATGATCATGCATGCATGTGGTTAGGGCTCGGCTGAAATAAGCCCCTAGAATACCGGCACCTCCGGTGAGGAGATTAGTATGCACGTGTTCAGGGCCTGGCTGAAATAAGCCCCTAGAATACCGGCACCTCCGTTGAGGAGATTTGTATGTTTGCGTGCTGACTGCATGATCACGGACTGCTATCCGCACAGCAGTTATCTGTGTACTCCTGTGGTGTTAACAGGACACAGTCTCTACCTCTGCGTCATTACCTCAGCGACTCTGTGAAGTTACAGAGTTCGCTTATACCGCCATCTTACTAGCAGAAGGCTCTGCCTGCACGGTGGACCCCAGGCTGCGAACGCACCCTTTATTTATATTTTTATATTTAATTTGGTGCGTTCCGCAGATCCTAACAGTACATTAGCTCCAGGGTCTGGCTAGTAAAATGTCGGACGACCAGCGCCTACGGCAGTTCATCCAGCATCTGGAGGTTAGGTTGGCGGCTCTCGAGCGCACAACCTCAGCTGTGGATGTAACCGCAGCCGCTGTTCAGGCTGCTAGCACAGCGGCAGCCAGTTTGTCCTCCAACACCTCTGCTCCGACGTTGTCCCATCTCCCACTTCCAGACAAGTTTTCTGGTGACAGCAAACATTGTCAGGGATTCGTGAGTCAGTGCTCTATAGAGCTCGAGCTTATGGCTGAATGTTTTCCCACAGAGCGGGCACAATGGGTTTCATAGTGGCACTTCTGTCGGGCAGAGCTTTGGAATGAGCAACGCCGCTGTGGGAGTGTAACATTTGGATTCGGATTCCCGAGCTTTTTTCCCAAAAAACTGCAAAATTCGGCCAAAGTTCGGTAAATGACTGAGTTTAATAAGGGGTCTTTCAGATGTCAGTGTTTTTGGTAGCGGCACGGATCGCAAAATGTACCACACATGTGCACAGTGATGACACATGGATAACATTGTGCACTTTTCCCGCTGTTCCCTGGTATCGGGTGCTGAAGTGAAGATAGCTCATATCACTGTCCCCTTCTCGCACTGCAATCATAGCTAGCAAGGGACAATGTTGAGAGTTTTATTCAACTGTTAACAGTGGGACCAGGCAGCGGCTGATGGGAGTATTCAGCAGCCACTGCCTGTGCTATAAATAAATATTTATAAAAAATGACTTGGGGCTCCCCTGTATTTTTGAAAAACAGCCAGGAAAAACTGGTAGCTGTTGGCTGCAACCCTCAGCTGTCAACGTCAGCAAGGCTGGTTATCAAGAATAGATGGGTCCACATGCCGTATTTTTTAAATATTTAAATAAATAATTTAAAAAAATGGCAGGGGTCCCCCAATTTTCCACAACAAGCCAAGCTAAAGCAGACAGTTGGGGGCTAGAATTCTCAAGCTGGTAAGGGGCCATTGATATTTCACCCAAGCCTAAAAATAACAGCCTGCAGCCGATACAGAAAAGGCGCATCTTTTAGATGTTCCAATTCTGGAGCTTTGCTCGGCTATTCCCAATTGCCCTGTGGTGGTGGCAAGTGGGGTTCTTATTTGTGGGGATGATTTCACCTTGGTTTTGACATCAAGCCCATGACTTAGTAATGGAGAGGTGTCTATAAAATGCCTATCCATTACTAATCCTATTGTTATATTGTAAATAAACACACAGCCAGAATAAAGCCTTTAATTGAAAAAAAACAACACAAACTCCTTTAATGAATCTAAATGAAACCACACTCACGTTTGTTAGGGGTCGAGTTCCCGCTCCTGCACAAGGGGAATCTCGAGCTATCCCCGCTGCGGTCTCCCATCCATCTCTGGCTGCAATGGAACCTGCTCAGCAGAGACGTCGGTTCTAGCGTCTCGTCCAGTCTAGTGCTGTGCAGAGGATGACTGCTGCTTCTCCAGGTCCTGCCATTGTAACCAGTGCAGGTCAGTGGCAAGCAGACTTAGTTGGGACTAAGTCCTGTGTTTTCCTTTTTGAGCATGCCCAGGGTAAGATCTCTTATAGGAGATCAGGGGTCACATGCTCAGCTATTGCAGCAGCTCCTATTGGTCCGCCAGGAAGGTCCTGAAACTACATGTGTTCTAGAACAGTTTTTCATTGGTCCTTTTCTGGTAGGTCCTGTAGTTGCTACTATAAAAGGGTGGCATGGCCGTGCCGCCACACGTTAGTATCAATTGTGTTATGTGCTTTTCGCCAGTATGATCATGCATGCATGTGGTTAGGGCTCGGCTGAAATAAGCCCCTAGAATACCGGCACCTCCGGTGAGGAGATTAGTATGCACGTGTTCAGGGCCTGGCTGAAATAAGCCCTAGAATACCGGCACCTCCGTTGAGGAGATTTGTATGTTTGCGTGCTGACTGCATGATCACGGACTGCTATCCGCACAGCAGTTATCTGTGTACTCCTGTGGTGTTAACAGGACACAGTCTCTACCTCTGCGTCATTACCTCAGCGACTCTGTGAAGTTACAGAGTTCGCTTATACCGCCATCTTACTAGCAGAAGGCTCTGCCTGCACGGTGGACCCCAGACTGCGAACGCACCCTTTATTTATATTTTTATATTTAATTTGGTGCGTTCCGCAGATCCTAACAGTACATTAGCTCCAGGGTCTGGCTAGTAAAATGTCGGACGACCAGCGCCTACGGCAGTTCATCCAGCATCTGGAGGTTAGGTTGGCGGCTCTCGAGCGCACAACCTCAGCTGTGGATGTAACCGCAGCCGCTGTTCAGGCTGCTAGCACAGCGGCAGCCAGTTTGTCCTCCAACACCTCTGCTCCGACGTTGTCCCATCTCCCACTTCCAGACAAGTTTTCTGGTGACAGCAAACATTGTCAGGGATTCGTGAGTCAGTGCTCTATAGAGCTCGAGCTTATGGCTGAATGTTTTCCCACAGAGCGGGCACAAGTGGGTTTCATAGTGGCACTTCTGTCGGGCAGAGCTTTGGAATGAGCAACGCCGCTGTGGGAGTGTAACATTTGGATTCGGATTCCCGAGCTTTTTTCCCAAAAAACTGCAAAATTCGGCCAAAGTTCGGTAAATGACTGAGTTTAATAAGGGTCTTTCAGATGTCAGTGTTTTTGGTAGCGGCACGGATCGCAAAATGTACCACACATGTGCACAGTGATGACACATGGATAACATTGTGCACTTTTCCCGCTGTTCCCTGATATCGGTGCTGAAGTGAAGATAGCTCATATCACTGTCCCCTTCTCGCACTGCAATCATAGCTAGCAAGGGACAATGTTGAGAGTTTTATTCAACTGTTAACAGTGGGACCAGGCAGCGGCTGATGGGAGTATTCAGCAGCCACTGCCTGTGCTATAAATAAATATTTATAAAAAATGACTTGGGGCTCCCCTGTATTTTTGAAAAACAGCCAGGAAAAACTGATAGCTGTTGGCTGCAACCCTCAGCTGTCAAAGACAGCAAGGCTGGTTACCAAGAATAGATGGGTCCACATGCCGTATTTTTTAAATATTTAAATAAATAATTTAAAAAATGGCAGGGGTCCCCCAATTTTCCACAACAAGCCAAGCTAAAGCAGACAGTTGGGGGCTAGAATTCTCAAGCTGGTAAGGGGCCATTGATATTTCACCCAAGCCTAAAAATAACAGCCTGCAGCCGATACAGAAAGGCGCATCTTTTAGATGTTCCAATTCTGGAGCTTTGCTCGGCTATTCCCAATTGCCCTGTGGTGGTGGCAAGTGGGGTTCTTATTTGTGGGGATGATTTCACCTTGGTTTTGACATCAAGCCCATGACTTAGTAATGGAGAGGTGTCTATAAAATGCCTATCCATTACTAATCCTATTGTTATATTGTAAATAAACACACAGCCAGAATAAAGCCTTTAATTGAAAAAAAACAACACAAACTCCTTTAATGAATCTAAATGAAACCACACTCACGTTTGTTAGGGGTCGAGTTCCCGCTCCTGCACAAGGGGAATCTCGAGCTATCCCCGCTGCGGTCTCCCATCCATCTCCGGCTGCAATGGAACCTGCTCAGCAGAGACGTCGGTTCTAGCGTCTCGTCCAGTCTAGTGCTGTGCAGAGGATGACTGCTGCTTCTCCAGGTCCTGCCATTGTAACCAGTGCAGGTCAGTGGCAAGCAGACTCAGTTGGGACTAAGTCCTGTGTTTTCCTTTTTGAGCATGCCCAGGGTAAGATCTCTTATAGGAGATCAGGGGTCACATGCTCAGCTATTGCAGCAGCTCCTATTGGTCCGCCAGGAAGGTCCTGAAACTACATGTGTTCTAGAACAGTTTTTCATTGGTCCTTTTCTGGTAGGTCCTGTAGTTGCTACTAAAAAGGGTGGCATGGCCGTGCCGCCACACGTTAGTATCAATTGTGTTATGTGCTTTTCGCCAGTATGATCATGCATGCATGTGGTTAGGGCTCGGCTGAAATAAGCCCCTAGAATACCGGCACCTCCGGTGAGGAGATTAGTATGCACGTGTTCAGGGCCTGGCTGAAATAAGCTCCTAGAATACCGGCACCTCCGTTGAGGAGATTTGTATGTTTGCGTGCTGACTGCATGATCACGGACTGCTATCCGCACAGCAGTTATCTGTGTACTCCTGTGGTGTTAACAGGACACAGTCTCTACCTCTGCGTCATTACCTCAGCGACTCTGTGAAGTTACAGAGTTCGCTTATACCGCCATCTTACTAGCAGAAGGCTCTGCCTGCACGGTGGACCCCAGGCTGCGAACGCACCCTTTATTTATATTTTTATATTTAATTTGGTGCGTTCCGCAGATCCTAACAGTACATTAGCTCCAGGGTCTGGCTAGTAAAATGTCGGACGACCAGCGCCTACGGCAGTTCATCCAGCATCTGGAGGTTAGGTTGGCGGCTCTCGAGCGCACAACCTCAGCTGTGGATGTAACCGCAGCCGCTGTTCAGGCTGCTAGCACAGCGGCAGCCAGTTTGTCCTCCAACACCTCTGCTCCGACGTTGTCCCATCTCCCACTTCCAGACAAGTTTTCTGGTGACAGCAAACATTGTCAGGGATTCGTGAGTCAGTGCTCTATAGAGCTCGAGCTTATGGCTGAATGTTTTCCCACAGAGACGGGCACAAGTGGGTTTCATAGTGGCACTTCTGTCGGGCAGAGCTTTGGAATGAGCAACGCCGCTGTGGGAGTGTAACATTTGGATTCGGATTCCCGAGCTTTTTTCCCAAAAAACTGCAAAATTCGGCCAAAGTTCGGTAAATGACTGAGTTTAATAAGGGGTCTTTCAGATGTCAGTGTTTTTGGTAGCGGCACGGATCGCAAAATGTACCACACATGTGCACAGTGATGACACATGGATAACATTGTGCACTTTTCCCGCTGTTCCCTGGTATCGGGTGCTGAAGTGAAGATAGCTCATATCACTGTCCCCTTCTCGCACTGCAATCATAGCTAGCAAGGGACAATGTTGAGAGTTTTATTCAACTGTTAACAGTGGGACCAGGCAGCGGCTGATGGGAGTATTCAGCAGCCACTGCCTGTGCTATAAATAAATATTTATAAAAAATGACTTGGGGCTCCCCTGTATTTTTGAAAAACAGCCAGGAAAAACTGATAGCTGTTGGCTGCAACCCTCAGCTGTCAACGTCAGCAAGGCTGGTTATCAAGAATAGATGGGTCCACATGCCGTATTTTTTAAATATTTAAATAAATAATTTTAAAAAATGGCAGGGTCCCCCAATTTTCCACAACAAGCCAAGCTAAAGCAGACAGTTGGGGGCTAGAATTCTCAAGCTGGTAAGGGGCCATTGATATTTCACCCAAGCCTAAAAATAACAGCCTGCAGCCGATACAGAAAAGGCGCATCTTTTAGATGTTCCAATTCTGGAGCTTTGCTCGGCTATTCCCAATTGCCCTGTGGTGGTGGCAAGTGGGGTTCTTATTTGTGGGATGATTTCACCTTGGTTTTGACATCAAGCCCATGACTTAGTAATGGAGAGGTGTCTATAAAATGCCTATCCATTACTAATCCTATTGTTATATTGTAAATAAACACACAGCCAGAATAAAGCCTTTAATTGAAAAAAAACAACACAAACTCCTTTAATGAATCTAAATGAAACCACACTCACGTTTGTTAGGGGTCGAGTTCCCGCTCCTGCACAAGGGGAATCTCGAGCTATCCCCGCTGCGGTCTCCCATCCATCTCCGGCTGCAATGGAACCTGCTCAGCAGAGACGTCGGTTCTAGCGTCTCGTCCAGTCTAGTGCTGTGCAGAGGATGACTGCTGCTTCTCCAGGTCCTGCCATTGTAACCAGTGCAGGTCAGTGGCAAGCAGACTCAGTTGGGACTAAGTCCTGTGTTTTCCTTTTTGAGCATGCCCAGGGTAAGATCTCTTATAGGAGATCAGGGGTCACATGCTCAGCTATTGCAGCAGCTCCTATTGGTCCGCCAGGAAGGTCCTGAAACTACATGTGTTCTAGAACAGTTTTTCATTGGTCCTTTTCTGGTAGGTCCTGTAGTTGCTACTATAAAAGGGTGGCATGGCCGTGCCGCCACACGTTAGTATCAATTGTGTTATGTGCTTTTCGCCAGTATGATCATGCATGCATGTGGTTAGGGCTCGGCTGAAATAAGCCCCTAGAATACCGGCACCTCCGGTGAGGAGATTAGTATGCACGTGTTCAGGGCCTGGCTGAAATAAGCCCCTAGAATACCGGCACCTCCGTTGAGGAGATTTGTATGTTTGCGTGCTGACTGCATGATCACGGACTGCTATCCGCACAGCAGTTATCTGTGTACTCCTGTGGTGTTAACAGGACACAGTCTCTACCTCTGCGTCATTACCTCAGCGACTCTGTGAAGTTACAGAGTTCGCTTATACCGCCATCTTACTAGCAGAAGGCTCTGCCTGCACGGTGGACCCCAGGCTGCGAACGCACCCTTTATTTATATTTTTATATTTAATTTGGTGCGTTCCGCAGATCCTAACAGTACATTAGCTCCAGGGTCTGGCTAGTAAAATGTCGGACGACCAGCGCCTACGGCAGTTCATCCAGCATCTGGAGGTTAGGTTGGCGGCTCTCGAGCGCACAACCTCAGCTGTGGATGTAACCGCAGCCGCTGTTCAGGCTGCTAGCACAGCGGCAGCCAGTTTGTCCTCCAACACCTCTGCTCCGACGTTGTCCCATCTCCCACTTCCAGACAAGTTTTCTGGTGACAGCAAACATTGTCAGGGATTCGTGAGTCAGTGCTCTATAGAGCTCGAGCTTATGGCTGAATGTTTTCCCACAGAGCGGGCACAAGTGGGTTTCATAGTGGCACTTCTGTCGGGCAGAGCTTTGGAATGAGCAACGCCGCTGTGGGAGTGTAACATTTGGATTCGGATTCCCAAGCTTTTTTCCCAAAAAACTGCAAAATTCGGCCAAAGTTCGGTAAATGACTGAGTTTAATAAGGGGTCTTTCAGATGTCAGTGTTTTTGGTAGCGGCACGGATCGCAAAATGTACCACACATGTGCACAGTGATGACACATGGATAACATTGTGCACTTTTCCCGCTGTTCCCTGGTATCGGGTGCTGAAGTGAAGATAGCTCATATCACTGTCCCCTTCTCGCACTGCAATCATAGCTAGCAAGGGACAATGTTGAGAGTTTTATTCAACTGTTAACAGTGGGACCAGGCAGCGGCTGATGGAGTATTCAGCAGCCACTGCCTGTGCTAAATAAATATTTATAAAAATGACTTGGGGCTCCCCTGTATTTTTGAAAAACAGCCAGGAAAAACTGATAGCTGTTGGCTGCAACCCTCAGCTGTCAACGTCAGCAAGGCTGGTTATCAAGAATAGATGGGTCCACATGCCGTATTTTTTAAATATTTAAATAAATAATTTAAAAAAATGGCAGGGGTCCCCCAATTTTCCACAACAAGCCAAGCTAAAGCAGACAGTTGGGGGCTAGAATTCTCAAGCTGGTAAGGGGCCATTGATATTTCACCCAAGCCTAAAAATAACAGCCTGCAGCCGATACAGAAAAGGCGCATCTTTTAGATGTTCCAATTCTGGAGCTTTGCTCGGCTATTCCCAATTGCCCTGTGGTGGTGGCAAGTGGGGTTCTTATTTGTGGGGATGATTTCACCTTGGTTTTGACATCAAGCCCATGACTTAGTAATGGAGAGGTGTCTATAAAATGCCTATCCATTACTAATCCTATTGTTATATTGTAAATAAACACACAGCCAGAATAAAGCCTTTAATTGAAAAAAAACAACACAAACTCCTTTAATGAATCTAAATGAAACCACACTCACGTTTGTTAGGGGTCGAGTTCCCGCTCCTGCACAAGGGGAATCTCGAGCTATCCCCGCTGCGGTCTCCCATCCATCTCCGGCTGCAATGGAACCTGCTCAGCAGAGACGTCGGTTCTAGCGTCTCGTCCAGTCTAGTGCTGTGCAGAGGATGACTGCTGCTTCTCCAGGTCCTGCCATTGTAACCAGTGCAGGTCAGTGGCAAGCAGACTCAGTTGGGACTAAGTCCTGTGTTTTCCTTTTTGAGCATGCCCAGGGTAAGATCTCTTATAGGAGATCAGGGGTCACATGCTCAGCTATTGCAGCAGCTCCTATTGGTCCGCCAGGAAGGTCCTGAAACTACATGTGTTCTAGAACAGTTTTTCATTGGTCCTTTTCTGGTAGGTCCTGTAGTTGCTACTATAAAAGGGTGGCATGGCCGTGCCGCCACACGTTAGTATCAATTGTGTTATGTGCTTTTCGCCAGTATGATCATGCATGCATGTGGTTAGGGCTCGGCTGAAATAAGCCCCTAGAATACCGGCACCTCCGGTGAGGAGATTAGTATGCACGTGTTCAGGGCCTGGCTGAAATAAGCCCCTAGAATACCGGCACCTCCGTTGAGGAGATTTGTATGTTTGCGTGCTGACTGCATGATCACGGACTGCTATCCGCACAGCAGTTATCTGTGTACTCCTGTGGTGTTAACAGGACACAGTCTCTACCTCTGCGTCATTACCTCAGCGACTCTGTGAAGTTACAGAGTTCGCTTATACCGCCATCTTACTAGCAGAAGGCTCTGCCTGCACGGTGGACCCCAGGCTGCGAACGCACCCTTTATTTATATTTTTATATTTAATTTGGTGCGTTCCGCAGATCCTAACAGTACATTAGCTCCAGGGTCTGGCTAGTAAAATGTCGGACGACCAGCGCCTACGGCAGTTCATCCAGCATCTGGAGGTTAGGTTGGCGGCTCTCGAGCGCACAACCTCAGCTGTGGATGTAACCGCAGCCGCTGTTCAGGCTGCTAGCACAGCGGCAGCCAGTTTGTCCTCCAACACCTCTGCTCCGACGTTGTCCCATCTCCCACTTCCAGACAAGTTTTCTGGTGACAGCAAACATTGTCAGGGATTCGTGAGTCAGTGCTCTATAGAGCTCGAGCTTCTGGCTGTATGTTTTCCCACAGAGCGGGCACAAGTGGGTTTCATAGTGTCACTTCTGTCGGGCAGAGCTTTGGAATGAGCAACGCCGCTGTGGGAGTGTAACTATCGCGTGGTGCAGAGTGCTCCTCGGTATCTGGAGGCTCTTAAAAAGGTCTTTTTAGGCCCTCAGGTCACCCACGATTCGGCGCTCCAACTGCTGGCAATGTCACAGGGTTCGCGCTTGGTCAGTCAGTTTTCAGTCCAATTTCAGACTCTGGCCTCCGAGTTAGAGTGGCCGGATAAGGTCCTTATACCGGTATACTGGAGAGGTCTGGCTGACCATGTAAAGGACGCCTTGGCCACCAGGGAGATTCCTGCCTCACTGGAGAAGCTTATCTCCATATCTACCCGCATCGACCTTCGTTTTCACAAGCGGAGGTTGGAGCGGGGCCAGTGTAGAGGGAGGTTTCGGCTGGCTCCCACCTTTGCCAAACCTCTAGAATCTCCCATTCAGGCGCCCGACTCCCCAGAGGCCATGGAGATTGTTCGAGCGGGACCTAAGTCTCGGTCCGTTCGAGTCTCCGTGGTTTGTAACAATTGTCAGCAGTTAGGATATTATGCCAATAGATGTCCCCAGCGATCGGGAACACGATTGCGTCTAGTGACCATGGGAGGAGGATCACTAGAGTCAGCGGCATTTGCCTCCAAGTTGTCCTTTAAAGGGACAATCTCTTTTGGTCCATCCACTCTAACAGTTGAGCTTTGTGTGGACTCTGGGCAGAGGGGAACTTTATGTCCTCTGCTTTGGCTCTCCGCCACTCAATACATCAGATGATGCTCGCCAAACCGGTGACTGTTTGAGTGGTGAATGGATCCATACTGCCCTCACAGATCACACATCAGACAATCCCTCTCACATTAGCTATGTCTTCTTCCCATCAGGAGATTATCTCTTTCCTTATCCTTCCTGAGGGTATAGATGAGGCTCTGCTGGGAGTACCCTGGCTTCGTCTTCACTCCCCACATATTGAGTGGTCCTCTCGGAAGATACGGGGTTGGAGTGAGTCTTGTAGAGGTAGATGTGTGAGGGAGAGTGTTCAGGTTGCTACTACAGGGATACCCGCAGATCTCACTTCCCTTCCCAAGTGCTATTGGTCATATGTAGATGTATTCTCCAAAAAGGCTGTGGAGACGCTTCCGCCTCACTGCCCCTATGACTGTCCTATTGACCTCTTGCCTGGAGCAGAAACTCCCCGGGGACGGGTCTATCCTCTCTCTCTCCCGGAGATGGAGGCTATGTCCCAATACATTCAGGAGAATCTGGCAAGAGGGTTCATTAGGAAGTCAGTATCACCTGCTGGAGCAGGGTTCTTCTTTGTGCAGAAGAACGGAGAATTACGTCTCTGCATAGATTACAGGGGTCTTAACGCCATCACCGTTAAGAGTAAATACCCGCTGCCTCTGATTTATGAGCTCTTTGATAGGCTTCGAGGAGCAAGGGTATTTACCAAATTAGACCTGCGGGGTGCTTACAACCTGATTCGCATCCGCGAGGGGGACGAATGGAAGACGGCTTTTAATACCAGGGATGGGTACTATGAATATCTGGTGATACCCTTCGGGCTCTGTAATGCCCCAGCCGTTTTCCAAGACTTTGTTAATGACATCTTCCGGGATATGCTTTCCACCTCACTCGTAGTCTATCTGGATGATATTCTCATCTTCTCTCCAGATATTGACTCCCACCGGAGAGATGTCTGTAGAGTCTTCGACCTCTTGCGGGCAAATTCCCGTTATGCAAAGTTGGAGAAATGCGAGTTTGAGCAGGAGTCTTTACCATTCCTGGGCTATATCATCTCCGCCCAGGGATTGGCTGTGGATCCTGCCAAACTACAGGCTGTGATGGACTGGCAAGAACCCCATTCTCTTAAAGCGGTGCAGCGCTTTATGGGGTTCATTAATTACTATCGCCAGTTCATTCCCCATTTCTCAACTTTGGTAGCTCCCTTGGTAGCCCTCACCAAGAAGGGAGCAAATCCCAAATGTTGGGATGGGATTTTGGGGTTGGGGAGGTGGGGGGGGGGGGGGGGGGGTGGGGGGGGGGTGGTGGGGGGGGGGGGGAGGGGGGTGGAGGGGGTGTGGGGGGGGGGGGGGGGTGGGGGGGGGGGGGGGGGGGGGGGGGGGGATGGTGGGGGTGGGGGGGGGGGGAGGGGGGGGGGGGGTGGGGGGGGGAGGGGGTGAGGGGGGGGATAGGGGGGGGGTGCGTGGGGTGGGGGGGGGGGGGGGGGGAGGGGGGGGGCGGGGTGGGGGGGGGGGGGGTGGAGGTGGGGGGGGGGTGGGGGGGGGGGGTGTGGGGGGGGGGAGGTGGGGGGGGGGGGGGGGGCGGGGGGGGGGGGGGGGGGGGGGGGTGGGGGGGTGGGGGGGGGGGGGCGGGTGGGGGGGGGGTGGGGGGGAGGGGGGGGGCGGGGGGGTTTGGGGGGGGTTTGGGGGGGGGGGGGGGGGGGGGGGGGGGGGGGGGGGTGGGGGGGGGGGGGGGGGGGGGGGGGGGGGGGGGGGGGGGGGGGGGGGGGGGGGGGGGGGGGGGGGGGGGGGGGGGGGGGGTGGGGGGTGGAGGGGGGGGGGGGTGGGGGGGGGAGGGGGGGGGGGGAGGGGGGGGTGGGGGGGGGGGGGGAGGTGGGGTGGGGGGGGGGGGGGGAGGGGGGGGGGGGGGGGGGGGGGGGGGTGGGGGGGGGGTGTGGGAGGGGGTGGAGGGGGTGGGGGGGGGTGGGGGGGGGGAGGGGGGGGGGGGGGGGGGGGGGGGGGGGTGGGGGGGGGGGGGGGGAGGGGGGGGGGGGGCGGGGGGGTGGGGGGGGGGAGGGGGGGGGAGGTGAGGGAGGGGGGGGGGGGGGGGAGGGTGTGGGGGGGGGCGTGGGAGGGTGGGGAGGTGGTGGGGGGGGGGTGGTGGGGGGGGGGGGAGGGGGGGGGGGGGGTGGGTGGGGGAGGGGGGGGGGTGGGGGGGGGTTGGGGGGGGGGGGGGGGGGGGGGGGGGGGGTGGGTGGGGGGAGGGGGGGGGGGGGGGGGGGGGTGGGGGGGGGGGGGCGGGGAGGGGGGGGGGTGGGGGGGGTAGGGGGAGGGGGGTGGGGGTGGGGGGGGGGAGGGGGTTGGGGGGGGGGGAAGGGGGGGGGTGGGGGTGGGGGTGGGGGGGGGGATGGTGGGGGGGGGGGGGGGGAGGGGGGGGGTGGGGGGGGAGGGGGGATGGGGGGAGGGGGGGGGGGGGTGGGGGGGGAGGGGGGGGGGGTGGTGGGGGGGGTTGAGGGGGTGGGGGGTGGGAGGGTGGGGGGGGGGGGGGAGGGGTGTGGGTGGTGGTGGGGGGGGGGGGCGGGGGGGTAGGTGTGGGGGTGTGGGGGGGGGGGGGGAGTGGGGGGGGGGGGGGGGGGGGGGTAGGGGGGGGGGAGGAGGCTGGGGGGGAAGGGGGGGTGGGGTGGTGGGCGAGTGGTGGGGATTGGGGGGGGCAGATGGGGGGGGGGGGGGTGGGGGGGGGGGGGAGAGGGGTGGGGTGGGGGGAGGGGGGTGGGTGGGGGGAGAGGCGGGGGGGGGGGGGGGGGGGCGGGAGTGTTGGGGGGGGGGTGGGAGGGGGGTTGGGGGGGGGGGGGGGGGGTGGGGGCGAGGTGGGGAGGGGGGGGGGGCGGGGGGGGTGGGGGAGGAGGGGGGATGTGGGGGGGGGGTGCAAGAGGGGGTGGGGGGGGGGGGGGGGTGGGGGGGGTGGAGGGGGAGGGGGAGGTGGGGGAGGGGGGTGGAGGGGGGGGCGGGGTAGGGGGGCGGGGGGGGGGGGGGTGGGGGGGGTAGGGGAGGGGGAGGGGGGGGTGGAGGGGGTGGCGGTCGTGGGGGGGGAGGGGGGGGAGGGGCCCCCCGTGGGGGGTGGGGAGGGGGGGGAGGGGGGTGTGGGGGGGGGGGGTGGGGGGGGCGCGCGGGGGTGTGGGGCGGGTGGGGGGGGGCCTGGGGGTTGGGAGGGGGGGTCGGGGGGTGGGGGGGGGGGGTTGGGGGGGGGGGGTGTGGGGGGGGTGGGGGGGGGGCTGTTAGGGGGGGGGGGGGGTGGGGGGTGTGGGGGCTTGGAGGTGGGGGGGGGGGGAGTGGGGGGGGGGGGAGGAGGGAGGGAGGGGGGGGTGGGGGGGGAGGGGTGGAGGTGGGGCTTTCTCTGAGTGGAGACATCTGTTGGAGGGGGCTCGCTTTCCCTTCCAAGTCTTTATTGATCACAAGAATTTGGTATACTTACAAACGGTCCAGCGGCTAATATCTCGTCAGGCCAGATGGTCTTTGTTTTTCTCACGATTTCACTTTACCCTCCATTATCTCTCGGGAGAGACGAACATTCGGGTTGACGCTCTTTCTCGATCCGTGGTGTCCTCTGAGAAGGAGGAGGGGGAGCCTCGGCTTATTGTCCCTTCTGAGAGCCTGAGAATCATAGCTCCGGTTTCGCTAGAGTCTGTACCTCCGGGCAAGACTTTTGTACAACCCAATTTGCGACCGGAGGTTCTCTCTTGGGCTCACTCGTCCAGGGTGGGTGGACATTTTAGGACCAAAAGGACATCTGAGCTGTTGGCGAGGATGTACTGGTGGCCGCATATGGTCCGTGATGTTGGGGATTATGTTCAGGCGTGCGTCTCCTGGGCCAAAAATAAATCTCCTCGACAACGGCCAGCTGGGTTACCTTACCCTTTGCCGGTGGCATACAGGCCATGGGAGATGGTCGGAATGGACTTTGTGGTGGGCTTACCCAAGTCTCGGGTTGCACCATCATTTGGGTGATCACTAGTGTTGAGCGATACTGCTCGATATCTAAAAATATCGGATCGGAATGGTATCGCCGATATCACTAAATATCGGCGATATCCGATTCCGATACCGGAAGTCCCATGTAAGTCTATGGGAACAAAATATCGCAACTAAAAAAAACCTTTATTTCCTTGTAAACACTAAATATACACACATAGAATACATATATATATATATATACATGTCATTGTGACATATATATATATACATATATGTATAGTTTATACACTTCTACATAGTAAAATATCCTCTGATTCAATTGCCGGGTAAAGCCGGCTTCTGTGAAAAGACAGAAGCACCCGACATGAAATGACACTTGGTGTACATAGGGTTAACCATGTCTTTTCATGTCGTTTGCAATCTGATTTGCACAAACAATTACATCAGTCTATGTGTGCAAAATTTCACACCTGTAGGGGTTAATTAAAGGTGTAAATTCGTTGTAAAAAAAACGGACTTTTTTGCTACGAATTTACACCTTTAATTAACCCTACAGGTGTGAAATTTTGCACACATAGACTGATGTAATTGTTTGTGCAAATCAGATAGCAAAGGACATGAAAAGACATGGTTAACCCTATGTACACCAAGTGTCATTTCATGTCGGGTTCTGCATTTTCACAAAAGCCGTCAATTGAATTAGCGGCTATTATACTATGTAGAAGTGTATGAACTATAAATATAAATATATATATATGTGTCACAAATTCAATGACATGTATATATATATATATATATATATATATATATATATATATATATATATATGAGGTGTAAAATTGTTTAAAAAAATGCGTGGTCTCCCGCCCTATTTTCGCAACCAGACAGACAAAGCCAACGAATGGGGGCAGATAATAATAGCCCAGAGAGGGACCATTATTTTTGCCCCCCCCGGCTACTAACATCTGCCCCCAGACACCCAGAAAAGACAAATCTATAATTAGATTCGCCCTTTCTGGCACTTTGCCCGTCTATTCCCATTGCCCTGTAGCGGTGGCGAATGGGTTAATATGGGGTTAAAGCCACATTGCAATTGAAAGGTGACCTTAAGCCAGGTTAATAATTGAGAGCAGTCAATTAGACAACTATCAATTATTAATCCTATTGCATGAAATAAAAATAAAACACACACACTTTAATTAAAAATCATTTTAATGAAATAAAGACACATGTTTTTGACCATCTTTTATTTGACTGCAAAAACCATTTCCTGTAATAAAAATAAAATAAAAAAGCAAAATTATTCTTACCTATCCCATGCACAGTCAGGTCCCACGGTGTAATCCTTCAGAAAGGGTTAATGTTTACTGCAGGGACCGCAGCTAATGCTGCAGCCTCACAGTAAACCCCCAAATGAATGAGCTCCTCTCCTGGCTGACAGGAGAGGAAGTGGAAAGCTTAATTGATTGCTTTCCACTTTCACTTCAGGTCAGCCAGGGACACAATCAGTGACGTCAGAGGGAACTGATTAACAAAAATAGGGGTTCCCTTCGAATAAAAAATGGCGTCGGGTCCCCCCTATTTTTGTTAACCAGCCAGATGAAGCAGACCGCTGAGGCCTGGATTTTCAGGCTGTTAAGGAGCCAAGATCCATGGACCTTGCCAGCCTGATAATACCAGGCCACAGCAGTCTGCATATCTTGGCTGATTAACAAAAATAGGGGATCCCCTCGAAAAAAATTGGCGTGGGGTCCCCCCTATTTTTGTTAACCAGCCAGATGAAGCAGACCGCTGAGGCCTGGATTTTCAGGCTGTTAAGGAGCCAAGATCCATGGACCTTGCCAGCCTGATAATACCAGGCCACAGCAGTCTGCATATCTTGGCTGATTAACAAAAATAGGGGATCCCCTCGAAAAAAATTGGCGTGGGGTCCCCCCTATTTTTGTTAACCAGCCAGATGAAGCAGACCGCTGAGGCCTGGTTTTTCAGGCTGGTAAGGATCCAAAATCCATGGACCTTGCAAGCCTGATAATACCAGGCCACAGCAGTCTGCTTAGCTTGGCTGGTTAACAAAAATAGGGGATCCCCTCGAAAAAAAAAACGGCGTAGGGGTCCCCCTATTTTTGTTAACCAGCCAAGTAAAATGCAGACTGCTGCGACCTGGTATTAAAAGACTGTCAAGGCCCATGGATTTTGGCCCTCAACAGCCTGATAATACCAGGCTACAGCAGCCCCACATTTGGCGCATCAAAAGATGTGCCAATTGTGGCACTTTACCCGGCTCTTCCCACTGCCCTGTAGCGGTGGCAAGTGGGGTAATAAGGGGTTAATGTCACCGTTGATTGCACGGTGACAATAAGCCCGGTTAATAATGGAGAGGTGTCAATAAGACACCGATCCATTATTAATCCCAAAGTTATTGAATGTATAAAAAAAAGACAAAGCAAGAAAAAAGTCTTTTAATGAAATAAAAGAGACAACACAGTTTTCATTAATTTTATTATACACTCATTCCTGCGACGCCATCGATCTCCTGTAAAAAAAAGAAAAAAAGCAAACCAACAGTATACCACCTGTCCGACGCAGTCCATAGTAACGACAGTCCCACGACGATCCAGCTCTGCTACATCGCAATGACAGGCAGAGCCTGTCATCGCAACGCAGCACAGCTGATTACCTGCTTCCCCGGCGGTGACGTCATCGGACTGACTGCTTTTACGGCTGGGATTACCCAGCAGTCACTGCAGTTATCGCGAGAAACTGCATGTGACCGCCGGGGAAAGATGATGGCGGCCATGAAGCAGTCCAGCCTGTGACCGCCGAGATCTTCTGCCAGGTAAGTGCCGCTGACTCCTGACAGACCCGACCGACGGACACTGACAGTGACAGTGACAATCCCGATTCCGGTATCCGATATGACGAAAATATCGGAACTAAGTATCGAAAGGCCGATAGAGCTAATATCGGCCGATACCCGATACTTGCGGTATCGTATCGCTCAACACTAGTGATCACAGACCATTTTTCCAAAATGGTGCACCTGGTGCCGTTACCACGGTTACCTTTTGCACGGGCCCTGGCTGCGTTGTTCATAAGACATATCTTTCGTCTACACGGCATGCCGGACAAAATCGTTAGTGACCGAGGTCCCCAGTATGCGTCTCGGTTCTGGAGAGAGCCTTGTCGTCTACTCAGCATCGAGTTAAATCTCTCTTTGGCATATCATCCCGAGACGAATGGGTTGGTAGAACCAGACCTTGGTCACATATCTGCGACACTTTGTCTCTGCCAGGCAGGATGACTGGGCATCTATGTTACCGTGGGCAGAGTTTGCGTTGAACAACGCCGTGGCAGACTCCACTGGACAGACACCATTCCTCCTTAATTACGGTCAGCATCCGCGGGTTCCTGTGCCTATGCCCGTGTCTTCCACCGACTCCAGGGTGGCAAACTGGGCTGTGGAGGCACGGGACATTTGGGACCGTACTCAGGATGCCATTCAGGCCTCCAAGGAGAGGATGAGGTCCTCCGCCAACTCACATCGGCGCCTCGCTCCGACAGAGCAAGAAATAAAGTTGTTTACTCACAATTTTGGAAAGGTGCCAGCAATTTTGTCCAGACGATTATAGAGGTTTTGTGTGAAATTATATCCAGTTTGCCTTTTGTTTTCTATTTTTTTGTCTTGTTCCAATACACACAAAGGAAATATACCTGTATATAACAAACCATCTGTTTTTGCAATAATTTTCTGAGATAAATATTTATTTTTCTGGAACAATTTTAAGTGTGCTAACACTTTCGACCATGATTGTATACTTGGAGGGGCCCTGGATGGGGGACACATATACCAGGAAGGAGACCAAAATAGGGGAAATTACTACATAATGGGGGAGGGGGTGCAACTCGTATGTCCTTATGGGATTTAGAACACTACAATGGCACATACATCTGATCTTATGCCACGCTGAGTCAATTCTCACAGCAAAGCTGTGAGACAGGATAGTCAAGAAGTCCAAAGTAAAACGAAGGAGGGTAAGTCATAAACAGGAAGAGACAGAGGCGCATTCAGGTAATGTTCCATGGTTAGAATACCAGGAGGATAGCAGATCAGAGCAGAAGGGGTTACACAGATGGATGGTCAGAACGAGGTCCAAGTTCATGCAAGGAAAGATCTACAAACAGAATACAAGGCACAGAGAGACAACCACATAGTAGCTTAATGCATGTCTGGCAGAGGTCTGGGAGTAACAGTCCAGTTAAGTAGCCTGGAAATCACCTGGGACAATGAACACCTGGGGACAGGCAACACCTCCCAGTCTCAGATTGGAAGGCCAAGCTGTCAGTCAACACTCTGACAGCTCAACTTGTCCCTGATCCATACTGGACAATTGAGCTGTCAATCAAACTACTGACGGCTTCAGCATGCCCCTGTACAGATTAGACAGCTGAGTTGTCAGTAACTGCATCCCAGACACACTGAAGGGTGGAACCATGACAGCTTAAACTTACATTTAGGAAGTATACAAATGACACAAAATGGTATTTGTAACATATTAATATGAGGTTTCAACCCTAGCATTTAGAGAGTAAGCTGCATTTTAATTTCTATTTCATATATCAATTGAGTAGATGAAAATTATCAACATTATAATATATATTGTCAGAGAAATCCACTTTTTTCTCCTCCTACATTGATCGTTCATTTTCAATTCATGGGTGAATCCTGGAAAATTTGTATTCAGTGAACAAAGATTTTACCATTAATTAAAGAGATGGCAATTGATATTTTTTTAATTTTATAGAGAAGGAATGAGGCGGACTTAGAGGTAGACAAACACATACTGCTGCAAGTTTTGCTGAAACGATAGCTACGCTCCTCCAAAGAACTTTATGAGCACCATCTGTCCTCTCCTACATTAGTAATGGGAAATGTATTTTTTTATTAATTTATTAGAAGATGTGATTAGTAGTGTTGTTTCTATTTTTGCATATTATGACACCAAAGTATGTACTATAGTGCAGTTTATGGAAGATGTTCATAAGTAATGAGCTAACTTTAGCAAACTGAGTGTTTGGTCATCCATCTGGCATATGAGGTGAATAAATATAAAGTTATGCATCTGGGAACTAAAAATTTGCAGGCATCTTATGTTCTATGGGGGTAAAACTATGAGAGTTAGTTGAAGACAATTTTATCTTGGTACTTGTAGATCACAAACTAAATAACTGCATGCAATGTCAATCAGACATATTAAAAGAGACATGGACGTAAAACAATTACTTTATAAGCATTAGTGTGACCCCCATCTGGAATATGCCGTTCCTTTCCGGGCAATGATACGATATCCTGAAGTTAGAAAATGTACAAATAGGAGCTACAAAACTTATAATGGTCATGGAGGATCCTACTTATGAGGAATGATTAAAATAATAAAATGTATTTAGCATTAAGAATAGACATCTAAGGGAGAACATGATTAACTTCTACTAGTGCATTAATAGCTCATACAAAAAGTTTGGTCAAAAGCTGTTTCATTTAAACCACTCTCAAACATTATGAAGTTATTCCCTCCATCTGGAGAAAGAAATGTTCAATTTGCAGAGAAGGCCAGGTGTCTTCACCTTAAGAACTATTTATCTGTGGAAAAGAGCTGGTCACAGTGGGAACTGTTGATGGTGTAAAAAAAGGCTTGGATGCTTTGTTAGAAGATAATAACAAATATTGTAAATATTTACAATTAAATGTGCAAAGTTGTTTTATGGATGTTTGATCAAGGGGATTGACAGAATCAGGGGTAGAGATGAGCAAATTTGTTAAGATTCGGTTCTGAATATGATCTGACTCGAATATTGTTTTTGCAATATTCGTTGAACACAGCCGAACGTCATTAGCGTCAATGGGAGTAAAAATTACCAAATATGTTCGGAACAGATCATAAGACATTACATTCGGCACAAATAGTGTTTGAATATGGCCTGAATATGTCAAAATCAGATTTGGGGCCAAAATACGAACAAATTCGCTCATCTCTAATCAGGACGGAAAGAGTTACCTCTTTTGGGACAGACTGGTTCATGTATTGTGCTTGTAAATGTGCCCCTTACCTTTTATGCTTTCTAATCACTCTGTTGAACTTGATGAAAATTTGTCTTTTTTCAACTGTATTAATTATATAACTATGTAACTATGCACCATATACATTATTGAATCAGTGAGGCTTGAAATAAGCATTGGTTCTTTCTTTTCAATGACCATCTAGTAAAGATTAAACTGCATCACAATAACAATGGTATATGAGGGAGTCATGCACAAAAATGTCCCTGTTTCCACCCTGATCTGTTTTAGGAGGAAGAATTATTCAGACCTAATCAATGTTTGCATTTCCCTAAACTACAAACAATTTAGTATTCTTTTACTGGAACTACTGCATATTTATAACAGTCATTTGTCATTAATAATATTGTGCTAAACATAAAACGTTTATCTCAGGATAAACTTTACTTCTGGCTAGATAGTCTAACCCAGAGTTTCCCAGACTTCAGTCCTCATGGCCCCCAGCACATCATGTTTTCAGGATTTCCTTAGTTTTGCACAGGTGATGTAATTATTATTAAGGCATCAGAAACTGCCACAGGTTCTCTCACCTAGCAATAGTAAGGGAATCTTGAAATCATGACGTGTTTGGGGCTGTGAGGACGGAGTTCGGGAAACACTGGTCTAAGCAAAAGACAATAGATTGTACATATGGCCATAAATATATTAACCCCTTACTGCCATCCGATGTACTATCCCGTCCATGGTACCTGGGCCCGTATGAACATGGACGGGATAGTACGTCCCAGCGATCGCGCGGCCGGGTGTCAGCTGATTATCACAGCTGACACCCGGCACTATGTGTCAGGAGCGGTCACGGACCGCTCCCGGCACATTAACCCCTGGCACACCGCGATCATGTTGATCGCGGTGTACCGGGGGCACAGGGGAGGATCGTGCAGGGAGGGGGCTCCCTGCGCGCTCCCCTGAGACCCTCAGAGCAGCGCGATGTGTCGCGCTGTTCCGAGGGTCCGTCCTCCCTCCAGGTCCCCGGATCCAAGATGGCGCCGGGGTCCTGCAGGGAGGCGGCTTCCTCAGTACCTGCTGAGAGCAGGCACTGAGAAGCCTGCAGCGATGCCAGAGCGATCGCTGGTGTGACAGAGTGCTGTGCACACTGTCACACCAGCGATCTTACCCCATACAGTGATGTCCCACCCTGGGACAAAGTAAAAAAGTTAAAAAAATAAAATTGTTTAAAAAAATCGTAAAAAAAAAAAAAATATTCCCCAATAAATTCATTTTTTCCTGTAAATAAAAAAACAAAAACAATAAAAGTACACATATTTGGTATCACCGCGTCCGTAACAACCCCCTCTATAAAACTGTCCCATCAGTTAACCCCTTTAGTGAACCCCTTAAAAAAAATTAGAAAAAAACAAAGCAAAAAATCAATGCTTTATCATCATACCGCCGAGCAAAAAGTGGAATAACACGCGATCAAAAAGACCGATATAAATAAACTTGGTACCGCTGAAAACGTCATCTTGTCCCGCAAAAAACGAGCTGCCATACAGCATCATCAGCAAAAAAATAAAAAAAGTTATAGCTCGCAGAATTAAGCGATGCAAAAATAATAATTTTTTATATAAAATTGTTTTTATTCTATAAAGGCGCCAAAACATAAAAAAATGATATAAATGAGGTATCGCCGCAATCGTACTGACCCGAAGAATAAAACTGCTTTATCAATTTTACCACACGCGGAAGGGTATAAACTCCTCCCCCAAAAGAAATTCAGGAATTGCTGATTTTTGTTCATTCTAACCTCCCAAAAATCGAAATAAAAAGCGATCAAAAAACGTCACATGCTCAAAAATGGTACCAATAAAAACATCACCTTGTCCCGCAAAAAATAAGACCTCACATGACTCTGTGGGCCAAAATATGCAAAAATTATAGCTCTCAACATATGATGATGCAAAAACTATTTTTTGCAATAAAAAGCGTCTTTTAGCGTGACAGCTGCCAATCATAAAAACCTGCTATAAATAGTAAATCAAACCCCCTTTATCACCCCCTTAGTTAGGGAAAAATAATAAAATTAAAAAAAGTATTTATATCCATTTTCCCATTAGGGTTAGGGTTGCGGCTAAAGTTAGGGTTAGGGTTGGCGCTAAAGTTATGATTAGGGTTAGGGTTGGGATTAGGGTTATGGGTGTGTTAGGGTTAGGTTAGTGGTTAGGGTTGGGACTAGGGTTAGGGGTGTGTTGGGGTTAGGGTTGGAGTTAGAATTGGGGGGTTTCCGCTGTTTAGGCACATCATGGGCTCTCCAAATGTGACATGGCGTCTGATCTCAATTCCAGCCAATTCTGCATTGAAAAAGTCAAACGGTGCTCCTTCACTTCTGAGCTCTGCCATGCGCCCAAACAGTAGTTTACCCCCACATATGGGGTATCAGTGTACTCTGGACCCCAAGAGTTATTGTGCAATTTGTCCTATTTCTTCTGTTACCCTTGGGAAAATAAAAAGCTGGGGGTAAAAATATCATTTTTTTTTTAAAAAAATGAAATTTTTGTTTTTACGACTGTACGTTATAAACTTCTGTGAAGCACTTGGGGCTTCATAGCGCTCACCACACTTCTAGATAAGTTCCTTGTGCGGTCTATTTTCCAAAATGGGGTCACTTGTGGGGGGTTTCCACTGTTTAGGCGCATCAGGGGCTCTCCAAATGCGACATGACACCCCCAGACCATTCCATCAAAGTCTGCAATCCAAAACGTCACTACTTCCCTTCCGAGCCCCAACGTGTACCCATACAGTAGTTTTCTCCCACATATTGGGTATCCGCGTACTCATGACAAATTGGACAACAACTTTTGGGGTCCAATTTCTCCTGTTACCCTTGTGAAAATAAAATATTGGGGGCGAAAAAATAATTTTTGTAAAAAAAAAAAGATTTTTTATTTTTACGGCTGTACGTTATAAACTTCTGTGAAGCACTTCGGGGTTCAAAGTGCTCACCACACATCTAGATAAGTTCCTTGTGGGGTCTATTTTCCAAAATGGGGTCTCTTGTGGGGGGTTTCCACTGTTTAGGTGCACCAGGGGCTCTCCAAATGCGACATGACGCCCCCAGACCATTCCATCAAAGTCTGCAATCCAAAACGTCACTACTTCCGTTCCGAGCCCCGACGTGTGCCCATACAGTAGTTTTCTCCCACATATTGGGTATCAGTGTACTTCAGGACAAATTGGACAACAACTTTTGGGGTCCAATTTCTCCTGTTACCCTTGTGAAAATAAAATATTGGGGACAAAAAAATCATTTTTTTTTAAAAAAAAAAAGATTTTTATTTTACAGCTGTACGTTATAAACTTCTGTGAAGCACTTCGGGGGTTCAAAGTGCTCACCACTCATCTAGATAAGTTCCTTGAGGGGTCTAGTTTCCAAAATGGTGTCATTTGTTGGGGGTTTCCACTGTTTAGGCAGATCAGGAGCTCTCCAAACACAACATGGCATCCAGCCAATTCTGTGTTGAAAAAGTCGAACGGCGCTCCTTCCCTTCCAAACTCTGCCATGCACCTAAACAGTGGTTTACCCCCACATATGGGGTATCAGCGTACTCAGGACAAATTGCACAATAACTTTTGGAGTCTTGTTACCCTTGGGAAAATAAAAATTGGGGTGAAAAGATCATTTTTGTGGAAAAAATATGATTTTTTAATTTTACGGCTCTACGTTATAAACTTGTGTGAAGCACTTTGGGGTTCAAATTGCTCACCAAAGATCTAGATAAGTTCCTTAGGGGGTCTAGTTTCCCAAATGGGTCACTTGTGGGGGGTTTCCACTGTTTAGGCACATCAGGGGCTCTCCAAATGCAACATGGCGTCCAATCTCAATTCCAGCCAATTTTGTTTGGAAAAAGTCAAATGGTGCTCCTTCCATTCCGAGCTCTGCTGTGCACCCAAACAGTGGTTCCCCCCCACATATGGGGTATCAGCATACTCAGGACAAATTGGACATCAACTTTTGTGGTCCAATTTCTCCTGTTACTCTTGGGAAAATAAAAAATTAATGACTAAAAGATAATTTTTTTGGGAAAAAAATAGGATTTTTTATTTTCATGCTCGGGCATTATAAACTTGTGTGAAGCACTTGGGGTTCAAAGTGCTCACCAAAGATCTTAGGGGTCTAGTTTCCAAAATAGGGTCACTTGTGGGGGGTTTCCACTGTTTAGGCACATCTGGGGCACTGCAAACGGAACATGACCCCCATCAATGTCTGCATTCCAAAACGTTACTACTTCCTTTCCAAGCCCTGTCGTGCGCCCAAACAGTTTCCCCCCCACATATGGGGTATCAGCATACTCAGGACAAATTTGACAACAACTTTTGGGGTCCAATTTCCTTGGGAAAAATCAAAAATTTGGGACTAAAAATCATTTTTGTGGAAAATTGTTTTTTTTATTTTTCAGACCCAGGCATTATAAACTTTTGTGAAACACTTGGGGGTTCAATGTGCTCACAACAGATCTAGATAAGTTCCTTAGGGGTCTAGTTTCCAAAATGGTGTCACTTGTGGGGGGTTTCCACTGTTTAGGCACATCAGGGGCTCTCCAAACACGACATGGTGTCCAATCTCAATTCCAGCCAATTTTAGTTTGAAAAAGTCAAACGGCGCTCCTTCCCTTACGAGCTCTGCCGTGTGCCCAAACAGTGGTTTTTCTCCACATATTGGCTATTGGCGTACTCAGGAGAAATTGCACAACAACTTTATCTGTCCATTTGCTTCTTTTACCCTTGTGAAAATAAAAAAAAAGTTTGTAATAGATCATTTTTGTGGCTAAAAAGTTAAATATTCATTTTTTCCTTCCACGTTGCTTCAGCTCCTGTGAAGCACCTGAAGGGTTAATAAACTTCTTGAATGTGGTTTTGAGTACCCTGAGGGGTGCAGTTTTTAGAATGGTGTCACTTTTGGGTATTTTCTGCTATAGACCCTCAAAGTGACTTCAAATATGAGGTGGTCCCTAAAAAAATGTCTTTGTAAATTTTGTTGTAAAAATGAGAAATCGCTGGTCAACTTTTAACCCTTATAATTTTCTAAGAAAAAAAAAATTTGATTCCAAAATTGTGCTGATGTAAAGTAGACATGTGGGAAATGTTATTTCTTAACTATTTTGTGTGACATATTTCTCTGTTTTAAGGGAATAAAAATTCAAAATTTGAAAATTGCAAAATTTTCAAAATTTTCGCCATATTTGTGTTTTTTCCAAAAATAAACGCAAGTTAAATGGAAGAAATTTTACCACTAACGTGAAGTACTATATGTCACGAGAAAACATTCTCAGAATCGCGAAGATCTGCTGAAGCGTTCCAGAGTTATAATCTCATAAAGAGACAGTGGTCAGAATTGTAAAAATTGGCCCGGTCATTAACGTGCAAACCACCCTTAGGGGTTAAGGAGTTAAATAAAAGGTCAACTGCAATATCTATTCATTGTATTATTTTTTTTTTTTTTAAATTAAGGTGTTCACATGCATCTATTGGGTCCTATATAATAATGATTAATTCTATGAGCTCTATCATTCAACTAGGACAAAGAAATTAAAGTGTGTTAGACATTAACTTGCTCAGATATACATTTTCTAGTAAGAGGAGACTTTACTGCTTCTAGGAGCTATCTTGAGGCTAAGTTCACACGTTGCGGAATTGCCGCGGAAATTTCCGCGGCAATCCCGCACTTCTCTGCCGCGGGAAATACGCATTTTTTTGTATGCGTATTCCCACCAGAAACTAGCGTTTTGCAAGCGTAATTAGCTTGCAGAATGCTAGCGTTTTCCTAGCGATCTGTAGCATCGCTTGGAAAACTGATTGACAGGTTGGTCACACGAGTCACACAAAGTGTTTGACAAGTGTGACCAACTTTTTACTATTGATGCCGCCTATGCCGCATCAATAGTAAAAAGATCTAATGTAAAAATAAAAAAAAAATAATAAATAATGATATTCTCACCTTCCGGCGGCCCCCGCAGCCTTCCCGCCTCTCAGCGACGCTCCCGGAAACTCCCGTTCCCAGGTGTCCTTTGCGACAGACCCCAGATGACGTAGCATCACGCGAGACCGCTACGTCATCTGGGTGATTCTCGCAAAGGACTCCTGGGAACGGGAGCGTCGCTGAGAGGCGGGAAGGCTGCGGGGCCGCCGGAAGGTGAGAATATCATTATTTTTTATTTTAATTATTGTTTTACCAGGGATATGGTACCCAGGGCCTGGAGGAGAGTCTCCTCTCTTCCGGACCCTGGGTACCATCGCACATGAACCGCTTACATTCCGCATAGCCACATGCGGAAAGTAAGCTGTTCAATTCATTCCTATGGCGGCGATTCCGCCGAGATTATGCAAAATTAATGAACATGTTGCTATTTTTTCCGCGAAGCGTTTTTTTTCGCGGAAAAAAAACGCTGCATGTGCACAAAAATTGCGGAATCCATTTAAAAGAATAGGATGCTTAATGCTTGCGTTTTTTTCGCGTTTTTGTCGAGGGAAAAAACGCGAAAAAAAACGTGAAAATTCCTGCCGTGTGCACTTAGCCTGAGGGTTTAAATGTTATGCTTAGAATGGGAAAAAAAAGCATTCACCTAACAGATCCTATGACGCTCCTGGAGGCTCCAGAAGTTACATGTCCAAGTGAGGTGATGTCTTCATTGCAACATGAAGAAGAGACTTTAGGGACTGGGCAGTAGCATAAAGGGAGTGTCGGGGTATCACCTCTTAAGTGGGATATACAGTACAACCTGTAAGCAAATAACACATTGTAGCATTGTACCATTTGAGTATATAAATTTGGTCTAGACAGGGAGTGGCAATATTTTCCGAGGCACATAGGCATGAAGTGTAGAGGGCACTGAACATGCTTAATAATTAAGTTTATAACATAAAACTATATCATTGTTGTTTTCCTTATTTGAGATAATTAATGTATGGAATCCCTTATATATGATTTGATCCTCCAACTGCCTTATATACAGCATGAGCTCACAGCTGAACCTATTATAATATCAGTGGCCCAACACAGCCACCATAACTGCAGGGACCCTACAGCATACATTCTTTATACTGCATGAGCAACTAATGTGCCCTCTATATATAAGGCATGAAAGCACACATGATATACCTTTTATACTGAATATTTGCCAACACTTAGCTCTCCTATATATATGCATGATACCATACCGACTAAGCTACAATATATAAACATTCATGAACCCCATAGCTCTCCTAATATACCTGCTAAATAGGCTTACAATCTTTAAATTAATTATTATATGATTTATTGCTAATGAGACCCAATTAGCCTCCAATTTAACTCAGAACATGATTCCCCAATAAGCTTTCCATACCTGCATGTAGTAACACCTCAAATAATGCACTCGACCCAGACGTTGTGTGCAACGATTGGAACCCGATTAGAATCAACATGTGTTTTGCTAGACTACACATTGAAATATGGTTCAAACATAGAAGCTCACTCCGCATGTTCAGCCTCGCATGACGTAATATCTTGCTGTTTGATTAACTTAGATACAGTGTCCCTGTTACTTCACGCGAGGAGGAAATTTCACAATGTTCACCTCTAAATCTACATGTTTCACTATTATAAATCCATGTTCCCCATTTCACTTGCCATAAAGTATGTGTCAATCCCCACAAGAACTCACATGTTCACCCACATGAATCCATGTGTCCTACTCAGTTGAACTGCACAATGACCACTCCCAAGAATTCCCATGACTTTACCCTTCATAGAATCCCGTGTTACCCCAAAGTCCCATGTTCACGCCTATAGAATACCCACGTAGAACCTATAGAATCCCATGCGTTCACCTCAAATAGATCCACAAGTCACCTCCATAGAATCCAAAGTTCACCTAAGTAGAATCACCACGGTCACGTCTCCAGTAGAATTCCCAAATCCCAGCATAGGTAAATCCCAACGTACACCTCCATAGACTATCCGCACGTCAGCCACCCATAGATGCCACGCTACCCCAAGATCCCAGTTGTACCTCCACTGACGATCCCCAGTCACCCCATAGAACTGCCCCCACGTTCACCTACCGATAGAATACCCCAACGTTGCACTCGTCCATAGAATCCCCAGTTCACCTCCATAGAATCCCCATGTACACCATAGAATCTCTCCATATTCACCCCATAGAATCCCTCAACGTTCACCTCCATGAGAATCCACCCTTCACTCATAGAATCCCCGACTTCACTACATAGAATGCACCAGTATCACTTCCATTGAATGTCCTTCATTGTTTCATACACATGAAAAAAAAAACTGACAGACAATCAGAGCGTCAATTGGAAGTGACTCATGATACTTGCGTTTAATGATTGATGCGGCTAGACTCAAGGCGTACAAACTACGCTCAATAATTTCATCAACCCAAAAACAGCTGTTTGACAACGCATTTGAGTTAATTGCCTGAGAGCCCTTCCTCCACCAACTCCAGACCGCGCCTGAGGCCGTCATTTAGCACAACCTGTCTGTCTGAGCCCTCAATTTTATTACTTAGATAAATTCATGGGTTCTCTACCCCAGGACATCTGACATCTAAAAGAACACAAATGAGCCCATGATTACAGTAAAATATTTATACATCCTGGACGATTTCAGGAAACATCGCATGTGCACCCAACGGTGAAGCACCCTTATTGTACACGTCTCCTACCTACCGTATATACTCATGTATAAGCCGACCCGTGTATAAGCCGACCCCCTAATTTTGCCACAGAAAACTGGGAAAACTCGTGTATAAGCCGGGTGTATAAACTGCCCTCCTGCTCTGTGCTGCTCCCGTCCTGCTCCTTGCTCCCCCATCCAGCTCTGTGCTCCCCCATTCTCCTCTGTACTCCCCCCCCTCCTGCTCCGTCCTCCGCTGTGCTCCCCCATTCCTTCTCCGTCCTCCTGTGCCCCCCCTCGTCCTGCTCCATGCTCCTCTGTGCCCTCCATCCTCTCCCCCCCGTCCTGCTCGGTGCTCCTCTGTGCCCTCCATCCTCCCCCGTCCTGCTCCGTGCTCATTGTCCTCCTCCATCCTCCCCCCGTCCTCCTCCATGCTTACCCCGTCCTCCCCCCGTCCTCCTCCATGCTTCCCCCGTCCTCCGTTCTCCCCCCCGGTCATCCTCCATGCTTCCCCATCCACCGTTCTCCCCCGTCCATCCGTTCTCCCCCCCGTCCTCCTCCATGCTTACCCCGTCCTCCCCCCGTCCTCCTCCATGCTTCCCCGTCCTCCCCCCCCGGTCATCCTCCATGCTTCCCCGTCCACCGTTCTCCCCCCTGTCCTGCTCCATGCTTCCCCGTCCTCCCCCGTCCTCCTCCATGCTTCCCCGTCCTCCGTTCTCCCCCCCGTCCTGCTCCATGCTTCCCCCGTCCTCCGTTCCCCCCCGTCCTCCATGCTTCCTCCATCCACCGTTCTATCCCCCGTCCAGCTCCGTGCTCCTTGTCCTCTCCTCCATCATACTCACCCCTCCCCGTGCCATCGCTGAGGGTCCCTGCAATCCTGCGTTCTCCCTGTCTTCCTGCAGCTCTCCGGCACTGAGCGGTGATGTAATACCGCTCATTAAGGCCATGAATATGGAAGCCACGCCCATGGGAGTGGCGTCGCGTCCATATTACATGACCTTAATGAGCGGTATTACATCACCGCTCAGTGCCGGAGAGCTGCAGGAAGACGGGGAGAACACAGGATTGCAGGGACCCTCAGCGATGGCACGGGGAGGGGTGAGTATGATCCCAGCCACCGGCTCCTGGCACCATAGTTTGGGGAACTTTCCCACGGCACAACCCGACCATGTGAACCACTGGTTGAAAATCACTGGCCTAGAGAGACAGCGAGTGGGCGGGCACGGTGCAGCCTGCGGACCTCAGGTTTTCAGCCCCACGGCTGTCTCGGTCCGCGGGCCGGACTGAGACAACAAGAGGGCCGGTTGTGGCCCGCGGCCGCACTTTGCCCAGGTCTGGTCTAGACGAAGGAGAGCTGAGCTATTATCGAACCTTGCAAAGGTTCAGAAGCGGCACTTAACACTGACTTAATAACTGGCTCACCCGGTTGTATAACATCAAAACTAAGTGCATTGTTTGTTTTCCTGTATCTTGTTGATATACTTTTTTCATATCTGTATGGATTCTTTGATAGCTTTGATTTTGTCTTTCTATATCTTGCTTGATATTTTGACATCTTGCATGAGTTTTGTCTCTTAAGTGAACCATATTAATTCAAATATCAATTGTGTGCGAACCTTTTTGTTTACTTCTTTGAGTCCACCATAAACCAGGGCCCTACATGATGTTACATTCTTTTTTACTGTATAGACAAACTTAATGTGCTATGCTTTCTAATATAGTGGCAGTTAAAAGAAATGTTATTATGATACCTTTATTAATAACATGAATTCATTTTGCAACACTTTTGAAGCTACAATTACTATTGATATAGTGCTTGATACCAGTACAGTGACTTAAGCTGAATGTACAGATAGTATAAACATTATACACTGTATAACCTTCCTTATAGACTCTTACATACAGTATGCTCTTTTTTTTTTGTCTAAATCAGTTTTGGCTTACAATCTTGGTTAAGAGTGTAATGTGTTAGGTACTGGAGTTTTATTTTTCTATATGGAGAACCAATGTTCAGCTCCAAAGTTTAATTCTCAGAATTCTTGATTCCCTAGATAAGCATTTCTCAACCTGCAGTAAGAACACCACAAGAATAATGCACTGCGGACCCCAGAAGCGTTGTGATAGGCAAAAAGTGATTATGTGGAATACTCGATTTACAAATCAGGAACACTGTGTTTTTGGTGGCTAGACTACACATCTGGGGGCAGATATGGGTGTATGAAAAAAAAAAGCTCACTCCGGTGTCTTTATCTTGCAGCCTCTGCAGTGACTGTCCAATATGACTTGGTGTCGTATTGAATTGGAAGCTAAGATACAGTGAATCCTTTGTTTTACTTGAAGAGAGGGGAGGAACATTTTTCACAACTTTGAAACCTCTACAATCTACATTTTTCCTCCTATTAAAATCCTAGATTCCCCTTTCATTGCACCATAAAGTATGATGCTAACAAAAGTGCCCCACAAACACTATATGATACACCCACAGTGAATTCCTACTGTGACGTCCGCCTACTGCAGGTCTGAACTGCAGGCAAGACAGCACCCCAAGAAACCACGAGAATCTTTACCCCTATACAGGGATCTGGAATTACAGCAAAGCCCAGGGGGTAGCTGCCTATGAGAGCAGTGGACCGGAGTAGGAAGGACGCTAGGAAGGAATAAAAAGCGAGACCAAATGCGTAGTCAGAAGTCCAAGGGTCAAAATCAGGAGTGCAGCAAAGGTACAAAATCGGCAGGCAATAGAAGGGTCAGAAATTCAGGCTAAAGTTAAAGTCAAAACCAGGCGGGCAGCAAAGGTACAAAATCGGCAGGCAGTAGAAGTGTCAGAAATCCAGGCAAAGGTCAGAGATACAATAGCAAAGCAAACTAGCACACTGAGGAAACCAAGACTATATCTGGCAGCCTGCAAGCCAGGCTCCAAGGCATTTGAAGGGCCTGGCTACCTCTCACAGGCTCACAGTCTGATGACCTCATCTGGACCGCCCCCAGTACCAGGCCAGATGGTGATGCATGACTGACACCAACCACTTCACCTCTGACAGAAGAGCGAAGCCTACGCCCACCAGACGTCTGCACAGGGACCCCTCTCTGTCACCAACATTACCCACAGGCGAAACATGGCGATGCGCAGTGACGGAGACCGGCGTCAAAGGAGCAGAACCATATGAGGATACCGTTCTCCTATCACCGGCACCACCAGCCGAAGGAGTCCCTCTAAGAGGGCCTCTGGACCCTCAAAACCCGGTTTGTTGGGATGAAGGAGATGAAACTTTCTGATCAAACCCTTGGACGTTACTGGAAGGCACCAGGACCTTTCCTTTGGACGATAGCCCTTCCAATGCACCAGATACTGCACAGATTCTCTCACTAAATGGGAATCAAGGATCCTTTGGACTTCGTATTCCAAAGCACCCCCTACCAAAACCGGAGGAGGAGGGGACTGGACAGGACGAATCGGAGAGCCGTACAAATTGAGAAGTGACTCATGGAATACATTGGGCAGTTTAAATGATTGAGGGAGCTTCAGACGAAAGGCTACTGGATTAATCACCTCAATAATTTCATACGAACCAATAAACGTGGGACCTAGTTTGACAGACGGCACTTTGAGCTTATATTCCTGGTAGAAAGCCAAACTTTGTCCCCAACTCCCAGGTCCGGGCCCTTGGAGCGCCGTCTATTAGCAGACGAAGCCTGTCTAGTCTGAGCCCCTTTCAAGTTTACGTTGACTTCTGACCAGATAGTTTTTAACTGGTCTATGGTTCTTTCTACCCCAGGGACATCTGACATCCTAGAAGAGAACGAACCAAAGCGCGGGTGCAGCCCATGATTACAGTAGAAAGGGGTAGTCTTGATGGACTCCTGGTACTGATTATTCATGGCAAACTCTGCTAGCGGTAGGTGTTCCACCCAATCGGACTGATGCTCAGAGACATAACAACGTAGATTCTGCTCAAGCGCTTGGTTGGTGCGTTCGGTTTGACCATTGGTTTCAGGGTGATAGGCATAGGAAAGGACAATTCCATTCCAATTTGATTACAGAATGCCCTCCAAAATTTCAAAACAAACTGGGTGCCCCTATCAGACACGATATTCACAGGAATACCATGCAATCGCACAACATGAGTAATGAATAGTTTGCTCAGGGTCTCGGAATTAGGTAATCCGGACAGAGGAACAAAATTACACTGCTTGCTGAATCTATCCACCACCACCCAGATACACGTCTTCCCTTCTGAGAGTGGCAGATCAGTAATAAAGTCCATGGAGATATGGGTCCAAGGACTCTCAGGAGCAGGCAAGGACTGGAGCCACGCGGCAGGGAGATTATGGGGAGACTTAGCGCGAGCACAGGTTTCACAGGCCAGTACATAGTCCTTACAGTCCTTTACTACAGTTGGCCACCTAAAATTCCTAGTTATAAATCTGATGGTCTTTTTGATGCCTGGATGCCCTGCAAGGATGGAATCATGTGATTCCTTCAGAACTTGAAGGCGTAATGTGGCCGGGACAAATAGTTTTTGGGGAGGAGTAGTGTCAGATGCTTGTTCTGGGGATCTACGGATTTCTTCCAGAAGATCCAAGGATACAGCTGACATAACAATTCCCTTGGCTAGTATTGGAGTCGGTTCAGAGTCCTCGACCTGTGAGGGGCAAAAACTGCGAGAAAGGGCATCAGCCCTTACATTTTTAGTACCCGGTCGAAAAGTAATCACAAAATCAAACCTAGAAAAGAACAAGGCCCACCTTGCCTGTCTAGGATTCAGTCTTTTTGCTGACTCCAAGTAGGTCAGGTTCTTGTGGTCAGTAATTACAGTGATCTTATGTTTGGCACCTTCGAGGAAGTGGCACCATTCCTCAAAGGCCCATTTGATTGCCAACAATTTCCGATTACCTATATCATAATTACTCTCAGTGGAAGAGAATTTTCGGGAAAAGAAGGCACACGGACGAAGTTGAGTGAGGGATGCAGTGCCTTGCGATAGCACTGCCCCGACTTCAACTTCAGAGGCAGCTACCTCTACAATAAAAGGGCGGTCCAGATCATCAGACTGAACCAATATTGGGTTAGAGGAAAAACATTTCTTTAAGGCAGAAAATGCATGAATTGCTTCAGGCTTCCAATTAACAACATCTGCCCCTTTCCGAGTCAAATCAGTGAGTGGTTTGGCTATCTCAGGAAAACCTTTAATAAATTTATGATAGTAGTTAGCGAAACCCAAATATTGCTGCAGTGCCTTTAGAGACTGGAGTTGTACCCATTCCTTAATGGGTTGAATTTTAGAAGGATCCATGCGAAACTCTTTAGTCGACAAAATATACCCCAGAAACTGTATCTCCTGCATCATGAAGACACATTTCTCTAGTTTGGCGAATAAAGAATGCTCTCTGAGTCTCTGGAGGACAGAGCAGACGTGTTGGACATGTGTCAAAATGTCAGAAGATTAAATCAGGATGTCGTCCAAATAAACGACCACATCAACACCACTAATGTCTCTGAAAATCTCGTTCACAAAATTCTGAAACACTGCAGGTGCAGTACTGAGTCCGAACGGCATTATGAGATACTCAAAGTGGCAGAGGGGTGTGTTAAACGCGGTCTTCCACTCCTCTCCCTTTCTTATCCGGACAAGATTATATGCTGCTCGGAGGTCAAGTTTAGTAAACCAACGGGCTCCCAACAGCTGATTATAAAGATCAGGAATGAGTGGAAGTGGATACTGTTTTTTCACAGTGATTGCGTTTAACTCACGGTAATCAATGCAAGGTCTGAGAACACCATCTTTCTTTTCCACAAAAAAGAACCCGGCCCCCACTGATGAGGTGGATGGTCTAATAAACCCTTTTCGCAAACTGTCTGTTATGTAGTCTTTCATGGCCTGACGTTCTGGACCAGAGAGGTTAAATATTCTCCCCTTAGGGCAGGCGAGAATCCGGTACTAAGTCTATGGGGCAATCGTACTTTCTATGAGGGGGTAATTTCTCTGATTCCAAGACAGAAAATACATCCTCATAATCTCTGAATGCATAGGGTACAAAGGGAGGAGGTGTGATTTTAACTTGGTTCACTGATAGCGATATACAATTATCCTGACACTCTGGGCTCCAGCGCACGATATCACTCAAGTGCCAGTCAATGACTGGATTATGTTTGCGTAACCATGGCATACCCAGAACAACAACGGATGATAAATTATGGATAACAAAAAATGACACATGTTCAGCATGTAACGATCCCACTGACATTGATATTTCCTCAGTGACAAACTCCACTCCATTCTGGACGATAGGAGTGCCATTAATAGCAGTGGTTTTAATGGGTGCATTAAGCTTTAGCAGTGGTACACCAAGATTTCTCGCTACCAGGAAATCTATGAAATTCCCTTCTGAGCCACTATCCACATAAGCCTCCACACACACAGATTTCTTCAGGTAACACAAAGAAGTAGGTAAAAGGACTTTGGAAGCATCAGCGGGCAATACCTGGGCACCTGGCAGGCATGGCCAGAGCTACCAGGTACTGACGTCCAGGGAGTGAAAGCTTCTGAAGTCCAGTGTACTCCCAGAGATCTCCAGACTGTGGCTTGTGCAGCATGTTAGTAGGAGATGATGGAGTGATCCTCCACAGGACTGAACAATGAAGCCGGACACAGGTGCTCTAGCAACAAAATTAGCTCAGAAAAGGAGAGGAAGGAAAAAAAATTCAGAGAAAGGGTTAGGAAATGCTTTTATATTATTCAGAATATACAGTACAGACCAAAAGTATGGACACACCTTCTCATTCAACAATTTTTCTGTATTTTCATGACTATAAAAATTGTAGAATCACACTGAAGGCATCAGGCAGCACGGTGGCTCAGTAGATAGCACTGCAGCCTTGCAGCGCTGGAGTCCGGGTTCGAATCCACCAAGGACAACATCTGCAAGGAGTTTGTATGTTCTCCCCGTGTTTGCGTGGTTTCCTCCGGGTACTCCGGTTTCCTCCCACACTCCAAAAAAACATACTGATAGGGAATCTAGATTGTGAGCCCCTTCGGGACAGTGACGGCAATGTGTGTAAACTGTAAAGCGCTGCGGAATATGTTAGCGCTATATAAAAATAAAGATTATTATTTTATATCAAAACTATGAATTAACACATGTGGAATTATACATTACACTTTACAAAAAAGTGTGAAACAACTGAAAATATGTCTTATATTCTAGGTTCTTCAAAGTAGCCACCTTTTGCTTTGATTACTGCTTTGCACGCAGAAAAGGTGAACGGATGGACTCTACATGCCTGGTTCCCACCGTGAAGCATGAAGGAGGTGGTGTGATGATGTGGGGGTGCTTTGCTGGTGACACTGTTGGGGATTTATTCAAAATTGAAGGCATACTGAACCAGCATGGCTACCACAGCAACGTGCAGCAGCATGCTATTCCATCCGGTTTGCGTTTAGTTGGACCATCATTTATTTTTCAACAGGACAATGACCCCAAACACACCTCCAGGCTGTGTAAGGGCTATTTGACCAAGAAGGAGAGTGTTCGGGTGCTACGCCAGATGACCTGGCCTCCACAGTCACCAGACCTGAACTCAATCGAGATGGTTTGGGGTGAGCTGGACTGCACCCCCACACCATCACACCACCTCCTCCATGCTTCACGGTACAAAATCGGCAGGCAGTAGAAGTGTCAGAAATCCAGGCAAAGGTCAGAGATACAATAGCAAAACAAACTAGCACACTGGGGAAACCAAGACTATATCTGGCGGCCTGCAAGCCAGGCTCCAAGGCAGTTGAAGGGCATGGCTACCTATTACAGGCTCACAGTCTGATGACCTCATCTGGACCGCCCCCAGAACCAGGCCAGATGGTGATGCATGACTGACACCAACCACTTCACCTCTGACAGAAGAGCGAAGCCTATGCCCACCAGACGCCTGAGCAGGGACCTCCTCTCTGTCAACAACATTACCCACAGGCGAAACATGGCGATGCGCAGCGACAGAGACTGGTGTCAAAGGAGCGGAACCATATGAGGATACCGTTCTCCTATCACCGGTAACACCAGCCGAAGGAGTCCGGCGCCTCCCAGCGGCCGAGGCAGGAACACCAGCCACTGAATCCAACGGCGACATGACACCTACACAGTACCCCCCACATGCACAGTATGATAAACCTACTGTACCCCATTCCCCCAGCAAAGTGTGGTGATCCCAACCCAGTATGATCCCCCAACTGGGACCCACACACAGCCTTCCATGCATTATAATGGACCAACACCTTGTGACACTGTATAATGGCCAAAACTATCCCTCCAAACAGTATAATATTTCCCCCACACAGCCCTCTTCACAATATGATGGACCCAGGCAAACCTTCACACTATATAACTGCTTGCACACAGTAGAATCACCCCACATAGCCCTCCATAAAGTATAAATGCTTCCATATATTCCTTCAAATATTACAATAGCCTCCACATAGCCTTTCATATAGTATAATGGTCCTCACATATTGTAGCCCTCTATTTAGTACACTGGGCCCCACATTGTCTATGTCCATATAGTATGATGCACCCCATAGTCCTCTATATAGTATAATGCACTCTACATATTCCTCCATATAGTATAATGCGCTCTCCATTGTCATGCATATAGTATAATGCACTCATCATAGTCCTCCATACAGTACACTGTATTCCCCATGGTCCTCCATACAGTATGCTGCTCTCCCTATAGTCCTCCATACTGTATATTGCACTCCCCATAGTCCTCCTTACAGTATACTGTACTCCCCATAGTCCTTCATACAGTACACTGCACTCCCTATAGTCCTCCATACAGTATACCACACTCCCCATAGTCCTGCATACAGAATTATGGTCACCACAATTAAAAAATAACAATACTCACCTCTCTTCCTCATTCCCCCACTGCTCCAGTCTATGCAGAAATACCTCAGGGCAGCAGGCTGTGCTGATACGTCACACGGTGAGGAAGAATGAAGGAATAGGAAGCATCAGATGATGTTCCCTCCTCCAACATTGCTTTTAACTGTATCGGCATCCAGGATGTCGATACAGTTAAACATGCTATAATTGGTGGTGGGGAGGAGCCCAGTGTTGGCGGTGGCACGGCTCCTCTGACTCTTGGGCCCCATAACAGCCTCATGGCCTGCCACCTTGGCTGTACGCAACTGGCTGCCTCCCTTTAAGAATAATATAGAAAGGACTTGGCGCCATTTTAGATTCCAATAATGATTTGGAGAGAAAGTTGATTATTTTATAAAAATATTAAGGAAAGTTAAGGCAGCATCATCTGCAAAAATCAATTCCACCTCTTATATTATTAGATTACTTCATAAGTCTAATACTTTAAAAGTGCTAAAATAGCAAATCTACGTAATTCTAACTAACTTCCGGGACCGGTAGGTATGTATGAGTTATAAATACACCAAGCCAGTGAGCGTGGGCTCGCTATCCATACAATTGTATGCAGCAAGGGCACTCCCTCTAGTAGGCCATGCCCACTGTTCGGCTGCATCACTAGACAGGGCACAATCTCCCCAATACAAGTTTATGGAAGAATGTATACATACCCTCTGGTCCTGACTCAGAAGTTGGTGAATCCCTGCAGTGCACATTGCGAGCGTGGGGGAATTCATAATTCTGTAGTCACACAGAGTGACTGAAGACTTATCGGTTGGGACCGCACAACCCCTTTAAGGGCATATGCTCAATTTTTTTCTGCTAAGAGGTAGTTGCAGTAAAACTCTTAAGAAACAATGTCCAAGATCAGGGGAAGGGAACCTCTGGCTTGTGGGCCATATATGGCCCACAGTGAACTTTTCGGCACCTCCAGAGCAGATTGCCAGGGACCGCAGTGTGTAAGCCTGTAGACCTGTTTTGCTGGCTATAAGCCTTTAATTTCTTCTTGCATAGTGAGCAAGTGCATGTAGTGTTCACTAGTGAACGCTTCGGCCATACAATGAAGGACCAACATCTGGACATACTCTATGGGCAGAGCTTGGACGTGATACACTCCCATCCCACAGATAAAGACAGAAGTAGCTGCCACAGTGTATCCTGTGAAGAATGCACCAGCCCCAAATGTCTCCTATTATGCATGTACTCCAACACCAAGTATCCTGTGATGTATATACTCCTATTGTGTCTCCAATTCTATATATTGTAGCCTGTGTCTCATGTGATGTATATTTTCCAGTCCCAATGTCTCCTGTGATGCATATCCTTCAGGCTCTGTGTGTTATGTGATGTATATGCTGTAGCACCAATATCTCTTATTGTACATACTTCAACCACAGTGCTTCCTATGTGATATACAGTGGGTAAAATAAGTATTGAACACGTCACCAATTTTCTAAGTAAATATATTTTTAAAGGTGCTATTGACATAAAGTTCTCCGTAGATGGCGGTAAAAACCCATCCAATCCACACAGGCAAAGAAAACAAATCATAGATGTCCATAAATTAAGTTATCTATAATAATGAGAAATTACACAGGAAAAAAGTATTTAACATGCTTACTAAATTTATTTAATATTTCATCCAAAGCCTTTGTTGGTGATGACAGCTTCAAGAAACCTCCTATATGGAGAACCTAGTCGCATGCATTGCTGAGGCATAATTTTGGTCCATTCTTCCACACAATCACTCTTCAAATCCTGAAGCTCCCGTGGGCTCCTTCAATGAACTCTGAGCTTTCGTTCCTGCCATAAATTTTCTATTGGATTCAGGTGATTGGCTAAGACATCCAAGCAGTTTTATTTTCTTTCTCTGAAACAAATTGAGAGCTTCCTTGGCTGTGTATCTGTGATCATTGTCTTGCTGAAATGTTTCATCTTCAACATCCTGGTAGATGGCAGCAGTTTTTTATAATTAATGTCTCTGCATATTTGTCCAATCTCTCTTCAAGTATATAAAGTTTATCAATGATGTACTCTGAAAAGTAGCCCAACACCATGATGTTCCCACCTCCAAACTTCACTATTGCTATAGGGTTTTTGAGTTGTTATGCAGTAACTTTTGGCCTTCACACATGGTGTACTATGGCAAGTAAAGAATTTGGTCTCATCTGACCAGACTATATTCTCCCAGCATTTCACATGATTGTCTAAATGTTGTTGAGCAAACTTTAAATGCACTTGAACAATGGAATCTTATTTGGTAAGCATGCGTACATGGCAGGGAGGTTGAATGCATTACTGATAAAAAAATTTAACCTGCTGATTTCAAGTCTTTCTGTAGCTCTGCACAGATGGCTTTGACTCTTGGGTAAATCTTCCGATAATATTACTTTCACTCATCTGTCTGAAATCTTGCAGGGAGCACCTGGTCGTGGCTGGTTTATGGTGAAATGATATTCTTTCCACTTCTGGATTGTGGCCCCAACAGTGTGTCTTACATACATCTACAGACATTACAGAGAGCTGTTGGCTGAACATGAGTTATTGATTGAGGGTGGTGTACAATAATAAATTATATTGTGGTACCGTGTTAGCCAGAAAAATCAATGTGAATACTTTTCCGTCCAATTATGACAAGAGCATTCTTAAGGTGATACCTTTATTGGCTAACCAGAAAATTATATGTTCGCTAGCTTTCAGAGCTCAAAGGCTCCTTCTTCAGGCAAGATTACAGTAATCTTGCCTGAAGAAGGAGCCTTTGAGCTCTGAAAGCTAGCGAACATATAATTTTCTGGTTAGCCAATAAAGGTATCACCTTAAGAATGCTCTTGTCATAATTGGACGGAAAAGTATTCACATTGATTGAGGGTGGAAAGGAATAAGGAAATTCTTGCTTTCTGCTCCATTACGTTTCATTTGTGTGCTGTTTTCAACTTTATTTCCACCTGTCTGACAAGCATAAGCAGAAAAACAAGGCTGGAGAACATCATTGTGTGAACAGCTGTCATTCCTCTTTATTTCTTTACTTTTACATAGAGTTCTTTGACTGAAACAAAGGGAACAAAGCTCATTATTTGGTTTCTTCTATTGAACACAAGTTTGTTCAGGCTTTTATAAACTGCACATTTCTACAATGCAATGAAGGGAGATGAGTCACTGGCGGTTTGTCTAAATGGATAATCCTTTCCTAATCTCAATGAAAAACATCCTGTTAACATTGTCATATTCTAAGGATTGTTCTTACAGAAGCAATAGCATTAAATGATTAATCCGACACCGCTGGGTCAGATTTATTGTCACAGAAGAAAATGTCTCTATGGGTCAAAGATTTTGTAAGGAAACTTAAGTGAATGTGAATGTATGCATTAAGTTAACACATTCACAATGTTTGACACACAAGTTGAATACCTGAGCAAGTAAATCATTAGAATTGTAAAGAAAACATCAGTGAGTACGGGTGTAAAGGTACTGCCACACTAAACAACATCGCTAACGGGATCGCTAAAAAACGTCACTATTTAGCGATCCCGTTAGCGATGTTGTTGTGTGCGGCATCTACCAGCGACGTGGCCCCTGCTGAGATCCTGCTGTGATCTCGCTCGTCGTTCTCATCGTTCCGGACCCTATTTTTATCGTCGGCGCCCCGCTGGTAAGTATATATCGCTGAGTGTAGCACCTTTTGTTAGCGATTTAGCGGTACTTTTGTACCGCTAAAGTCGTTAAGGAGATCGCTAACCGCGATAGCGTCCTTAACGACATCGCTAAATTAGGCTGCTACTAGCGATATAGAAACAATCCCGCTAGCGATCGCATTAGTATGCGTCGTTATCGTGATTGCTAGCGGGATTGTTTAGTGTGGCAGTACCTTAATAGGAAAGTAGATGATAGAACATGGATCTAATGACTTATGACTGCTTTAGTGAACATTGCCCAAAACTAAAATGAGTTTCCAAGATATCAGCCAAAGATCAGTAGCTCTCAGACTATGGAATAATTCACAGATTCTCACAAAAAATGTCAGTTTTAACTCAAATCTGCCATCTTGTATAGAGAAGGACTTATTAAGTGAAAAATGTTCTGGTTTTTCCCACATTTGGCTTCAGGAAACTCATTTGCCCAAATATACAGTGTATATGGTGGCAGGTACTGGCTGGCAAATTTTGGCCTCATGGGTAATCTCGCTGAAGTGGTGCATGAGTTGTGGGGTGCCCTTTTTAACCTGCTGCATAAAATCAGCAGAAGTAACAAGGCTTCGGTAATTGGGATCGTACAGACGTGCAATCCTATATACATTATCTAGCTGCTTGTAACATCCTAATCAGTCATAAGGAATAAGAATTAGTTTTCCTTATTTTCTATTAGTTTTAGGTGATGCAGAGCAAATCTATCTGAAATATATAATTTATATACCGTACATAACCTCGCTTGTTAAAAACTACATACATTAGCATACATGGTACAAATCTAGAATAAGGCCTTTTATAACAGGGGCTTTACAATAGCAGCATCAGCCAAGTGAATAAATTTGAAAAATACATAAAAGAATTTGATAAGTAGCTCTCTGCAGACTGAATCAACCACTCTAATAATGTTGACATTCAACTGTATTTATGCCGGGTATATGTTTTTTAGCAGTATATTACAGTCAAGACCGAAATGGTTGGCACCCTTAAAATTGTTACAGAAAATGAAGCATTTCTTGCAGAAGATTATTGCAATTACACATATTTTGTTACACACATGTTTATTTTTTTTGTGTGTATTGGAACAACGAAAAAATGAGAAAAAAGGGAAAATTGGACATAATTTCACAGTAAACTCCATAACTGGGCTGGACAAAATTGTTGGCACCCTCAACTTAATATTTGGTTGCACACCCTTTGGAATAGATAATTACAATTAATTGCTTCCTATACCCATCAGCAAGCTTTTTATGCCTCTGAACTGGAATTTTGGACCACTCTTCATTTGCAAACTGCTTTAGGTCTCACAGAATTAATGGGTGCCTTCTTTCAATAGCAATTTTATGATCTCTCCACAGGTGTTCAATGGGATTTAGATCCGGATTCATTGCTGGCTATTTCAGAACTCCCCAGCTATTTTTGGTTCCATCCATTTCTAGGTGCTTCTTGAAGTATGTTTGGGGTCATTGACCTGCTGGAAGACCCATTACCTTGGACATAAACCCAGCTTTCTGACACTGGGCAGTGGATTGTAACCCAGAATCTTTGAACCTCCACCATAGTTGACTGTAGGTACCATGTTCATATCTTTGTAGGCCTCATTTTGTTTTTGGTAAACAGTAGAAGGATGTGATTTACCAAAAAGCTCTGTCATGGTCTCATCTGTCTAAAAGACTCTTTACCAGAAGGATTTTGGCTTACTCACATACATTTGACAAACTGCAGTCTAACTTTTTTATGTCTCTGTGTCCGCAGTGGGGTCCTCCTGGTTCTCCTGTCATAACGTTTAATTTCATTCAAATGTTGGCGGATAGTTCGCACTAACACTGATGTACCCTGAGCGTGCAAGACAGCTTGAATTTATTTTGAACTTGATTGGGGCAGCTTATCCACCATCTGGACTATCCTGTGGATTTCTTTTGTGTCCATGTTGAGGGAGATAAGCTACAGTTACATGGGTTGTAAACTTTTATAGGCAATTCCCAAACCATTTAACTATATCTTGCCCTAAGTGTACTAAATCTATCCCGATAGCTTTCCACTGGTTCCCCCTATGTACAGCCCTCCCCAATCCCCAGGGACGGCCTTGAGGTAGAACCTCCAGGAAACCGAGACACAAACCTGCTTTAAGGATAAAATGCAGATTTATATGTAAAAGCATGTAGCAATAAAACATACATATAAAATGTCGCAGAGTGCATCTGCTTATCGTCAGCACTGTACTTACGCAAGCTTCAGACAGCAAGATATCTTTAGTAAACAGTATTTACTTCATACTGGACAAACATGAGATACAATTCAGTGTCACACAGTCCATGGAGAAAACAAAACAGGAAGCAAAGCGAAACAACCAACAACAAGAGAGTTTCCCTCCCCACATTACAGCAAGCATATAACATTACACACTATCGCCATCTGCTGTCTGGTTAGTATAAAGTCCTCCTTTTACTTATAATAAGTCCCAATCTGTTGCATATGCCAACATAAAATTCAATTCTCTCTTGCCACGGCATCTTCTTGAGCACTGGTCACCATCTTACAGATACACATATGCATACGTACACAATTCAGGGTCGGACTGGGACTAAAAAGCAGCCTTGGCATGCAAACCCACAGCAGTCTACATACAATATCACCCCTGCACAATGCTCAGTGGGGTAAATATTGTTTTATTTGGTCATTTACCCAGGAATATATAACTTAAAGAAAAAAAATAGATTATTTAGATGAAGACCTTTGCGATATCTGACGCTCCTTTTGAGAATGAACGAAGCAGAAATGCGCATGCTCTCCCTCTACTCCATTCATTCTTAGGATCATTGGGGTCCCATCTGGAAAATATCCCCTACTCTGTGACACAACCACTTTAAAGGGAACCTATCAGCTGATTCATGCTGCCCAAAATTAGAGAAAAAGACCCCCAAATGACTTGAATACAAAATTAATATCTTTACTGAATGATGCAGAACAATATCTTAAAAACAATAAAATACACGTAGGCGAGGATTATGATCTATGAAAGAACAGTACTCTGGATAAAAAATAACATTCCACAGATGCAGTCTGGCTAAATAATCTTAGTCACATCTAAACAAATATATACATAATGAAAGTTAATTAGTCATAAAGTAGAGGCTTACAGATAAATGTCTAGTAAATAAGAATTATTCTTAATGAAATGACTCCCACAGACAAGGTATACATGTGCCTCCTAGTGGTTATAAATGCATCAATGATAATGATATATACACATGCAATATAAGGGAATCAGTACAAGAAGAATCCAGGACATCACCCATGGTGGTCGGAACTATATAGCTGCGTAAGGCTTCTAGCACTAAATAAATATTATATGTTATGTAAGTGTGTGGCCCAGCTGCGCTTGGTGACACATGTTCCCTGGAGGATGCACAGAAAGGTAATGCACAAACACCTGATATTCATTCACACTCCACACTTCCCTATAGTGCCACTAGAGGGAGCCTTAGAATATATAAGAGTGTGGGAGACGTAGCAGTTAGTTCAGTCTGAGCCAGTGTTGATTTCCTGTCAGAGTAGAGCTCAGAGCAGATGGAGATTCCTGTCAGATGAGACAGAGGAAGAAAGACAAGCTGTTACCTCATAACAGGCTGACTGTTGGTTCCCTATGAACGTGGAAAGTGACTCTCAGAGTGTGCACAAAATCAGTCTGACGGAAGGTCCTGATAGCTACTCTGGACAGAGCCTATGAAGGAAAAGAAGGAACGGAGCTACAGTTATTATAACAACGAGTCGACTGAGGAACGGTCAGTGAGCGGTGATAGAAGGAAGCTGACGACTACACCTACTGTTGCCTGTGCTTATGTTAAGGGTGTGAGTAGGGCGACAGGCAAGTGGTAAAAGGAAGAAAGAGTGACAGAGGGGAAATAGCAACGATAGCTGACCTCCACTCTGCCCAACCGGACACCGGGTCCGAGCTTGCTAGTTCCTTCACGGCTAGTGGGAGAAACCGGAGATCCCTGCTGGACTTCAGGTCGCAGAGGGGCCCTTCAGTGCTGATACGTAACCGGGGTCAGGAAGAACAGGAATCTAGCAGGACGCTGCAGATATAGACTTAGTTCTTGCCAAAAGGAGGCTCCACCACAATGTCGGCCGGGCGTAGCTGTTCTATACGGAGTTAAACTTAGCTTCATGCAAGTTGGAGACTCACACACATTAAGAAGTAAGGAGGCCTTAAACCTACTCAGTGATTACTGGATGTGCATCCTCCAACCTGAGCAGCTTCCCGGGACATGCTTGCAAATACCACCAGTAAAGGTATGGAAAGAGACTGACTTGTGTGTGTCTGCCTTATTGCCTGCACCCTTGCACCGCCATTTACCCTGAGGGATCCAGTCTCGCCTGTGGGAGACTTAACACCTTGCTGCCCAATAACAACCCCTCAGAGGATTCACCCTGCAGCGCTGGTCACCCTGATCAGGAACCACAGGTGGCGTCACGAACATTCTACAATCCCCTGTAAATACCCCCCCTTGAATGAGCGCCCAGGGCAACGGACCGAGCTGTGCTACCTGTGACCTCTCCCCCATTGAAGTGGACGGGCTCGGTGCCGAGTACCCCATAAGCCCTGGTACCTTGTGCGACTCATAAGCAAGTCTATAAGGCAGGCCCTAGAGGTTCTATTAAACAAGCCAAAGAGGCTAGAGACCGAAATATTAAGGTGCTTAAGTGCTATGTGATCTCAGTACATAGGTCATTTACCAAATCAGTAACTCATAACCTAGGAATCCTATGATAGCTCCATGAAACATGTATAAATAAATGTCCAACCCTTATCAATAAAGAATAAAGTGCATAGTGCTGTAGTATCATAGTATGCCAGTCAGTCAATATCTAAGTTATCCAGGATCTGATACAGAGCACAAAATACCCAAATATGCAGATCCACCATGGTAATGTGTAATCCAGTACCCCTTGACACACATTTCACATCAAGTTTCATCACAAGGGATTACTAGACTAGATAGGTACAGGAATGTATGTCTTTATAACCCCCTTCATGCAGCTACCAATTTCCGTTTTTGTGTTTCCATTCTTTCCTCCCCTTATTCTCAGAGCCATAACTCTTTTATTTTTCTGTCCACATAGACATATGAGAGCTTGTTTTTTTGATGGACGACTTGTACTTTTGAATTACACCATTCATTTTACCACAAATTCCAAGTGTGGTGAAATTGTGGTGTACATTTTGTGGCAAAAATGGCCTTGCAATATGATTCTCTTCATTAATGTGATTAAAATGACACCCAACATGTCTAGTTTTTTCATTATTTTAGTGTTAAAAGAAGTTTGCAAAAACATTTTTTGGGGTTGTGTTGCTATTTACCGATTCCCGTAACATTTTTATTTTTTGGTTGATGGAGCTGTATCATGGCCTACATTTGTGGGCGCAAAACAATGTTTTTATTAATACCATTTTGGGATAGATGAGGCTTTTTGATCACTTGTTACAACCTGTTTTGTGGAATTGCGAAGACCAAAAACCATAATTTTGGCGTTCTTGAATTTTTTTCATTTACGTTGTTTACTGATCGAGTTAATTGTTTTTATATTTTGATAGATCGGATTTTTCTGAATGTGGTGATACAACATATGTTTTTTTTGTAATTTTTTATATCTTTATTTTCAATGTGGGAAAAGGGGTGATTTGAACTGTTAGATTGTATACATTTTTTTCATATTTTTTAAACTTTTTTTTTACTTTTTAGTGTTCTTGTTAGTCCCCATAGGGGACCTGAAAATGCAATTTTCTGATCTCTTGTGCTATATACAGCCAGGACCGACATCAGGGCATTACAGGATTCTGCCGATGCAGTAACTGATCCTGTGTCCGAGATTCAGGTTCAGTTACTCTATTGCCGTGCGGGTCCGCACGGCAATAGTTAAAGCCGCCAGGCAATCGGAGGCTGGTAGCTGACGTCAGCGCGCACGTCGCCTGTGTATGACATCATTGTCATTCGCTGGCGAGTGTGCGCTTGAAATGCTTGGCGGTATCATCGCCGCAGGAGCGCAGCCAGGTAAGGAAAAAGTTTTTTTTTAATTTTTCACTGGCAGGATGGAGACACATGAACCATGTGTCTCCAACCTGCCCGGGGCAGAATGGGAGACAGGCGGGCAGGATAGGAGACACGGGGCAGGATGGGAGACATGGGGGCAGGATGGGAGACACGGGGCAGAATGGAAACAAGGGGTAGAATGGAGACAGGGGCAGGATTTTAGACACGGGGCAGGATGGAGATATGGGGCAGAATGGAGACAGGGGGCAGGATTTGAGACACGGGGCAGGATGGAGACACGGGGCAGAATGGAAACAAGGGGCAGAATGGAGACAGGCGGCAGGATTCGAGACATGGGGCATGATGGAGACACTGTGGCAGGATTGGAAACACAGGGGGCAGGATTGTAGACACAGGGCAGGATGGAAACACAAAGGGCAGAATGGGAGACATGGGGCAGAATGGGAGACACGGAGGCAGGATGGGAGACATGGGGCAGAATGGAGACAAGGGGCAGGAATGGAGACAAGGGGCAGGATTGGAGACACGGGGCAGGATTGGAGACAGGGCAGGATGGGAGACACAAGGGCAGGATGGGAGAAATGGGGGCAGGATGGGAGACACAGGGGTAGGATGGAGACATTGTGCAGGATGGAGACAGATGGGGCAGGAATATGAGGCAGAATGGAGACAAATGGTGCAGGATCATGGGGCAGGAAGGAGACAAATGGGGCAGGATCATGGGGCAGGATCATGGGGCAGGATGAAGACAGATGGTGCAGGATCATGAGGCAGGATGGATACAATGGAGACAGATTGGGCAGGATCATGGGACAGATGGGGCAGGATCATGGGACAGATGGGGCATGATCATGGGACAGATGAGGCAGGATGGGAGAACATTTGGGGCCAGGTTAGGAGAACATATGGCTGGAGCCAGGAATGAGACACACGGGGGCCAGGATGGGGATATTATTACCATAGGGGCTAATTAATGGATATTATTACTGCAGTGATGTATTTATTTTATTTTTTGAGAATACTGTTTTAAATGGGGGAGGCAATCCTCTTACTGTGCAGAGCAACACTGTTGCCTTTTTTTCTTCATCTAATGTAGTTTAGAATTTGGGAAAAAATAAGTTATGTGTTCTGCAACCCATGCTCTAGATAACTGTGATATTTCCTGCAGAGACGAGCCCTGGCTAGAAGTTGTGATGGCGGTCTGTGCTGGATGAAGATGAAAAGCGAAGATGAAGGACTTCACCTAGAGATGTCACTGGTGAGTAAGTGTGTTACCTGTACACTGACACTATACACCATATACTATATACAGCAGTCCTGTGTACAATGTCACCAGTGATCACTGTATTACCTTTACACTATACACTATATACAGCGCTCGTGTGTATAATGTCCCTGTTGATCACTGTATTACCTGTACACTGACACTATATACAGAGCTCCTGTGTATAATGTCACCGATGATCACTGGTATTACCTGTACACAGACAATGGCACTTATGGTGATATTAGTATTTTTTTTTTTATTACTGATCAGTATTGTAGTATTCATTCACTATGTGTTGATAATATGTTGTCCGGCCATGGTGTGGCGGTATTTGTTCCTTGTATGTGGTATTATTGGTCACCATGTGGTGGTAATACGTGGTCTGGACATGGTGCAGTGGTATTTGTCCCCTGTATGTGATATTATTGGTCATTTTAAAAATTGAAAAATAAATACATACCTAAATTGTATTGGATATTTTAACAAATGTTTAATAGGTGTTAGGGATCGAGTTCCCACTGCTGCACAAGGGGAATCTCGAACCAGTCCCGCTGCGGTCCCCCATCCATCTCCGGCCACAATGGAGCCTGCTCAGCAGAGACGTCGGTCCCAGCGTCTCGCTCAGTCTAATGCTATACAGAGGCTTGTTGCTGCCTCTCCTGGTTCCTCTATTATAACCAGTGCTGGAGCAGGCAGTCCTGGGACAAAGTCCTTGCTTTCTCCATCTGAGCATGCCCAGGGCAAGATCTCCCATTGGAGATCAGGGGTCACATGCTCGGTTACAGCAGCGACTCCCATTGGTCCGCCAGGAAGGTCCTGAAAGTGCTTGGGTTCTGGAACAGTTTCTCATTGGTCCTTTTCTGGAAGGTCCTATAGCTGCTACTATAAAAAGGTGGCATAACCGCACGGCCGCGCGCTAGTATCAAATCTGTTACGTGCTGCTTGCGCCAGTGTGGTCATGTATGCATGTGGTTAGGTCTGGCTGAAATAAGCCCCTAGAATACCGGCACCTCCGTGAGGAGTTTTGTATGCATGTGTTTAGGGCTCGGCTGAAAACGCCATTAGAATACCGGCTACTCCGGTGAGAAGATTATTGCTTGTTTTCTGATTGCATGACCACAGACAGCAATCCGCTTAGCAGTCATCTGTGTCCCCTGTGAGTCTAACAGGACACAGTCTTTGTCACAGCGGCTCTGTGAATTAACAGAGTCTGCTTATATCGCCATATAGCGCTACAGCATTTTAGTTAGAGACTCTGTGGAATAACAAAGTTCACCCATACCGCCATATAGTGCTACGGCGTTTACATCTGCGACTCTGCGGGATAACAGAGTTCGCTCATACTGCCTATTTGCGCCATCTTACTAGCAGTAGGCTCTGCCTGCACGGTGGACCCTGGGCTGCGACCGCACCTCTCCTTAATATCTTTTAGGTGCGTTCCGCAGGCCCTTAACAATAGGTTACAGTAGAGTAGGGCCTGGCCAAAAGAGTCTACCTTGTCGTGGTGGTGGCTTAAAAAATCTTTTGGCCAAAACAAAAGCTGCTGGCTATATATGTGATCTGGTGATGGATACTGTTAATGTATGATTGGTGAGAAGTGGAGTTTTTCCAAGAGAGAGCAGTGGGTCTGTGGACAGTTCGAGGGGTGGAAGCGGGGCTGGGGTGGAGCCTGGGCGAAGTCTCAAAGGGGCTCCGAAAATTTTGCCAGTATGAGCATCGCTGTATGTAGCAGAAATCACAGTCCTCTTTGAAGCCCAGCTTCAGGCAGGGATTCAAAGGAGCTACGTCATGACAACCCATCAGTGACACATGATCATGTCACTGGAGCTCCGATGGGTGGAAAGAATGATGAGCACACATGTCAGTGCATGTTAAATGCTGCTGTCAGAGATTGACAGTGGCATTGAACAGCACAGATAAACAATTGCGGGCAGAGCACTGCTCCACCCGCAATAGTCAGCTGCAGGTTCTTGCTGCATTGCACAACCATCACCTGCCGGGTTTGGGGCAGGCTCGCTACGGGAGCCCGTTTCAAACACCCGCTTCTGACAAGCACAGTACATGTAAGGCGATAAGCTAATGATGACACTCGGATCAAACTCTGCTGCGAGTACAAGCATGAGCCGAGGTCCTATGAGAGAATCACAGCACAGGTGTGGAGGAGATGGAGAAAGTAATTTCTCCTTCTCCATTGCTGGCGTCCTCAGGAATCGCACTGCACTCAAATGATACCCGAGTGCAGTTTCACATGAACCCATAGACTTGTATGGGTCTATGCGATAAAATTCTGTCAGCCACTCACAGCATGTTGAGATTGTTTTCCATGCCTATTCGGCATGAGAAAATAATGGCAGATCTGCACTGCCTCATAGAATAACAGTGGCATGAGTGCAATCAGATTGTGCATGTCCGATTTGTACTCTCATGTGAGCAAGCCCATATATTGACATGCGGACAGAATCAGGCTGCTGTATTTAAAGGTACAGTGCTACCCAGCGACCACTAATGTAACAGATTTCCGGGTGGCCCTCAACAGCTGTTTGAGGACTGGCCTGAGGGGCATTTGCCCATCTGTTCCCCGGCCCTGCCTGCCTCTGTATGGTGGATATTCATTTCAGTATGGAATATATGAATTGGTTAGGTCCACTTGAGGAAAAGTCTCTTTTTGATAGCAGAGATAATTTAATATCCAGCAGTAGAACTCATGCCTTGTAAAAATGCATCTTCTCTATTGTAAATCTGCAAAAGGACTTGGAATAAATAATGCAAGAGTTAAGAGTGAGAAACATGTTTCAATGCTATGCCCTTAATCATTAGCATGATTGAGTCCTACTGCTGGATATTATCTTATCGTTGCTATCAAAGAGCACCTTTTCCTCAAGTGTTCCACGCATGGGATGTGCCTGACCTGCATGATATGGAAATATTTGTTTTCAAATTTTTTGTTAGTTCTTTGATAGCTACTTGTTTGTTGGCTCATACTGGGGAGTCCGGAGCATATGACCCTCCACTATGATGTTCACATAAACTAATAGAAAAAATGATCTAATGAACTCCCTAAAATATAAAAGAAAAACATAACTCTTTTCTACTTCACCATAGATGTTGAGTCTTTTTCCTTTCTTAGGCCGGAGTCACACTGGCGACAAAATCGGACGACTGCAATGCGATGAAATATCGCATTGCAGTCGGACCTATGTTAATCTATGGAGCAGCTCCCAGTATCAGATTTTTTGTGGTCCGTTTTAAACGTCCGTGTACAATCGCAGCATGCTGCGATTGTCACCGATTGTGGGTCGACAATCGCCAATGCAAGTCTATGGGAGCGATGAAAAATCTGATTACAAACGGACCACACTGTGTGACTTGCGATGAAATCGCATCGGTGTCCTTTAGAAAAGCCGGCAATTCATCCCCGGCTATACTGTAAAATCACACTGACAGCTTTAATAAAGACTAGAAAGAATAGATATATACACATAGAACACATATATTATATATATACATGTCATTGTGACATGTACATATACATATATTTATAGTTCCTAGACTTCTACATACTGTAATAGCCGCTAATTCAATTGCCGGGTTTTGTGAAATCACAGAAGCCGACATGAAATGATACATTGTTTCCACACATTTAACCATGTAATTTCATGTATTTTTATATATGTTTGAAACATACAATTACATGAGTGTATTTGTGCAAAATTTCAGACATGTAGGGGTTAATTAAAGGTGTAATTTCGTTGAAAAAAAATGCGTGGGCTCCCGCTGTATTTTCTCCACCAGACAGACAAAGCAAAGCGAGTGGGGGCAGATAATAATAGCCCAGGGAGGGTGCATTTTTTTTGTGCCCCCCCGGCTACTAACATCTGCCCCCAGACACCCCAGAAAGGGCAAATCTATAATTAGATTCGCCCTTTCTGGCACTTTGCCCGTCTATTCCCATTGCCCTGTAGCGGTGGCGAATGGGTTAATCTCACCTTACTGTCACCTTGCAATTGAAAGGTGACCTAAAGGCAGGTTAATAATTGATAGCTGTCAATTAGACAACTATCAATTATTAATCCTATTGAAGTAAATAAAAAAAACACACACACTTTAAGAATAAATAATTTTAATGAAATAAAAACACATTTTTTTGACCATATTTTATTTTACACTTAATCCGTGCAAAGCCATTGATCTCCTAAAATAAAGAAAAAAAATAAAACAACATTATTCTTACCTATTCCGCCGATCTGTCACGTCCCACGCTGTAATCCTTCACAAAGGGTTAACTAGCTTTGAGCCAAGCAGTGCAAGTAATCCTGCATGCTCAGCTCAAAGCTCATGAATGAATAAGTTCCTCTCCTGGCGACAGGAGAGGATGTGTTTCATGAATGAAGCTTAATTGATTGTGTCCACTTTCCCTTTAGGTCAGGTCACTAAAGTTAAATTGCCAATAAATCAATTAAGCTCCATTCATGAATCTATTCCTCTACTTTCGCTGGAGAGGAAGTTATTCATTCAGGGGAATACAGGTCTGAGACAGCATTATTAGCTCTCTGCGACCTGTAACCTGTTAACCCTTTATGATGGATTACACCGTGGGACCTGACTGTACATCGGATTGGTAAGTATAATTTTGCTTTTTTATTTTATTTTTATTACAGGAAATGGTTTTAGCAGGAAAATAAAATATGGTCAAAAACGTGTGATTATTTAATTAAACTTATTTTTTATTAAACTGTGTGTGTTTGATTTTTCTTTCATACAATAGGATTAATAATTGATAGTTGTCTAATTGACAGCTATCAATTATTAACCTGGCTTAAAGAGACCTTTCAATTGCAAGGTGGCTGTAGCCCCTTATTAACCCATTCGCCACCGCTACAGGGCAATGGGAATAGACGGGCAAAGTGCCAGAAAGGGCGAATCTAATTATAGATTTGCCCTTTCTGGGGTGTCTGGGGGCAGATGTTAGTAGCCAGGGGGGGCACAAAAAAAATGTACCCTCCCTAGGCTATTATTATCTGCCCCCACTCGCTTGCTTTGTCTGTCTGGTGGAGAAAATACAGCGGGAGCCCACGCATTTTTTTTCAACGAATTTACACCTTTAATTAACCCCTACATGTCTGAAATTTAGCACACATATACTCATGTAATTGTATGTTTCAAACATATATAAAAATACATGAAATTACATGGTTAAATGTGTGGAAACAATGTATCATTTCATGTCGGCTTCTGTGATTTCACTGAAGCCGGCAATTGAATTAGCGGCTATTACAGTATGTAGAAGTGTAAGAATTATAAATATATGTATATATATATGTCACAATGACATATATATATATATATATTATATATATGTGCTCTATGTGTATATATCTATTCTTTCTTTTGGCATTTAAATACTATTCTTTTGGATCCATTATATGTCAGTTTTGCAAGCCTGCGAGAAAATCTCGCAAGTCGGATGAAAATCGGATGTTACAAGGTACACACACATGCGATTAAATCGCATCTTTGAAGGAAAATCGGATGCCAGAAGGATGTGTGATGTTTTTATTTTGATCCGATTGTCGACCATCTAAAACGGACCGATTTTTTGTGGTTGTGTGTGACTCCAGCCTTACTGTCATATCATAGCTGTGCTGTGGGGTCTGAGACAATATTTTCCTTGTTGTTCTTTCTCTTGCTGTCATACTATGTGAGAAACTGCTGTTTCACTATTCCCTTCTCCAACATACTCTCTGTATTCTATTTCTGACTTCAATTAAATACAGCAGCACGATTTCTCTCCTCTCTCTCACTCTCCTCCTTCTCCCTCCTCCACTCTCCATAAGTTTCAATAGGCAGATGTAAGTGCAAAGTGATCCTTCAGGGTAGGTTCACAGAATCGTTTTCACCATATCCGAGAAAAATGGTTCAATTATTCTGATCCAACTTTGATCAGAGTTTGATCAGAGTGGCATCAGTTTTTCTTTGACATGGAGAGAAAAAAAAAGTTTCTCCCCTTTTCTATTCTGTCATTCAAGTGTGGTCCGGTTTTTTTTTCACAGACCCATAAACTTGCATTGCTGATTTTGATCTGACACTCAAATCAAAATCGGACATTTCTCCAATTTTTTCCTAGGACCATTCGATGAAGGAAAAAATTGTACATGTACACAGCCCTGTAGAATATCAGCGGTATTAGTGCTATCCAGGAGAATCACAGGTAACACTCGTGTGAGAAAATTGGTTGAGTGCACGAGCATCTAAGGCTAAGTGCACACGTTCAGGAATGTGTGCAGAATTTTCCTGAGCAAAATCGGACTTTTTCGCGGTAGAAAAGCGCTTTTTTGCGTGGATTTTGAGCGTTTTTACCGCGATTTTTCCCTGAACTTTCTAGGTCAATAATAAAGTGAGAAAAACGCTAGAATTAAAATTAATGAACATTTTGCTTCTTTTTCCAAGATGCGTTTTTTTCACGTAATAAAAAAATGCACCAAGATGCTACATCACAGTTCAAGGATTATCCGCGCAAAAAACACATCAAAAACGCGCAAAATCCGCGCAAAAACGCGTGTTTTTACCGCAAAAAAAGTCCATTTTTGCTCAGGAAAATTCTGCACACATCCCTGAACGTGTGCACTTAGCCTTACCCTTTCACGCCAGAGCCTGTTTTCAACTTACTGACCACGCCAATTTTTGCAATTCTGACCAGTGTCACTTTATGAGGTAATAACTCTGGAATGCTTCAACGTATCTCAGTAATTCTGAGACTGTTTTTTCATGACTTATTGTACTTACTGATAATGGTAAAATTTGTTCTATATAAATTGCATTTTTCTGAAAATATTGGATTTTTGAAAATTTCACAATTTTAAAAAGTTTAATCTTTATGCCCTTAAATCAGAGCGTTATGTCGCGCAAAATAGTTCATAAATAAAATTTCCTACATGTCTACTTTACATCAGCACAATTTTTGAAAAATAGTGTTTTTGTTACACAGTTAGAAGGGTTAACAGTTGACCAGCTACTTCTCATTTTTTAATAAAATTAACAAAACAATTTTTTTAGGGACTACATCACATTTGAAGTGACTTTGAGGGGCTTACATGACAAAAAATACCCAAAGGTGACACCATTCTAAAAACTGCCCCTCTCAAGGTGCTCAAAACCACATTCAAGAAGTTTATTAAACTTTCAGGTGCTTCACAGGATTTAATTGAATGTGGAAGGAAAAAATGAACATTTAACTTTTTCCACAAAAATGTTATTTAGTGCCAAATTTTTCATTTTCACAAGGGTAACAGGAGAAATGCACCATAAAATGTGTTGGCCAATTTCTCCTGAGTACACCAATATCCCATATGTGGTGGAAAACTACTGTTCTGGCGCATGACAGAGCGAGGAAGGGAAGTAGTACCATTTAAGTTATGGAATCCGCAAACGATAACGAAATGCAATGTCACATTTGGAGGACCCCTGATGTGCCTAAACAGTGGAAACCCCACACAAATGACCCCATTTTGGAAACTAGACCCCTCAAGGACTCTAGATGTGTGGTGAGCACTTTGAATCCTCAGGGGCTTCACATACTTTTATAATGTTGAGTCTTGAAAATTAAAAAACACATTTTTCCCACAAAAATGTTATCTTAACCCCAATTTTTTTCACAAGGGGAGCAACAAAAAATGGACACAAAAATTTGTTGTGTAATTTCTCCTGAGCATGCCGATACCACATATGTGGAAGAAATCTACTGTTTGGGCGCATGGCAAGGTTTGAAAGGGAAGGAGCGCCATTTGATTTTTGGAATACAAAATTGAATCAATAGCCAAAGCCTTGTCGCATTTGGAGAGCCCCTGAGATGTCTAAACAGTGGAAGCCCCACAAATTACCCCATTTTGGAAACTAGACTCCTAAAAGACTTGGGCCATGGTTAAATTATAGCTATTTTATTGGGGATTGTCTCGAATTCCAGGGTTACGAGTTTCACAAACATTTCAATGCCTGGGTACAAATGCAACGGGGGGGAATTTTTTTGGAATGGGTGGTACAAATTTACCTGTAGTGGTGTATTTTTCCTATTCATCTCCAAGTTCCTTCAAGATTGAAATTGCCTGCAATTACCTTTCAGTCCAATTTTCGTTCGCATTAGGTTTTGCATGCAATTTTTTCAATACTAATTTACGAGCAAACAACTGAAGATCCTTTATGGCTGAAAAGGAATCGTAAGGGGAGGTAGGTGAGAAGGACAAGCTGAGACTTCTAATTGAGGTGGAGTGAGTTGAATTTCCAAAAGGTTAATCACCTGCAGTTTAGAGGTCACAGACATTTCAATACGCCTATCATACCTTCTAGGAGTGTAATTTGTTCTTCTGTAGTTATTTTTTCATAAGTTGTAAATATGTCCCTGAATTTCACCATGCTCCCTGGATGACAGGGAAGAGAGGGAGGAAGATCTGGAGACTCTATGTTCACCTCCAGTGGCTGATTGCCACCTGTATACAGTCCCATTTTTAAAATCGTGTAAATCCCACTGAAATTTTTTGGATTTGATATCCTTGACTTCCTTCTCTCAAATGAAGAACTGAGAGTCAATGTCCTTATTAAAAGTCTCCATTTCATGAGCAGAGTTTGTAAAAGATTCTGACCCATGTTTTCAATCTCAGAGTCCAATTTGTCAATACTCTTTTATTGTTAACAATAAGGAGCTCCATCAGGGATTTGGAGCATGAAGTGCAGGCTTCCTCCCATCTAGTTTTTAATATACTGTCCTCGACAGGGAAGGAAGGCATAACACATACCCGAAGGACCCTGGGGATGAGTCATTTGGCCAAATAGTTCTCTAATGAGGCTTTGTTCCACCATACACAGGTTCTTTTTTTTAAAAAATTGTTTTATTGAGTTTTTAAGCTCAATTTTTGCCCACTTTCTGTAGAATCAGATTGCATAGTGTCCCCACTAAACACAGTATCCAAGCAAGATAGCCAGTTCTTTTGCCTTAATATCCATCTGGCAAAAAAGAGAAACTGTAAACTAAGTACTGCAAAAAGACGATATGCATCACAATACAAAGCTGCCTAGATTAGTGGCACTTCCAAAATTCAAATATCAAAATAAGTTACAATACCCTTTTAAATTATTTCTCCCCCTTCAAATAAGCGACTTGGTAATTTATCATTACACTAGGAGAACCTGCGGGGTGCGCTTGTGCCAGCCTCCTGCTTCGTACGTCGCCTGGGAGACGAGTCTAAGCTGCCGCCCGTACAGACCCCTGCTCTGACGCGTCGAGCAGGAAGGAGGCCGGGCGTCACGTGACAGCGATCCGGGATGACGGATCCGGATTCGCCGCAACCATGCCGCCGCCACCAATGATCTGAGTATAATATAAAAGCACTGCCTAAGGACAGCTCTATGCACGCTTCCCCTGGATAAAGCTTCATGCGAAATGCGCGTGAGGGTGCCATCACCACTTAAAGTATAGTTCCATTTTACTGCCAGCATTTACTTTTTTCCTTTGGGTCTCTATTTCATGGCTTCCTATCACCAACATTCATGTTAGGTATAATACCAATTTGTATATAAGCCTTCTTTCTGACCTCTTTTGATCCTGGATACTGTTGAACATTTGCCTTAGCCCTATATGCATGATCCTTTTTTGTTTGGCCAGGATATATATCATACTCTTTGGAAGCTATTCACTCCTCATATTTAATTTTTATACCCTTTTGGCCATGCATCAGCATTAACTATTTAGGATCTATTACGCAGGGGACACTGATACATTTTTTGGCACTATTTTCCTTTTTTGTGGCTGTTTGTTGCATTGTTGTTCCCACGCTGTACATTTTTTACATTGTTTACATTTTAATTTATATTTAATACATTTTTCAAAAATTTTATGGTACCTAGTCTCCTTTTCCTTTTTCTTTTGTTTTGATCCCTAAAAGACTTTATCTAGATGTGTGGTGAGCATCTTAAACCTCCAGGTGCCCCACAGAAATCAAAGTAGAAAGGAGACATTCCAGCTTCTAAAATTCCTTTATTGGATCCAACGATTAAAACTCATAAGGCAGGTGTACTCCTCAAATGACAGTGGAAATTAACACATTTCCACTATCATTTGAGGAGTACACATGCCTTATGAGTTTTAATTGTTGGATCCAATAAAGGAATTTTAGAAGCTGGAATGTCTCCTTTCTACTTTGATGCTGCATGTCCCAGTCTGGACTTTTGTTCCGAGCTTCGGTGGTGGCTAGTGAGCTGGCTTGGGCTTTGCCCTTTTTTTCTTTATTGCCTCACAGAAATGTATAACGTTGAGCAGTGTTGTTTAGCCACAATTTTTTTTATTTTCACAAGAGTAACAGGAGAAAATGGATGCCAAAGTTTGTTGCGCAATTTTTCCAAAGTTCGCAGGTACCCCATATTTGTTGGAAAATGACTGATTGAATGCATGGTAGGGCTGGAAGGGGAATGAGAACTATTTTGTCTGGAATAGATTGTGGATACCATGTCACATTTGAAGTGCTCCTGACATGCCAAAACAGCAGAAACCCCCACTGGTGATCCAATTTTCTACACTACACCTCTCAAGGAATTCATCTAGGGGAGTAGTGAGTATTTTTAACCCTCAGGCGATTCACAAACTTGTATAACATTGTGATGAGTAAATTAGATTACTATTTTTTCCACTAAAATGTTCATTTGACCCCAAGTTTACAATTTTCAAAATGGGTAGGAGAAAAGGAACAGTACAATTTGTTATGCAATTTCTCTTGAGTACATCAATACCCCATAGATGGTCAAAAACTACTTCAAGGCACAGTGCAAAGCTCAAAAGGGAAGGAATGCCATATTACAGTGCAGAGTTTAGTGCACTGGTTTGAGGGGGCCATGAACCCCTTGGGTTCCAGAATAGCAGAAACCCCCATAAGTGACACCATTTTGCAAATTATACCTCTCAATTAATTTATCTAGGGATGCAGTGATCATTTTGACACAACAGTTGGGTCACAGAATGTTATACCATTGGGCAGTGATGAAACAATAATTATGTTTTTACCACAAAAAAAAGTTTTAGCCCCAGATTTTACATTTTCACACAGGGAAATGGGTAAAAATGGTGCCAAAATGTATAACACAATTTCTGCTGAACATGGCAATACTCCATATATGGCTGTGTAGTACTGCTTAGCAAGACAGTGAGACTCAGGAGGGACAAAGCACTATTTGACTCTTGAAGAACAAATTATTATAGAATAGTTTGTGGACTCCATATACAGAGCCCCGAAATGCCAGTAGAACATAATACCCCCTCAAGTGACCATATTATGGAAATTACCACCCTTTGGGAATTTATCTACAGGTGTAGTCACGATTTTGACTTCATAAGTGTTCTCGAGAAACATGCAGCTGTGGATGTTGCTGAGTGAAAATTGCAAACTGCCGTTGTAGTGACCAGTATGCTGTAGGGACCAGTGCGCTGTAGTGACCGGTATGTTGTAGTGACTAGTAAGTTATGTGCAGCTCATGCTTCTGGAGACATGCACCCATAAATTAGGTGGGCTCTCATCACTACAGAAATGCCAATCATATAGGTTAGGCACACTGTACAGCTCAGAAGGGAACGGGGCATTTGGATTTGGGAGAGCAGAATTTGTTGGATTTCTTTTGGAGGCCGAGGAGCCATAGTGATTTTAAAGAGCATTTGTACTACCAGTAACGTGGAAGCCCCCTATTTTTCCGTTAATAGATGATGGACCTGAGTGGGGACTTGCTTTTTTGGGGGATTGTGTTGATGCTTTTATTGGGAATATTTTACATAATGTTTGGGATTACATTTATCTGGCACATACATCTGGTTTCCATCTAAATATCCAAGTAACGTGATTCAGATGAAACCACCAAGGGATTCATTCACTATAATGAGGCAGCAGAGTTACTCTGGACTCCATCAGGCCTCTGTTCAATGGTGTCCTTATTTTCAGAGGTGCATAAAATTGGCGGACTGTGCTTTTATGTAAGCCTAAAAAGATGAACACCACTGGATCACAGGTCAGACAGCATCCACAGTGCCTCAATCTGCCTCATTATAGGGAATCTTCTGCCTAGGGTTCCATCTGAATCACATATTTCAGAGATTTACACGGAAACCCTGGTGTAAGCGCTCAGCATAGTGCGCAGGATAAATGTGTGCCAATCCTTATTGTGATCTTTGTGAGACAGAATGAACAAATCAACAGCAGGTGAAGAATTGATTTTATTTATTTTTTACTCTGTTTTTAGTGTGGTGAAAGTGATATGGCGACTTAGTTCTTCGGGTTGGTGTGATTACAGCCAGGGCCGGCGTCAGCACCCGGCACACCCGGGCAAGTGCCGGGGCCCTGAGCAGGCGGGGGGGCCCACTCGCAGTCTGGCACCCCCGTGCCCGTTAGCGGAGGAGAGCGGTGTCAGCGCCGCCACTGGGCCCCCCCGCTTGCTCAGGGCCCCGGTATCAGCTGGCACAATACTTACCTCTCCCGTGCCTCCGCTGCCGCAGCTCCGGGCTCCAGGGGGCGCCGGCGCCTCCTCTCACAGCAGCGCCGCTGAATGACGTCATCATTCAGCGGCCGGCTGTGGCAGAAAGCGTGGGGACGCCAGACAGGTAAGACGTGTGTGTGTCTCTGTGTATGTAGTGCGGTGCTTTGTGTGTGTATGTGTGTGTGTATGTGTGTGTGTATGTATGTGAGAGAGTGCTTGTGTGCTGTCTGTGTATGATGATGGGCAGGCATTGCTGATAATGGGGAGGCATTGATGATGATGATGGGGAGAAGATGATGATAATGGGCAGGCATTGATGATAATGGGCAGGCATTGATGATGGGGAGAAGATGATGATGGGCAGGCATTGATGATAATGGGGAGGCATTGATGATGATGGGGAGAAGATGATGATAATGGGCAGGCATTGATGATAATGGGCAGGCATTGATGATGGGGAGAAGATGATGATGGGCAGGCATTGATGATGATGGGGAGGAGATGATGATGGGCAGGCATTGCTGATAATGGGGAGGCATTGATGATGATGGGGAGAAGATGATGATAATGGGCAGGCATTGATGATGGGGAGAAGATGATGATGATGGGCAGGCATTGATGATAATGGGGAGGCAATGATGATGATAAGGAGGCAATCATGATGATAATGGGGAGTCTTTCCACAGCGCCCTTTCCTGAGCCGTAACAGTGCAGAACACAGTACAGCGCAGAGGAGAGCTCCATATTTTGTATGGAGCATTATATGGGGACCAGTATCCTGTATGGAGCATTATATGGGGACCAGTATCCTGTATGGAGCATTATATTGGGTCCAGTATTCTGTATGGAGCATTATATTGGGTCCAGTATTCTGTATGGAGCATTATTTTGGGTCCAGTATTCTGTATGGAGCATTATATGGGGGATTACATCCTGCATGGGGTATTATATGGGTGATGAGGGGCAGACTGTGGTGCCCATAATATTGTATGGAGGACTGTACTGTCCAGTCTGTACTGTGCGCTGTGAGGATTTGGCGGTTTTTGAGCTATTGTACAATTTACAATAGATATCACTCATGTAATGGAAGAAGTGAAGTATTTGGCATTGTACTGTACCTATATTTCTCTGCTGTATCTGTGCATCATGAATCGTGGTCTGTGTTAAAGGGGCCCACTGAGGCTCTTTCGCCCGGGGCCCATAAAAACCTGGAGCCGGCCCTGATTACAGCGGTACCAGATATATATCAGTTTTTATGTTTGGCTGCTGTCACACACTAAAAGACACTTTTTTTTTACAAAAACAAGTTTTTGCATTGCCTTGTTTTGAGAGTTATAATTTTTCCATATTTCTGCCGACAGAGTCATGTGAGGGTTTACTTTTTGTGGGACAAGCTGACATTTTTTTTGGTACCATTTTCTAGTACATGACATTTTTTGATCACTTTCTATTCCGATTTTTGGGAGGCAGAATGAACAAAAACCAGCAATGCAGTAATTGTTTTTGGGTTTTTTTTATTGCCGTTCCGCGTGTGGTAAAATTGATAAGGAAGCATTATTCTTTGGGTCAGTACGATTACAGCGATACCCCATTTATTTAGTTTTTTTATGTTTTGGCGCTTTTACACAATAAAAACTATTTTATAGAAAAAAGAATTGTTTTTGCATCGCTTTATTCGGAGATCTGAAAGCTATAACTTTTTTATTCTTACGTTGTTGGAGCTGTATGGTGGTGTGTTTTTTGTGGGACAAGATGTCGTTTCATTGCTACCATTTTTATTTCAATTTGACATTTTGATCGTGTTTTATTCTACTTTTTGTTCGGTAGCATGATGATGAAAACATAGGTTTTTGCATTTTTTTTTTACGGTGTGCACTGAAGAAGTTAACTAGTGTAACAGTTTTTTAGGTTGGGTTGTTCCAGACGCGTCGATACCAAATATGTGTACTTTTTTAGTTTTTACATAAATATACGTATTTATTAGTGTAATATTTTTAATGATTTTTTTTATTTATTTTGTGATTTTTTTTCATGTTTTAAAACAATTTTTTACTTTTTTTTACTTTTTTACTTAGTTCTTGTATAGGACTTCAATTTTTAGTTCCCTGATCACTGGTCTCATACAATGCAATACATGTGTATTGCATTGTATGAGACCTGACAGTTTTACACTGTCAGATCGCTTGTTAGACTCAGCTGCTGGATGAGTCTAAGGCCAGGGTCACACTAGCGTATTGCATCTGATACAAGAGCATCGGATACGATATGCTAATGACTCTCGGCTCCTGCTCTGCTGCTGCGTGCAGAAGCCGAGTGTCATGCGAGTGTGCTCCGAGCTTTTCGCACAGAGAGGATCAGAGCACAGCTGTGGAGGAGGTGGAGAAATGAATTTCTCCACCTCCTCCATTTCCGGTGTCAGGCCGGCGTCACACTGGCGACAGAATCGGACGACTGCAATGCGATGAAAAATCGCATTGCAGTCGGACCTATGTTAATCTATGGAGCAGCTCCCAGTATCCGATTTTTTGTGGTCCGTTTTAAACGTCCGTGTACAATCGCAGCATGCTGCGATTGTCACCGATTGTCGGTCGACAGTCGCCAATGCAAGTCTATGGGAGCGATGAAAAATCGGATTACAAACGGACCACACTGTGTGACTTGCGATGAAATCGCATCGGTGTCCTTTGGAAAAGCCGGCAATTCATCCCCGGCTATACTGTAAAATCACACTGACAGCTTTAATAAAGACTAGAAAGAATAGATATATACACATAGAACACACATATATATATATACATGTCATTGTGACATGTATATATACATATATTTATAGTTCCTAGACTTCTACATACTGTTATAGCGCTAATTCAATTGCCGGGTTTTGTGAAATCACAGAAGCCGACATGAAATGATACATTGTTTCCACACAGTTAACCATGTCATTTCCTGTATTTTGATATTTGTTTAGAACTTACAATTACATGAGTGTATTTGTGCAAAATTTCAGACATGTAGGGGTTAATTAAAGGTGTAATTTCGTTGAAAAAAAATGCGTGGGCTCCCGCTGTATTTTCTCCACCAGACAGACAAAGCAAGCGAGTGGGGGCAGATAATAACAGCCTAGGGAGGGTACATTTTTTGTGCCCCCCCTGGCTACTAACATCTGCCCCCAGACACCCCAGAAAGGGCAAATCTATAATTAGATTCGCCCTTTCTGGCACTTTGCCCGTCTATTCCCATTGCCCTGTAGCGGTGGCGAATGGGTTAATAATCTCACCTTACTGTCACCTTTCAATTGAAAGGTGACCTTAAGGTAGGTTAATAATTGAGAGCTGTCAATTAGATAACTATCAATTATTAATCCTATTGAAGTAAATAAAAAAACACACACACACTTTAAGAAAAAATAATTTTAATGAAATAAAAACACATTTTTTTGACCATATTTTATTTTACACTTAATCCGTGCGAAGCCATTGATCTCCTAAAATAAAGAAAAAAAAATAAAACAACATTATTCTTACCTATTCCGCCGATCTGTCACGTCCCACGCTGTAATCCTTTACAAAGGGTTAACTAGCTTTGAGCCAAGCAGTGCAAGTAATCCTGCATGCTCAGCTCAAAGCTCCTGAATGAATAAGTTCCTCTCCTGGCGACAGGAGAGGATGTGTTTCATGAATGAAGCTTAATTGATTGTGTCCACTTTCCCTTTAGGTCAGGTCACTAAAGTTAAATTGCCAATAAATCAATTAAGCTCCATTCATGAATCTATTCCTCTCCTTTCGCTGGGAGAGGAACTTATTCATTCAGGGGAATACAGGTCTGAGACAGCATTATTAGCTCTCTGCGACCTGTAACCTGTTAACCCTTTCTGATGGATTACACCGTGGGACCTGACTGTACATCGGATTGGTAAGTATAATTTTGCTTTTTTATTTTATTTTTATTACAGGAAATGGTTTTAGCAGGAAAATAAAATATGGTCAAAAACTGTGTGATTATTTAATTAAACTTATTTTTTATTAAACTGTGTGTGTTTGATTTTTCTTTCATACAATAGGATTAATAATTGATAGTTGTCTAATTGACAGCTCTCAATTATTAACCTACCTTAAGGTCACCTTTCAATTGCAAGGTGACAGTAAGGTGAGATTATTAACCCATTCGCCACCGCTACAGGGCAATGGGAATAGACGGGCAAAGTGCCAGAAAGGGCGAATCTAATTATAGATTTGCCCTTTCTGGGGTGTCTGGGGGCAGATGTTAGTAGCCAGGGGGGGCACAAAAAATGTACCCTCCCTAGGCTGTTATTATCTGCCCCCACTCGCTTGCTTTGTCTGTCTGGTGGAGAAAATACAGCGGGAGCCCACGCATTTTTTTTCAACGAAATTACTGTCATGGGTGCATCGCCACGAAGATCGTCGCGATTGCACATTCTGACTTCTCACAGCTGAGCTGCTGTTTCTTTGTGTTTGGTAATGAGAGAGTTAATTTTACCTAGCTCTTTGCTAAGACTAGGTCCAGCCTCGCCCGGCTGCTTTTGATTATGTTCTAATTAGTTTCCTTTATATTCCTGCCAGTCTGCTTGTTAGATGCCGGTGAAAGCATTCATGTAGTCTAGCAGACTGGATCGGTTCTGAGAATACTTAAGCTAAGAGCTCCTTAGTTGTTTTTACTCTTATAGCTTATAGTTTATCTCTGAGACCTTAGGTGTTCCTACTGTGTGTGAGTGTTGTATGTAAGACTTTATTTACTTTATTTCTTGTCTTTCTTGTATGTCTTTCTGTTCATTAACCTTACCTGTTCATTCCCTTTGGTGGTAATCAGGGTCCTTCTTAGGACTAGATTACAGTTGGCAGGGATTGATAGGAGACAGGGTTTACGCTGGTGGCCTGGACCTCTGTACCTTTAACAGTACCTCCAGGTAGAGGGATTAGTTGGGACCCCAGTTTAGGGTCAGCATAGACCCCGGTCACCCTCTAGCCGGAGACAGCGTATAACGGATTCCGTATTGACCCACTGGACTTTCTGTCAGGTAATTCTATGTTATCATATATCTATGCGCATGTTATATAGTATGTTGCCCTTTTAATATAGATTATTGACATCACATATATATAATATCTGCTATACAGCGTGACATTTTCACCGGCCATACTAAAGATTCTCCCCAGCTGTCATGGATCCAGTAGCCCAGCTGGCCCGGCAGTTGCAGGGGTTGTCCATGGAGTTTGCAGACATTAAGTCCAAGGTTTTGTCCCCCCCGGAGCAAACCAGATCTGAACCTAAGGTTGCTCTCCCGGACAGGTTCACTGGTGGGCGGGACAAATTTTTTACCTTCCGGGAGGCATGTAAATTGTACTTTCGGCTGCGGCCTCGGTCATCTGGGAGTGAAGAGCAGAGGGTGGGAATTGTTATCTCGCTCTTACAAGGGGACCCTCAATCTTGGGCGTTCTCTATTCCTCCAGGCTCCCCAGATCTCCAGTCAGTGGATCGATTTTTTACTGCCCTGGGTCTGGTATATGATGATCCGGATCGAGTCTCCCTTGCTGAAACAAAGTTACGTAAAATACGGCAAGGAAATCGTCCAGCGGAGGAATATTCTTCTGAGTTCCGTAGATGGGCAACAGATACTCAGTGGAATGACCCAGCTCTTAGGAACCAGTTTTGTCAAGGATTATCTGACAAATTAAAAGATGTGTTGGCTCAGTATGATTCTCCTCCATCACTGGAGGCTGCTATGGCCCTCGCTATTCGCATTGATAGACGACTTCGGGGAAGACGCGAGGTAACTCCGCCTCCCGTGATGACTCCACCTACTACTAAAGTCCCTTATACTGAGGTTCCCCTGGTCTGTTCTGAGGAACCCATGCAGTTGGGAGGGACATCTTTTTGTAGGAGGGAATCGGCGGTGCACCGCAAGACTAGAAGGTGTTTCTTTTGCGGGAGAGAGGGACATTTTGTTGGGGGGTGTCCATCCCGGGCCTCTTTGAGCAAAGGAGTTAACCTGGGAGTGTGTATTTCGTCCCCAAATCCCTCTCAGTTTCTCGTGCCTGCGGAGGTGGTGATTGGTACTAGAACTGAGAGGATTTCTGTTTTTCTTGATAGTGGGTCCGGGGCTAATCTGGTGGACGCTCGGTTTGCCCAGGTGCATAGTATGCAACTGAGTGTATTGGCCAAACCAGTCCCTATAGTCTCTATTGATTCTAGACCTCTCGGTCAAGGTAGCTTGGTACAAGCTGTTCATAACATAGATCTTCGAGTAGGGGCAATACATAAAGAGCAATTGTCTTGTTATGTGTTGGAGGGTCTACCTACTCCTATTGTGTTGGGACTTCCTTGGTTGGCTAAACATAACCCAGTGATTGATTGGCAATCCAGAAAGATAAGCCAGTGGGGTGAATTTTGCAGGAATAACTGCATGAGCACGGTCATCGGTGCGGTTGTGCCTAGGACTTTGCCTCCTTTTCTGGAGGACTTTGGGGAGATGTTCTCAGAGGAGGGGTGTAAAGAGTTACCTCCTCATCGCGCATATGACTGCTCAATAAAGTTGCTTCCTGATGCCTTATCTCGTACTTTCCCAGGGGCCGGGAAGACGGATGATCCGGTTCCTATTCCTCAGGAGGGAGTTGTAGTGTCAGCTGTATGCTCTGAGCTTGAGGGGGAGGTATTGGGGGCTCAGGGGGACGCCCCTGTGGGACTTCCAGGGAGACTGATAGTTCCAGATCAGTTAAGACTGAAGGTTACGGGGAACCGTTACAAACGGATGGCTGATAGGAGGAGAGTTTCTGGTCTAGATCTGAAGGTGAACGATCTGGTTTGGTTGTCTACCAGGAATATAAAACTTAAAGTTTCTTCCTGGAGGTTGGGTCCCAGATTCATCGGGCCGTACAGGATCAGTTCCATAATTAATCCTGTGGCATTTCGTCTGGACCTCCCTCCTACGTTTAAAATTCATAATGTGTTTCACAAGTCATTACTTAAAAAGTATGTGGCACCAGTCATACCGTCACCTCTACCTCCTCCTTCAGTGGTAGTCAATGATAACGTGGAATTTCATGGGTCAAAAATCATTGACTCACGTCTCAGTCGCCGATCCCCTCAGTACTTAGTTCATTGGAGGGGGTATGGTCCTGAGGAGAGGACGTGGGTCCCTGTGTCTGATGTTAACGCAGATCGATTGGTTCGGACCTTTCACACAACTCACCCGGCAGACCTGGTCATGAGGGTCCGGAGGCCCCTCGTAGAAGGGGGGGTACTGTCATGGGTGCATCGCCACGAAGATCGTCGCGATTGCACATTCTGACTTCTCACAGCTGAGCTGCTGTTTCTTTGTGTTTGGTAATGAGAGAGTTAATTTTACCTAGCTCTTTGCTAAGACTAGGTCCAGCCTCGCCCGGCTGCTTTTGATTATGTTCTAATTAGTTTCCTTTATATTCCTGCCAGTCTGCTTGTTAGATGCCGGTGAAAGCATTCATGTAGTCTAGCAGACTGGATCGGTTCTGAGAATACTTAAGCTAAGAGCTCCTTAGTTGTTTTTACTCTTATAGCTTATAGTTTATCTCTGAGACCTTAGGTGTTCCTACTGTGTGTGAGTGTTGTATGTAAGACTTTATTTACTTTATTTCTTGTCTTTCTTGTATGTCTTTCTGTTCATTAACCGTTACCTGTTCATTCCCTTTGGTGGTAATCAGGGTCCTTCTTAGGACTAGATTACAGTTGGCAGGGATTGATAGGAGACAGGGTTTACGCTGGTGGCCTGGACCTCTGTACCTTTAACAGTACCTCCAGGTAGAGGGATTAGTTGGGACCCCAGTTTAGGGTCAGCATAGACCCCGGTCACCCTCTAGCCGGAGACAGCGTATAACGGATTCCGTATTGACCCACTGGACTTTCTGTCAGGTAATTCTATGTTATCATATATCTATGCGCATGTTATATAGTATGTTGCCCTTTTAATATAGATTACTGACATCACATATATATATATATCTGCTATACAGCGTGACAATTACACCTTTAATTAACCCCTACATGTCTGAAATTTTGCACAAATACACTCATGTAATTGTAAGTTCTAAACAAATATCAAAATACAGGAAATGACATGGTTAACTGTGTGGAAACAATGTATCATTTCATGTCGGCTTCTGTGATTTCACAAAACCCGGCAATTGAATTAGCGGCTATAACAGTATGTAGAAGTCTAGGAACTATAAATATATGTATATATATATATGTCACAATGACATGTATATATATATATATATGTGTTCTATGTGTATATATCTATTCTTTTTTTTGTGATTGAAATACTATTCTTTTAGATCCATTATATGTCAGTTTTGCAAGCCTGCGAGAAAATCTCGCAAGTCGGATGAAAATCGGATGTTACAAGGTACACACACATGCGATTAAATCGCATCTTTGAAGGAAAATCGTATGCCAGAAGGATGTGTGATGTTTGCATTTTGATCCGACAATCGACCGTCTAAAACGGACCGATTTTTTGTGGTTGTGTGTGACTCCAGCCTTAGCGTAAAAATTGCACAACACTCGCTTGATACGATTGCTGTGCGAGTGCTGTGTGATTTTTTTTATAGCACCTATTGAATTATATTGCGGGATGCGATCCGATTTTTGCTGACAATCGCAGCATGCTGCGATTTTCTCTAGTACGATCATGATCCGATCCCGGCTGGAAAAAAATTGCAGATGAAGACACCATCATAGTTAACATTGGTACGAATTCAATCCAATTTTTTTATCGGATTGAATTTGTCTGATTTAATCACAAATGGGCATGAGCCCTAACAAGCCACCATAGCTGGCAGATCCGGAGGCTTTCACATGACCACTGGCTGCCATGACAACGCGGAATCCTCTGTGATGTGATCAGATCTCATCACAGGGGGCGTTGGAGAGGCGAGTACATTAGTGGTCTCTCTTGCCACGATCATGGCATCTAGCAGATACCAAAGAGTTAACATTATGGGGTCCTGATCTAATCAGGTTCCGATGACGTCACCTGTCAGAGCTATCACACTGCACTGGAATTGCAGGGTTTGCAGGACCCTGGGGGTCCTGAGCACTGCGAGACCACCGACCACTTATAAACGTTGGCGCTGCACAGAGCCCAGCTAGCACGGACGTTTATTTATAGTAAGCAGTCGGGAAACGGTTAATGAGCTGTGAGATGGCAGTCCTGTCTTGAGCTAAATGTATTTTAGCTCTATTTCTTCAACTACAGTTTTTGCCTTCTATCTGGAAGCAAGACAATATCCTGAAACATTCTTAATTATAATGTTTAATCAAGTGAAAATCTGAAAGCAAAACATCAGAAAATATCAGGAATGGTTATCCCAGTGGATAGATTTCCAATCTTATGTATATGGCCAGCTTACAAATAACTCTGAATGTAAAGCATTAGGATTGACTTTCATTACAATGACATCTCAAAAAGGAAATTAAACAAATAGACATTTTATCAGTACATCGCTACACCTGGATTGATGTGAAAAGCACTGACATTTCCTATAGTTGGAGCTTTCCAAGAAATTTTAATATAAGATTCAGTATTGACCACATTGGTTAAGTGCACAAGTATATAGCAACCTGTGTTTTTCATGATACATTATTTTCTTGTCATATTTCATTGTAAGCAGATTGATTTTATGTTTTCATTCCTACTTTTAAATGAATCACCCTTTTCCATGGTAATCAGCTTGTTATGGCTTATTGATGTCATTTGGCTATTCTCAGAATATCACAAGCACATATGACAGCAGAATAGCAAGGTTCACCAGAAGGTTTTGCTGACAGTTTGCTTCAAAACGAGAAGCCATGTAGCTTGTACCAAATCTACCAATCAGCACATTTTTTTTTTCATGTGACTGAGGTTTTGATGTTGATGTTTTTAAACATCTACTTTGGATAATGTGCTCATTACAAAGAGCAAGTCAAGTGCATTCTTAAACATCAAAAATGGGCCTAGGGTATTAGGATATATCTATGAAAAACAGATTTTTTTTTTTTATTATTTAGATGCACATACTGTACATTGATGAGAAAATGATTTCCCTCTATTGTGACATTGAATGGATTCTAATTTTTAAACTTAACTTAAATGTAACTAAAATATAAACATGACTAGAGACAAGATCAGCTTCATGTTTCCGTGGGCCCCGGGCGAAAGAGTCTCAGTGGGCCCCTCCAACACATACCATGATTCATGATTAGAGATGGACAAATCCAAACAGTAAAGTTTGTCATCCGTACCGAACACCTACTGTTCGGGCATGGACATTGAACAAAGACTTCACCAGGAAGTCTGTTTTACTGTTCGAGTTCGGCTTCCTGAACATCGGGTGTTTGTCGCGCTGTCATATGCATGACAGCGCGGCAAACACTGCTTCTGACTGGCAGTAAACTCACGCTGCCAAATGATAGCATGAGACTCCAGCTGTGATCGGAGGTATAAAGTTTACCTCCGGTCACTGGCGTAGGCTGATGGAACTGCTGCTCCCTTCAGCTCACACCTGCTGCCACTAATAACAGCGAGAGCAGGAACGGCTGATGGGAGTATTTATCAGCCGGAGTCTTTGCTCTAAATAAAATAATAAAAAAAAGCAACATGGTTTCCCCATTCCCCTGTATTTTTGATAACCAGCCAGGCAAAACTGACAGCTAGGGGCTGCCACGCTCAGCTGTCAGCGATAGCAAGGCTGGTTATGAAGAATACGGAGGGTCCCCACACTACTGCTCCCATTAGCTCACACCTGCTGCCGCTAATAACAGCAAGAGAAGAAACAGCTGATGGGAGTATTCATCAGCCGGCGTCTTCGCTCTAAATAAATAATAATAAAAAAACAACATGGATTCCCCGTTCCCCTGTATTTTTGATAACCAGCCAGGCAAATATGACAGCTAGGGGCTGCCACGCTCAGCTTTAGCAAGGCTGGTTATCAAGAATAGAGGGGTCCCCACACTGTTTTTTAATTATTTAAATAAATAATGTTAAGAAATGGTGTGGGGTTCCCCTTGTTTTTTGAAAACCATTCTTACTAAAGTTCACAGCTGTGGGCTGGTATTTTCAGGCTGTAAGTGGCCATGGATATTGGCCCCCCAGTCTACAAATGGCAACCAGCAGCCACCCAGAAAAGGCGCATCTATTAACCCAGCTCTTCCCACTTGCTCTGTAGAGGTGGCAAGTGGGGTTCATATTTGTGGGGTTGATGTCACCTTTGTATTGTCTGGTGTCATCAAGCCCACGGCTTAATAATGGAGACGTGTCTATAAGACTCACAGAATGCTCATACAATTGAATCCCTCGTCTCCTGTAATAAAACAAAAATAAAAAAAACAAAATTATTCCTGACCTGTCCGTCATTCTGTCCCACTCTGTAATCCATGTCTGAAGATTACTAGTTTCCAACCTGGGCGATGCCAAGTTGTGACCGTCCAGGCTGAGAACCACTGGGAGAATGAGATGCTGCAAGATGCTGCGAGCACAGCAAAGTGAGCAGCAGTGACCTCATCCAGGTTACCACAGTTCACTGAGGCTTTGTTCCCAGCCTGGCCAATGAACCGCAGTGACCTCCCTCCGGTGAGATCACAGTTAGCACAGTGAGAAAAGTCTCCTGATATAGAGGGGAGTTTACCGCTGTTCACTGGAAGAATTTCACTGCAGTGAATTTGAACTGCGTTGAACTCGCCACTGTACCGTAATCTTTTTCTCACTGGAGGGAGGTCACTGCAGTTCATTGGCCCGGCTGGGAATGCAGCCTCAGTGACCTGCAGTAACCTCAATGAAGTTGTGTCGACCCGCCACCACAATTGTGGATTACCAGGGCAATGGGGTACTCAGAGCCGAGCCCGTAGAAGTCTATGGGGATTTTGTCACAGGTAGCTGTGGCTCGGTCTGTGGCCCGGGCGGTCTGGCGTATGTTGGGGATATATTTACAGGGGATTGATTTATGTACAGTTCGTGACGCCACCTGTAGTATTCTGGTAATTAGTACCAGCGCTGCTGTAGATCTCTGAGGGGATGGTGAGGCAGCTAGATGTCGGGTCCCCTACAGGTGGGACTGGTCCCTCAAAGTCTATGTGAGTTGTGAAGTCGAGTGCAGATAAAGAACACAGTCTCACACGGTCAGCGTCTTTCCATACCTTTACTTGCAAGATGATAAGGCAGGTCCCAGGGAGGCTGATCCAAGGAGAGTGTATCTTGAGACGGCAGCTGGACAAGTTAGGGGCCTCCTTTATCTCCAATATGACGAGTACAACCAGCCTGAAGCGTAGTTCCCTCAATTCTCCAGCTTATCCAAAGCTGTACCTGCCCAGTCAGCTTAGTGTTAGGGGCCTTCCTGTGAAGGAGCTGAATCCTTATTTTGTCCTGCAGAACTTCAAAGTCTTCACTCCCCCTGACCCCCAGTTACGTACTGACTATAAGGGGCTTGTCTGCCGCGACCTAGGGCCGGTAGATTCCTGGTTTTCCTATCACCGTGCCTGAAACAACAGTGACCCTTCGGTCCCCAGTGACCGTAGCAATGTGCTGGACTTCTGCAATCCTGTAGCACTAATCTTATAAATCCACTTGCCTTTCGCCTTGTCCACGCTGGTAACATAAGCACTCAAACTAGCCAAGGGTCGAGCAGTCACTTCTTTCCTTTTCCTTCCAATGAAGTTAGCCACAGATGCTCAGTTATCACAGGCAGGAGCACGTCTCTGAACCTGATACCGTCCTCTAGACAGGGATGCTGAAGACTTTCCGTGCTAATACTTCTTCTTTCCTCAGTGTGTGTTGAGAAGGTGATACAGCTCTGACTAGACTAAGGTGTATTCCAAACACCTATACCAGACTCCACGATATGAACTGGTGAATAAAGCAGGCTAGACTCTTTCCTCCCTCCAAACGTCTTCTCACAAAGAAGTCTAGACTCTACTCCACACGTCCTCACTGTCCAAAGACAGGAACTAGACTAATCACTCTAACACCTACTACCTTGACCACTCCCTCTAGAGTATACTCCACTACCCTAGGGGTGTGTCTAGTGTGTGTCGAGTGAATGAATATTGAGCATTGAACTGCCGTCTCGCCATACACTCTCCAGGGTACTGCGTGTGCCTACCACCAGGGCTACACAAGGTCACCGCTGTTCATCTGTGGTTCTCAGCCTGGCTTGTTGCATCTTGGCACAATCCAAGTTGAAAACTATTAATTCCCAGACATGACAGACAAAAATTACGGTGTCGGACAGAACGACAGACAGGTGAGGGATATTGTTGTTTTTATTTTTGTTTCATTACAGGAGACGAGAATTTTTTTTTTCATCCCAGCTTTGATACAGCTGTATACATATGAGAGGAATGCTGGTATAAAGGTATAACAGTATATATACCTACCGTATATACTCGTGTATAAGCCGAGATTTTCAGCCCATTTTTTAGGGCTGAAAGTCACCCTCTCGGCTTATACGCGGGTCATATACGGGGTTGGGGGGGGGAGGGGGAGCGGGGGTGTAGGATTATACTCACCTCTCCGCTGGCACGGTCTCTGCAGCCCCCCTGCTTTTCCCACGATCTCCTCCTTCCTGCAGCGGTCACATGGTACCGCTCATTAAAGTCATAAATATGCACATATTCATGACTTTAATGAGCTATACCATGTGACCGCTGTAGGAAGGAAGCGCTGCAGAGAGCGCCGGGAGAAGAGGAGAGGCTGCAGAGACTGCGCCGGTGGAGGGGTGAGTATAGCGATATTTACCTGTCCCTCGGTCCACCGCTGCGTCCTCTGGCTGTGAATGATCAGGCAGAGGGCGCGATGATGTCGTTAGTGAGCGCCGCGCCCCCTGCCAGATCATTCACAGCCAGAGGAGTCTGACGAGGACGCAGCGGTGCAGAGAGGACAGGTAAATATCTCAGGTGCCGGGTCCTGAGCGAGGGTGACACTGGCACCTGTCCCCGCCTGCTTAGGACACCGGCACCTGGCCCCCAGCGACGAGAGGTGAGTATGTTATTTTTTTTGCAGCAGCAGCAGCATATGGGGGCATACTATGGAGCATATGGGGGCATAAATTGTGGAAATTATGGGGCATAATCTGGAGCATATGGGGGCATAATCTGGAGCATATGGGGGCATTAAATGGAGCATATAGGGGCATAAGCTGTGGAACATATGGGGGCATAATATGGAGCATATGGGGCATAAGCTGTGGAACACATGGGGCATAATCTGGAGCATATGGGGCATAAACTGTGGAACATATGGGGCATAATCTGGAGCATATGGGGGCATAATCTGGAGCATATGGGGACATAATCTGTGGAACATATGGGGGCATAATCTGGAGCATATGGGGGCATAATCTGGAGCATATGGGGGCATAATCTGTGGAACATATGGGGGCATAATCTGGAGCATATGGGGGCATAATCTGTGGAACATATGGGGGCATAATCTGGAGCATATGGGGGCATAATCTGTGGAACATATGGGGGCATAATCTGGAGCATATGGGGCATAATCTGTGGATCATACGGGGGCATAATCTGGAGCATATGGGGCATAATCTCAAGCATATTGGGCATAATCTGGAGCATATGGGGGCATAATATGGAGCATATGGGGGCATAAACTGTGGAACATATGGGGCATAATATGGAGCATATGGGGCATAAACTGTGGAACATGGGGGCATAATCTGGAGCATATGGGGGCATAATCTGGAGCATATGGGGGCATTAAATGGAGCATATGGGGGCATAAGCTGTGGAACATATGGGGGCATAATATGGAGCATATGGGGGCATAAGCTGTGGAACACATGGGGGCATAATATGGAGCATATGGGGGCATAAGCTGTGGAACATATGGGGGCATAATCTGGAGCATATGGGGGCATAAGCTGTGGAACATATGGGGCATAATCTGGAGCATATGGGGGCATAATCTGGAGCATATGGGGACATAATCTGTGGAACATATGGGGGCATAATCTGGAGCATATGAGGGCATAATCTGGAGCATATGGGGGCATAATCTGTGGAACATATGGGGGCATAATCTGGGGCATAATCTGTGGAACATATGGGGGCAGAATCTGGAGCATATGGGGGCATAATCTGTGGAACATATGGGGGCATAATCTGGAGCATATGGGGCATAATCTGTGGATCATATGGGGCCATAATCTGTGGAACATATGGGGGCATAATCTGGAGCATATGGGGCATAATCTGTGGATCATACGAGGGCATAATCTGGAGCATATGGGGGCATAATCTCAAGCATATTGGGCATTATCTGGAGCATATGGGGGCATAATATGGAGCATATGGGGGCATAAACTGTGGAACATATGGGGGCGTAATATGGAGCATATGGGGGCATAAGCTGTGGAACATGGGGGCATAATCTGGAGCATAATCTGGAGCATATGGGGCATTAAATGGAGCATATGGGGGCATAAGCTGTGGAACATATGGGGGCATAATATGGAGCATATGGGGGCATAAGCTGTGGAACATATGGGGGCATAATCTGGAGCATATGGGGGCATAAGATGTGGAACATATGGGGCATAATCTGGAGCATATGGGGGCATAATCTGGAGCATATGGGGACATAATCTGTGGAATATATGGGGGCATAATCTGGAGCATATGGGGGCATAATCTGGAGCATATGGGGGCATAATCTGTGCAACATATGGGGGCATAATCTGGGGCATAATCTGTGGAACATATGGGGGCATAATCTGGAGCATATGGGGCATAATCTGTGGAACACATGGGGGCATAATCTGGAGCATATGGGGGCATAATCTGTGGATCATATGGGGGCATAATTTGTGGATCATATGGGGGCATAATCTGGAGCATATGGGGGCATAATCTCAAGCATATTGGGCATAATCTGGAGCATATGGGGGCATAATCTGTGGAGCATATTGGGCATAATCTGTGCAGCATATGGGGGCATAATCATTTTTCACCCTAGGCTTATACGCGAGTTTTCCAAGTTTTTTGTGGCAAAATTAGGGGGGGTCGGCTTATACACGGGTCGGCTTATACATGAGTATATACGGTAATTATTATTAATATAATAATTATGAAAGTTAAAATCTTTTTCTTATATGATGAATATATTATTTCAGATTGAGTAGTATTTGAGTTATATTATATGTAGATATTTCTTACAGTATATTACCCATCTTTGTGAAACATGTTCTTTGAGTCTCCACGCTCTCTCCCCCTCCCTTTCCTTTCTTTTCTCCTGTGTACACATAGGGTTAACAATTAAGCACATTTGTGATTTGTCTATTCCACACTTATTTTCTACGCTATATATTTTCATAGTTCCTGCATCTTAGTTGTCATTATTAAGAGCTAGTGTACCTCGAAACACGTCGACCGGTATCATGCTTTTTAAATTTTTTCCTTTTCATGTTTTAATCTACTAATAAATGTGATGTTTTATGGCTTTTGCAGTTGCTGGATTTTCCCATTTTTTTCACGCATCTTACAGATGCGCCTTTTCTGAGTGGCTGCAGGCTGCTATTTCTAGGCTGGGGGGGTCAATATCCAAGGCTCCTTACCACCCTGAGTATACCAGCCCCCAGCTGTCTGCTTTAGCAAGGCTGGTTGTCAAAAACGGAAGAGGACCCCATGCCGTTTTTCTCAATTATTTACTTAAATAATTAAAAAAACAGCGTGGGGACCCCTCTATTCTTGATAACCAACCTTGCAAAAGCAGACAGCTGAGTGATGCAGCCCCCAGCTGTTAGTTTTGCCTGGCCGGTTATAAAAAATACAGGGGAACCCATGCCATTTTTTAAATTAATTATTTAGAGCACAGACTTATGAATACTTCCATCAGCCGCCTGATGGGAACAGTAGTTCATCAGCCCATGCCAGTGACTGGAGGTAAACTCTATAACTCCGATCACAGCTGCAGGCTCACACTTTCATTTGACAGCATGGAAGCTGCGGCTGTCTGATTGGCGGTAATGATTTTACGGCTGATCAGAAGTAGTGTTTGCTTGGCAAACACTGGATGTTCGGGTTCCTTATTCAATTGAATGAGTCCAGATTCAGGTTCTGGTCCGGGTACTGTTCTGCTACCCGAACTTTTTTAACTGTTCGGCCAAACCCGCCAGACTCGAACATCCATGGGTCCGCCCATCTCTAGTAGAGACGTGTGGACACATAGTTTTACTCTATGTTGTTGAAACTGTCTTGCTCATGGATTTGATTCTTTGAGCTTGGGTTTTGTGGTCGGCTTCTCTTTTTACTGAGCCACGGGAGACACACCTTTTCTCTGGGTGTTTGGGTTCTGTTTTCTGGCTGCAGTCTGTCTAGCGTAACACAGGTATTTTCATTTGTCTTTTAGGGCATTGTAGTAAGCTCTATCCATTATTAATCCTATTGTGGGTAATAGTTAAAAAAAACACACACATTAATTTAAAATTATTTTAATGAAATAAATACACATAGTTTTTGACCATATTTTATTGCACTGGTAATCCTTCTGAAACCCTTGTTCTCCTGTAATAAAAATAAAATAAAAAAGCAACAATATACTTACCTCTCCAGCGTTCAGTCAGGTCCCCCGCTGCAAACCATCTGAGTGGGGGGAGTGGGGATGCACATGATGAAGGGGGAGTGGGGGCAGCATATGATGAAGTGGGGGGTAAGGGGGACTGCACATGATGATTCTGCCTCCCAAAGATCGCATTAAGGCGATCACAGTGGTTCCCCCCCACAAATGGGGTATCAGCGTACTCAGGACAAATTGCACATCAACTTTTGGGGTCCTATTTCTCCTGTTACCCTTATAAAAATAAAAATTTGGGGGCAAAAAGATAATTTTTGTGGAAAAAAATATAATTATTTTATTTTCACGGCTCTACGTTATAAACTTCTGTGAAGCACTTGGGGGTTCAAAGTGCTCACCACACATCTAGATAAGTTCCTTGGGGGGTCTAGTTTCCAAAATGGGGTTACTTGTGGGGGGTTTCTACTGTTTAGGCACATCAGTGCCTCTCCAAACGCGACATGACACCCGCTGACCATTCCATCAAAGTCTGCATTCAAAAACCATGCTCCTTCCCTTCCGAGCTCTGCCATGCGCCCAAATAGTGGTTTACCCCCACATCTGGGGTATCAGCATACTCAGGACAAATTGCATAATAACTTTTGGGGTCCTGTTATCCTTTGGAAAATAAAAATTGGGGGGTGAAAAGATCATTTTTGTGGAAAAAAAATGATTTTTTAATTTTAAGGCTCTATGTTATAACCTTCTGTGAAGCCCTTGGGGGTTTAAAGTGCTCACCACACATTTAGATAAGTTCCCTGGGGGGTCTAGTTTCCAAAATGGGGTCACTTATGGGGGATTTCCACTGTTTAGGTACATCAGGGGCTATCCAAACGCGACATGGTGTCCACTCTCGATTCCAGCCAATTTGACATTCAAAATCTCAAATGATGCTCCTTCCCTTCTGAGCACTGCTGTGCGCCTAAAGATTGGTCTTCCTCCACACATGGGGATCGGTGTACTCAGGAGAAATTGTACAACAAATATTGTGGTTCATTTTCTCCTGATACCCTTGACAAAATTTAAAAAATTGTGTCGAAAGAAAAATTTTTGGGAAAAAAAGTTAAATGTTCATTTTTTTCCTTCCACATTCAATTCTTGTGAAGTACCTAAAGGGTTAATAAACTTCTTGAATGTGGTTTTGAACACCTTGAGGGGTGCAGTTTTTAGAATGGTGTCACTTTTGGGTATTTTCTGTCATATTGACCCCTTAACGTCACTTCAAATGTGAGGTGGTCCCTAAAAAAAATGGTTTTGTAAATTTTGTTGTAAAAATGAGAAATCGCAGGTCAAATTTTAACACTTATAACTTCCTAACAAAAAAAATTTGGGTTCCAAAATTGCGCTGATGTAAAGTAGACATGTGGGAAATGTTATTTATTAACTATATTTTGTGACATATCTCTCTGATTTAAGGGCATAAAAATTAAAATATGAAAATTGCAAAATTTTCAAAATTTTCGCCATATTTCCATTTTTTCATAAATAAACGCAAGTTATATCGAAGAAATTTTACCACTACCGTGAAGTACAATATGTCACGAGAAAACATTCTCAGAATCACCAAGATCCGTTGAAGCGTTCCAGAGTTATAAGCACATAAAGTGACAGTGGTCAGAATTGTAAAAATTAGCCTGGTCATTAACCTACAAAATGGCTTGGTCCTCAAGGGGTTAAAAAAATGTAAATGTATGTGACTCATTCCTTAAGAAAAATACGTAAATATATATATTTTTAATAGTTTAGAGTAGAGTGGGGTCTGGCCGAATGAGTCTACCGTGTCGTGGTATCAGCTTAAAAATTATTTTGACCAGAACAAAAGCTGCTGGTTATGAATGTGATCTGATGTTTGATGGGATCTGTTAATATCTGATCAGTGAGGATGTGGTGGTGAGTTTTTCCGAGAGTTGGACAGTGAAGGCGGAGCTGGTGTGGAACCTGGGCGGAGTCTCAAGGGAACCAAAACAATTTGCCAGTATGGGGCCCCAAAACTCCTAGTGGAAGCCTTGGTCTTTCTCATAAGCTGCAGACCACAGCTTCCTGAGACTTCAGTGTGCTCACGCAGGCGGCGTGATGACATTATTGGCTCATGCCACTCTGCGGACTGGAAGAGAAAATGAAGGCTGCAGTGCCGAGAATCAGGATGAGGTGAGTATAAACTTCATTATTTTTAATATGGAGAACTGGGACCATCTTACTATATATATGGGAGACCTGGGGCCATTATACTATATATATATATGGGGATTACTGGGGCCGTCATACTATATATATGGGGATAACTGGAGCCATCATAATATATATATGGGGAGACCTGGGGCCGTCATACTAGATATGTGGGGAGACCTGGGGTCGTCATACTAGATATGTGGGGAGAACTGGGGCCATCATAATAGATATGTGGGGAGAACTGTGGCCATCATACTATATATATGGGCAGCTGGGCCATCGCACTATATTTATGGTAGGAACTGGAGCCATCGCACTATATATACTGCATATACACTGCTCAAAAAAATAAAGGGAACACTCAAATAACACATCCTAGATCTGAATGAATGAAATATTCTCATTGAATACTTTGTTCTGTACAAAGTTGAATGTGCTGACAACAAAATCACACAAAAATCATCAATGGAAATCAAATGAATTAACCAATGGAGGCCTAGATTTGGAGTCACACACAAAATTAAAATGGAATGTAATGTCCTTAAAACAAGTCAAAATCATGCTCAGTAGTGTGTGTGGCCTCAACGTGCCTGTATGACCTCCCTGTTCCTGTATGACCTCCCTACAATGTCTGGGCATTCTCCTAATGAGGCGGCGGATGGTCTCCTGAGGGATCCCCTTCCAGACCTGGACTAAAGCATCTGCTAACTCCAGGATAGTCTGTGGTGCAATGTGACGTTGGTGGATGGAATGAGACATGATGTCCCAGATGTGCTCAATCGGATTCAGGTCTGGGGAATGGGCAGGCCAGTCCATAGCTTCAATGCCTTCATCTTGCAGAAGCTGCTGGCACACTCCAGCCACATGAGGTCTGGCATTGTCCTGCATTATGAGGAACCCAGGGCCAACCGCACCAGCATATAGTCTCACATGGGGTCTGAGGATCTCATCTCAGTACCTAATGGCAGTCAGGGTACCTCTGATGAGCACATGGAGGGCTGTGCAGCCCTCCAAAGAAATGCCACCCCACACCATTACTGACCCACTGCCAAACCGGACATGCTCAAGGATGTTGCAGGCAGCAGATCGCTCTCCATGGCATCTCCAGACTCTGTCACGTCTGTCACATGTGCTCAATGTGAACCTGCTTTCATCTGTGAAGAGCACAGGGCACCAGTGGCGAATTTGCCAATCCTGGTGTTCTGTGGCAAATGCCAAGCGTCCTGCACGGTGTTGGGCTGTGAGCAAAACCCCTATCTGTGGACGTCGGGCACTCAGACCATCCTCATGGAGTCGGTTTCTAACCGTTTGTGCAGACACATGCACATTTGTGGCCTGCTGGAGGTCATTTTGCAGGGCTCTGGCAGTGCTCCTCCTGTTCCTCTTTGCTCAAAGGCAGAGGTAGCGGTCCTGATGCTGGGTTGTTGCCATCCTACAGCCCCCTCCACGCCTCCTGGTGTACTGGCCTGTGTCCTGGTAGCGCCTTCAGCCTCTGGACACTATGCTGACAGACACAGCAAACCTTCTTGCCACAGCTCACATTGATGTGCCATCCTGGATTAACTGCACTAGCTGAGCCACTGGTGTGGGTTGTAGTGTCTGTCTCTTGCTACCACGAGTGTGAAAGCACAACCAACATTCAAAAGTGACCAAAACATCAGCCAGAAAGCAATGGTACTGAGATGTGGTCTGTGGTTCCCACCTGCAGAACCACTCCTTTATTGAATGTGTCTTGATAATTGCCAATAATTTCCATCTGTTGTCTATTCCATTTGCACAACAGCATGTGAAATTGATTGTCAATCAGTGTTGCTTCCTAAGTGGACAGTTTGATTTCACAGAAGTTTGATTTACTTGGAGTTATATTCTGTTGTTTAAGTAACATAGTAACATAGTTATTAAGGTTGAAGGAAGACTTTAAGTCCATCTAGTTCAACCCATATCCTATCCTAACCTGCCCTAACATGTTGATCCAGAGGAAGGCAAAAAAAAACCCAAGTGGTAAACAGTAAGCTTCACATTGGGGAAAAAAATTCCTTCCCGACTCCACATACGGCAATCAGACTAGCTCCCTGGATCAACGCAGTATCTAGGAAACTAGTGAATATAGCCTGTAATATTATACTTTTCAAGAAAGGCATCCAATCCCTTCTTAAATTTTAGTAAGGAATCACTCATTACAACATTAGACAGCAGAGAGTTCCATAGTCTCACTGCTCTTACAGTAAAGAACCTGCATCTGTGATTATGGCTAAACCTTCTTTCCTCCAGACGTAGAGGATGCCCCCTTGTCCCCGTCACAGGTCTAAGAGTAAAAAGATCATTAGAAAGGTCTTTGTACTGTCCCGTCATATATTTATACATTGTAATAAGATCACCCCTTAGCCTTCGTTTTTCCAAACTAAATAACCCCAAGTGTAATAACCTGTCTTGGTATTGCAGACCCCCCAGTTCTCTAATAACCTTGGTCGCTCTTCTCTGCACCCGCTCCAGTTCAGCTATGTCTTTCTTATACACCGGAGACCAGAACTGCACACAGTATTCTAAATGTGGTCGCACCAGTGACTTGTATAGAGGTAAAATTATGTTCTCCTCATGAGCATCTATGTCTCTTTTAATGCATCCCATTATTTTATTTGCCTTGGCAGCAGCTGCCTGACATTAGCCACTACATGTGAGTTTGTCGTCCACCCATGCACCCAGGTCTTTTTCAGTGACAGTTTTGCCCAGTGTTTTACAATTAAGCACATAATTATACATCTTGTTTGTTCTACCCAAGTGCATGACCTTACATTTATCCCCATTAAAGCTCATTTGCCATTTCTCAGCCCAAGCTTCTAATTTACATAAATCCTCCTGTAATATAAAATTGTCCTCCTCTGTATTTATTACCCTGCAGAGTTTAGTGTCATCTGCAAATATTGAAATACTACTCTGTATGCCCCCTACAAGGTCATTAATAAATATGTTAAAGAGAAGCGGCCCCAATACTGACCCCTGTGGTACCCCACTGCTAACCGTGACCCAGTCCGAGTGTGCTCCATTAATAACCACCCTTTGTTTTCTATCCATGAGCCAGATCTTAACCCACTTACACATATTTTCCCCTATCCCCATTGTTCTCATTTTATGTATCAACCTTTTGTGTGGCACTGTATCAAAAGCTTTTGAGAAGTCCATGAACACCACGTCCACTGCATTCCCTTGGTCCAGTCCTGAACTTACCCCTACATAAAAGCTTATCAGATTAGTCTGACAAGAACGGTCCCTCGTAAACCCATGCTGATACTGTGTCATGAGGTTATTCAGCCTCAGATACTCCAATATAGTATCCATTAAAAAACCCTCCTGGATTTTACCCACAGTAGATGTTAAGCTCACTGGCCTATAATTTCCAGGTTCAGTTTTTGCCCCCTTTTTGAATATTGGCACCACATTTGCTATACGCTAGTCCTGTGGTACAGACCCCGTTATTATGGAATCTTTAAAGATTAAAAATAATGGTCTATCTATGACTGTACTTAATTCCTGCAGTACTCGGGGTGTATCCCATCCGGGCCCGGGGATTTGTCAACTTTAGTGATTTTTAGACGCCGCCATACTTCCTGCTGGGTTAAGCAGGTGACATTTAATGGAGAAATTTTTTTTATCACTGATCATGTTATCTGTCATGGGATTTTCTTGTGTAAATACAGTTGAAAAAAGTCATTTAGCATATTGGCTTTTTCCTCATCCTCATCCACCATTTCACCCAGACTATTTTTAAGGGGACCAACACTATCATTTTTTAGTTTCTTGCTATTTATGATAAGAATATTTTGGGATTATTTTTACTTTCTCTGGCAATGAGTCTCTCTGCCTCAATCTTTGCTGTCTTGATTTGCTTTTTACAGAATTTATTCAGTCTTCTGTATTTATTTAATGCCTCATCACTACCTACTTGCTTTAATTCCCTAAACGCTTTCTTTTTGTCCCTTATTGTGCCCCTTAAAGCTCTATTTAACCATAGTGGTTTCCTCCTAATTCTAGCATGTTTATTCCCATAGGGTATATACTGTGCACAGGTCCTATTCAGGATGCTAATAAACGTCTCCCATTTTCTTTGTGTATTTTTATGTCTCAGGATATCGTCCCAGTTTATTGCACCAAGATCATCTCTCATCCGTTGGAAATTTGCCTTCCTGAAGTTTAGTGTCCTTGTAACCCCTCGACTACACATCTTATTAAAGGATACATGAAAGCTTATTATTTTGTGATCACTATTACCCAAGTGACCCCCAACCCTTATATTTGATATGCGGTCTGGCCTGTTGGATAATATTAGGTCTAGCAGTGCCCCCCCTCTTGTTGGGTCCTGAACTAGTTGTGAAAGGTAATTGTCTCTCATAGTTGCCAAAAACGTATTACCTTTGCTGGAACTACAGGTTTCTGTTCCCCAATGTATTTCAGGGTAGTTGAAGTCCCCCATAATAATGACTTCTCCTTGAGTTGCTGCTTCATCTATTTGCTTTACGAGGATATTCTCTGTTGCTTCCATTATTTTAGGAGACTTATAACAAACCCCTATCAGTAATTTATTATTTTCCCCCCCTCCCCTAATCTCCACCCACAGAGACTCTACATCTTCATTAGATTCACAGATATCACACAGGATGGGTTTTAAGGATGATTTTACATATAAACACACACCCCCACCTCGCTTATTTTTACGGTCATTCCTAAACAGACTATAGCCCTGTAAATTAACCGCCCAGTCGTGGCTCTCATCCAGCCAAGTCTCAGATATCCCCACCATGTCATAATTATGTTCCAACAAAATTAATTCTAATTCCGCCATTTTGTTGGTGAGGCTTCTGGCATTAGTATACATGCACTTTATGTATCTCTCTGAACCTCTATTCTTTCTTAAATTATTAACTATTCTAACCCCACCCCCACCCCCAATTTCATTATTTGTGTCCAGGTCTCTATCTGCACTGCCTTCCCCTCCTATAAAATGAATACCCTCCCCCTTAGTCCCTAGTTTAAAGACTCCTCCAACCTTCTAGCCATTTTCTCCCCCAGCACAGCTGCACCCTCCACATTGAGGTGCAGCCTGTCCCTAGCATAGAACCTGTAGCCAACTGAGAAGTCGGCCCAGTTCTCCAGGAACCCAAACCCCTCCTTCCTACACCAATTCTTGAGCCATTTATTAACCTCCCTAATCTCCCGTTGCCTCTCTGGTGTGGCACGTGGTACAGGCAGTATTTCAGAAAATACCACGTTGGAGGTCCTTGCTTTAAGCTTGCAGCCTAATTCCCTGAAATCGTCTTTAAGGACCTTCCACCTACCTCAAACTTTGTCATTTGTGCCAATGTGCACCATGACCGCTGGGTCCTCACCAGCCCCTCCCAGTAATCTGTCAACCCGATCAGCGATGTGTCGGACTCGAGAGCCAGGTAGGCAGCACACTGTTCGACGACCCCTGTCTTTGTGACAGATTGCCCTATCTGTTCCCCTAATAATTGAGTCCCCCACTACCAGCACCTGTCTGGCCTGCCCTGCTCTCCTAATTCCCCCCTTACTGGAGCAGACACTCCCCCGGCTTTCAGAGAACATGCTTGGCTGCAGCAGTGCTACCCCTGTACTGACAACCCCCTCATCTGCCAACTTTGCAAACTTATTGGGGTGTGCCAGATCAGGACTAGCCTCCCTGGCGCTCTTCCCTCTACCCCGCTTTCTAACTGTCACCCAGCTTCCTACTTCAGTGTCCTGCAGCTCCACCCTAGCATCCCCCCCCTCATCTATCCCATTGAGCGTCTGCTCAGTGAGCAGAAGACTCCTTTCCATATTGTCTATGGATCTCAGTGTTGCCAGCTGCACATTTAGATCCAGGATTTGGGCTTCCAAATGCACAACGTGCTCACATCTCGCACAGCAGTATGCACCCTCGACTGGCTGTTCAAGGACTGTATACATGTGGCAAGATGTACACTGGATGACATTGGCAATAGTGGAGCACATATCTAATGGGGATTTCACCAGACAGCAAAGATAAGTAAAAATAAATAAAAAGTATTAATAAAATATAACAGCAATTCAGTAAATCCTCCCTGGAAACTCCCTGAATCCAAAGTCACTGAATCTCAAGTCATACTTACCACCGTTCGCACTTGCGCACCGGTCACACTCGCTGAAGCAGAAGATTTAAAGAGATTTTTTTTTTCTCTCTCCTTCAACAGCAAATCACCCTGCTGCTCAAATGCACTTCCAAAAAGGAATGTGTCTGTTTTATTGTATTCTCCCTGGCTTCCTGAGGATTTTTATCCTGATATGATGAGCAGCACTTTACTTTGACCAGAAGGGGCGGCAGGAAGACATCCTTCCAAAGATACAGACACTATTTTATGACCAGGAAGATGATATAGTAAATTGCAAGATATTCCTCCTTTCATTCTAGAGTCATGGACTGTGACTTTCAGTTATTGCCCTTTGGCCTTAATTATGGAATATGGACTATAACTATAAGCTATTACCCCCTGGGCCCTCATTTTGGCCGCCTTTACCTACCCTTTTTCCCACCTACCTTCCCCACCCATTGCCCCTCCCTCCCTAAACCCCTTCCTTTTCACTGCCTATTAAAACAATTTTTATATAGTTATATAATATGTAATCATATGTATGCACATTTCATTCCTTTGCACTAATTGAATAAATTATTCCTTTTCACAATGTACACTTTTCTCTCACTTCCTGTTCACCTTTATTCATATTTTAGGCTGCTACTATTGTTCTGTCTCCGACATCTAATCGTTTGTTTTTTCCATTGTTTATAAAGGAGTTTAATAATCTGCTTGTTTGGCTCTCTCTAGTGTCCAGTGCCATATTCGCAGTTGTTTTCTTTATTATCAGCAAAATCATTTCCCTCCCTTTGCAATGCATGATGGTAGCTTAGCAATGCATCATGGTAGCCTTGCAAAGTATTCTGGGAGCTTTCCCTCCATTTTCCTCCATTTTCCTTCAGCCTGCATCCAGGAAGCATCATCTTTTCCTCTCCTCTTGCAATAGCATCGCCATTTCACCGCTCACATCAAAATATCAAGTTCAATAAAACACAGATTCAATCACAATCTCCTTATTGGACCCCGGTATATAAAGGTTTAACTGTCTGTATAACTGCAATGACGTCTGCCTCATTCAGTGAGGATAGAACAGTGAAACGGCAGACATCCAGCTAGTGGGAATTCAGTGAAACGGCGGCCATCCAGCTAGTGGGAATTCTGTGAAAAGACAGCCATCCAGCTTGCAGGAACTAATGAAACTGCTGCCATCTATCTAGAAAAATATTTAGACTTGAGAGTCCTCAGTGGTTGATACCTTTTAATGGCTAACTGAAAAGATGGTAACAAATTGCAAGCTTTCGAGACTACGCAGGTCTCTTCATCAGGCAAAGACTAAAACAAAAACTGAAGAATCACATATTTATACACAAGAGGACACAGGAATAATGCAATAGGTAAGACAGGTGACGTGAAGCAGAACTGTCATTATCTAGTGAGATTCAAGTTACCGGCTACACAGAGACTTAATACAGCTACAGCAATCTCTGCACAGCCAAGCATTCCCCCAAGACACCATGTCCCACAAATCACACAGGACAAAATCTGCTACTTCCGTCTCCTCAAAAACAACATCCATCAGCAGCGAGGTCGCCATTGCCCGCGCAAATGCTGTAGCCGCCGAAATGCGAGCAAGCTTTGCTGAACTAGAGAGCAGGACGCAGTTAGAGAAGGCTGAACTAGAGAGCAGGATGCAGTTAGAGAATGCACGAGTGGATGCCGAGAGAGGCGATCAAGAGCGAAGGTCACAGTTAGAGAAGGCACGCATAGATGCCACCTTACAGAGCCTAGCAGCAAAAAGAGAAGCTGCCGCAGCCCTCACCGAGGCAGAATCTCTAGAAGCCGCGCAAAACCCTGAGCTGCATAGCCGAGGCCGTACGTCAAGCCTGGTGTTTCCACTACATGATTCACCAAAACGCACATCTCAGTATGTTAATGGACTTCCTGATCCAAACTATAACCCTGAACCAGCATCGGAACAAGAACATGATGTCTCCAGTGAAGCGAGCGAGAGTCATCATGAGGCTCAGCTCCAAGACAGATACAAACATTAAAACGTGGAGCAAAATAACTCTGCTAATGACTATCTTGCCCCTCACCAGGTAACCAACGTGAATCACCTTGCTGACACACCCCACGTCAGACTGAAGCATCACGACATCGGCTGGCGCCACCCAGAGGATACTAACACGTATGAACGCACCTGACATCACTATCAGGGTGATCCATCACCAGTATACTCTGCTGACAACCGGTTCACAACAGAATTTGCTAAGTTCTTCACACAACGTGATCTGGTTGCCAAGGGACTCATGAAATTCACTGACCAAGCTGAAGGTTACAGAGCTTGGAAAGCATCCTTCCAAAATGTCACTAGAGACTTGGAGCTACAACACAGGGAAGAGATAGACCTCTTAGTCAAATACCTGGGGAAGAGTCAGTCAAACACGCAGCAATGATCAGAGACATTAATATAAACCGCCCTGAGACTGGCCTCAAAGAGATCTGGAAGAGGCTGGATGAGTGTTATGGCTCAGCAGAGGTAATAGAAAGAGCCTTGTTCAAAAGAATTAATGACTTTCCTAAAATATCTAACAAAGGTCTCCAGAAACTTAGAGAATTAAGTGACCTGCTAAAGGAAGTCCAAGTTGCCAAATGTGAAGATGATCTACAAGGACTTGCATTTCTTGACACAGCCAGAGGTGTTAACCCTATAGTCAAAAAGTTGCCCTACAATCTACAGGAGAGGTGGCTCACACATGGTTCCACGTACAAATATCCACCACAGTGTTCCATTCCCTCCCTTCTCCATTTTTGTAGACTTTGTACACCAACAAGCAAGAATCAGAAATGATCCCAGCTTTGACTTTGCATTGTCATATGCCAAACCGTCACCAACTGCAAACCCACGCAGAACGTCTGTGGCAGTGCGCAAGACTTATGTTTCTTCTCCAGGTTCCAATTACAGGTCTGCTGGCTGCTCCCAATCAGAGACAAAGGTGCAGGACCCTGACAAGCAGTGCCCGCTCCATCAGAAGCCTCATCCTCTCCTGAAATGCAGAGCCTTCAGATGAAAATCTATGCCAGATCGCAGAAGCTTCCTGAAAGAGAACGGTATCTGCTACAAGTGCTGCTCATCCACAACTCATCTCGCCAAGGATTGCAAGGTCAGTGTAAAATGCACAGAATGTGGCACCACAGATCATAACACTGCCCTACACCCTGGGCCAGCTCCATGGAGTACACAAAACACGCCAGCTGACAGTGAGCATGGCAGGGAGGAAAGGAACACTGATGCAGCTACACCAGAGATCACTTCACAATGTACTGAAGTTTGTAAAGGGACAATAGACAGTAGAATCTGTTCAAAAATATGCCTCGTCAGAGTGTACCCAAAGGGTCATAGAGACAAAGCTGTAAGACTGTATGCTATCTTGGATGATCAAAGTAATCGATCCCTGGCTAGAATCATAGAATCATAGAATGGTAGAGTTGGAAGGGACCTCCTGGGTCATCTGGTCCAACCCCCTGCTCAAAGCAGGATTCTCTAAATCATCCCAGACAGATGTCTATCCAGCCTCTGTTTGAAGACTTCCATTGAAGGAGAACTCACCACCTCTTGTGGCAGCCTGTTCCACTCATTGATCACCCTAACTGTCAAAAAGTTTTTTCTAATATCTAATCTGTGTCTCCTCCCATTCAGTTTCATCCCATTACTTCTAGGCTTTCCTTGCGCAAATGAGAATAAAGATGATCCTTCTACAATGTGACAGCCCTTGAGATATTTGTAGACAGCTATTAAGTCTCCTCTCAGTCTTCTTTTTTGCAAGCTAAACATTCCCAAATCCTGCAAACCGTTCCTCATAGGACATGGTTTGCAGACCGGTCACCATTCTGGTGGCTCTTCTCTGAACTTGCTCCAGTTTGTTGATGTCTTTTTAAAATGTGGTGCCCAAAACTGGACACAGTATTCCAGATGAGGTCTGACCAAAGAGGAGTAGAGGGCAATAATGACCTCACGTGATCTAGACTGTATGCTTCTGTTGATACATCCTAGAATTGCATTTGCCTTTTTTGCTGCTGCATCACACTGTTGACTCATGTTAAGTCTGTGATCAATTAGTATACCCAAGTCTTTTTCACATGTGCTGTTACTTAGCCCTATTCCTCCCATTTTGTATACGCTTTTTTCATTTTTATTGCCCAGATGTAGTACTTTGCATTTTTCCCTGTTAAAATCCATTCTGTTAGTTGCTGCCCACTGCTCCAGTTTATGTATATCTTTTTGAATCCTCTCTCTCTCTTCTCTAGTATTAGCTACCCCTCCTAGCTTTGTGTCATCAGCAAATTTGATCAGTTTACCCTCAATTCCTTCATCTAAATCATTGATAAAGATGTTGAACAATACAGGGCCCAAAACAGAGCCTTGTGGTACCCCACTTGAGACATTCTTCCAACTGGATGTGCAGCCATTTACAACCACTCTTTGGCTCCGATCACTAAGCCAGTTATGAATCCACCTAACAGTTGCCTTGTCCATTCCATACTTAGTCATTTTTTCAATAAGGATTGTGTGAGATACTTTGTCAAATGCTTTGCTGAAGTCAAGATATACTATATCTACAGCATTTCCCTGATCCACCCAGTCAGTGATTCTGTCATAGAAGGAAATTAAGTTAGTCTGACATGACTTATTAGTTACAAACCCATGCTGACTCTGTTTAATCACTTCATTCTTATCCAGGTACTTGCATACATGTTCTTTAATAATTTGTTCAAAGATCTTTCCTGGTATAGAAGTCAGACTCACCGGCCTGTAGTTCCCTGGGTCCACCTTCTTCCCCTTTTTGAAGATAGGAACAACATTTGCTCTTCTCCAGTCTTCTGGGACTTCTCCTGTTCTCCAAGAATTTTCAAAGATTATGGACAGTGGTTCAAGAATTTCTTTTGCTATCTCCTTCAGTACCCTGGGGTGTAATTCATCTGGACCTGGAGACTTGAATTCATTTAGGTTAGCTAAGTGTTTCCTCACTGTCTTTCTGTTTATAGATATCCTGGATTCTTCTATTCCTTTAATAGGACAGTGAAGATCAGTTGATGTTACATTTCCTTTCTGAGAGAAAACAGATGCAAAATAGGAATTTAAAAGTTCAGCCTTCTCAACATCCTGACTTACCATTTCATCATTTTCATCCTGTAAAAATCCTATAGCATCTTTGACTTTTCTTTTACTTTTGACGTATCCCCAAAATCCTTTTTTGTTGCTTTTGACGTCACTTGCAAGCCTTAATTCATTGTCAGCTTTAGATAATCTGATTTGTGCCCTGCAGGTTCTGCAGACGGCATTATATTCTTCTTTAGATATGCCTCCCTCTTTCCATTTGATAAACATTTCTTTCTTCCTTTTTAGCATGTGTTTAATTTCTATGTTCATCCATCCTGGTTTCCTTAAATGCTTCCCATTCTTCCCTCTTTTCGGAATTGTTAACGATTGTGCTTTGAGAATCTCATTTTTCAAGATTTTCCATCCTTCCTGGACATTTTTGTCCTTAAGGATATCCAGCCATTGGATCCCTCCAATTCTCTTTCTGAGTTCCTTAAAATCTGCCTTTCTGAAATCTAACCTTGACGTCTGAGTCTTCACAGGTCTTCCTCCTCTTGTTATCCAAAATTCTAAAATAGCATGGTCACTACCTCCTAGGGTCCCAGCCACTCTTACCTCCTCCACCATTTCCTCCCTGTTTATGAGGATTAGATCCAAGGTAGCAGATCCCCTTGTTTTCTCCATTACCTTTTGGAAGATAAAGTTGTCAGCAAGAGAGGATAAGAATTTCCTGGACCTGTTAGTTTTGCCTGAGAGAGATTCCCAACAAATGTCTGGATAGTTGAAATCTCCCATGACCACTATGTCATATTTTTTGGAGAACTTGGCCATTTGATGCATAAAGAGTTCATCCATATCTTCAGCTTGCACAGGCGGCCTGTAGTAAATGCCTACAATGGTGTCCTTTCCATTGTTCTGTCCTTGTATTCTTACCCAAACAGTTTCCACAGAACTCCCAGTCTCTGAAGCGTCAATCTCTGTGCAGATATACGCTTTTCTAACATACAATGCAACACCTCCTCCTCGTTTATCAAGTCTGTTTCTTGCAAATAAGTTGTATCCTTCTAGCCTTGTATTCCAATCATGTGTATCGTCCCACCAAGTCTCAGTGATTCCAATGACATCATATTTCTTCTCCTGCGTTAGTAGCTCCAGTTCTCCTTGTTTGTTGCCCATGCTTTGTGCATTCGTATAGAAACACTTTAGTTTGTGATTGGTTTCTCTTTCTTCAATATTTTTATTATGTAGATTTTTTTGTCTTTGTTCTTCCCCTTCACTTCTAATAGCAGAGTTCTCAATAGCATTTGTCAGGTGTATGGCTTTTGCTGGCGTTTTGCTTCCCTTCCCACATTGTTCTAGTTTAAAGCTCTCCTGATGAGTGTAGCAAGGCGACTTCCAAATACATGTTTTCCAGTCTTCGTAAGGTGCACCCCATCTCTAGCAAGTAGTCCATCGTACAGGTAATTCACTCCGTGATCCAGAAATCCAAATCCTTGCTGACGGCACCATCGACGTAGCCAGTTGTTCACCTGCAGAATCTTATTCCACCTCCTTGTTCCATGGCCATCCACTGGAAGGATGGAGGAGAAGACCACCTGCGCTCCCAGTTCTTTCACTTTCTTACCTAAGTTTTCAAAGTCACTGCAGATGGTTTCCAGGTCACTTCTTGTGGTGTCATTTGTCCCCACATGTATTAGCAGGAATGGGTAGTCATCTTTAGGTCTGAAGAGTCCTGATATCCTGTCAGACACATCTTTAATTTTTGCACCTGGAAGACAGCACATTTCTCTTGAGGTTATATCTGGTCTGCAGATAGCGGCCTCTGTTCCTCTCAACAGGGAATCGCCCATGACAACAACTCTCCGTTTCTTCTTCACAACATTTTTCTTTCTCCATTCAGGAGGACTCTGAGGGCGTACAAGGTTACTCTTTGTGGGCAAAGTCTTATCCTCATGTATTTCTTCATTGTTCTCCTGTGTAAGAGCCTGGTACTGGTTCCTGAGCAGAATTGGTGCTGACTGCCTCCTGATCCTCCTGCTTCTCTGGGTCACATGCTTCCATTCCTCTGTTTCTTCAGTTGCACTTCGAATTTCTTCTCTTTTGTACCATGAAGAGATAATTCTGCTCTGTCTAAGAACTCTTCACCTTCCTTAATGGTCTTCAATGTAGATAACCTCTCTTCCAGATTTTGCAACTTTTCCTCCAACAGGGACACAAGCTTGCATTTGTGGCATGTGAAATTTGGCTTTTCCACTGGTAAGTCTATGAACATGTAGCAAGAAACGCAGCTCACCACATGGCTCCTGGCCTCTTCCATGTTCTTATTGTTCAAGAGATAATCAAGTGGTGAAATATAAGCCAAAACTCGCGCGCCTAGCGGCGCGCGGTTTACTGATGTCCTCCTTTCAGCTGCAACAGCCAAAATCCAGTGTTCCTTGAGCTCGCGGAGACTCTTCACTTATCCCAGAAGGCACTGGGAATCAACATTCTTTGACCTATTCAATATCAAAGGGCCAAGCACTCCCTACTCATTAAAGATGTGTGCAGGTACTGTGACAACAGCAGGTAGGAAAGCTACTGACTACCTAATTGAGTCCTTAGATGGACAATTCTGCCTACCACTACCTACGATCATCAAGTGTAATCAGATCCCAGACAACAGATCTGAAATACCTACACCAGATGTGGCAATCCATCACACTCACTTAAAACGCATAGCACACCTCATACCGGAACTCGACCATCAGGCCCAGATAATTCTGCTGTTGGGGAGAGACATCCTGCAGGTTCATAAAGTGAGACGTCATATCAATGGACTCCACAATGCTCCCTATGCCCAAAAGCTAGACCTAGGATGGGTCATAATAGGAAACGTATGCTTGGGACGCATGCACGCCCCATATTCTGTGACAAGCATGCTGACAAATACATTGGAGAAAGGACACCCATCTCTGTTTCAATCTTGTAACAATGAATTCCATGTCAGAGAGCTACCACACAGCATCCAACTGCCCAATCATCTAATAGACTTTACTCATGACAGCAGTATAGTGTCTGGAAACTATGAGGATCAGTTAGGGTGCACAGTCTTCCAGAGAACTAAGCAAGACAACCAAGCGGCAATGTCAGTAGAGGACAAGTTGTTCTTAGAGGTAATGGACAAGGGACTTGTTAAAGATGAGACCAACAGCTGGGTCGAACCTCTCCCCTTCAGAACCCACAGACCACATCTACCGAACAACAGAAATCAGACATTAAAGCGTTTCTCCTCTCTCAAACATAATCTGCAAAGGAAGCCAGAGATGAAAATCGCTTTTTCTCCTTCATGTCAAAGATTTTTGAGAATTGTCATGCAAAGCCAGCTCCCACTCTCAAAGACTCTGAAGAGTGCTGGTTCCTTCCCATGTTTGGAGTATACCACCCTAAGAAACCAGGCCAAATTAGAGTGGTGTTTGACTCCAGTGCTAAGTTTGACGATATCTCCCTGAATGATGCTCTACTGACAGGACCAGACTTCAATAACAAACTGCTGGGAGTACTTATGCGTTTCCGTAAGGATTCCATTGCCTTCATCGATGACATTTAGCAAATGTTCCATTGTTTCCTTGTGAGAGAGAGAGAGACAGGAACTTTCTAAGATTCTTCTGGTACAGAGACAATGATCCTGCTAAAGAAGTCACAGAGTATAGCATGAGAGTGCACATCTTTGGCAACAGTCCTTCACCTGCAGTCGCCATTTATGGACTCAAAAGGTCGGTTCAAGAAGGAGAAACAGAATATGGACCAGATGTCAGACAATTCATAGAGAAAGACTTTTATGTTGATGACTGTCTGAAAGCCATGCCTTCAAATGAGACTGCCATCAGTCTTCTCAGGAGAGCCCAAGAGATGCTTGCTTGCTCGAACCTCAGGCTTCACAAAATAGCCTCAAACAGCCAAGAACTCATGGAAGCAGTCCCTTCACAAGACTTATGTAACAGACTTGGACTTGGGGTCAGAACCCGCACCAATGCAACGCAGCCTCGGGCTTCTCTGGAATCTACAGTCAGACACTTTCACCTTCCAGGTCAGCCAAGAAGAAAAGTCTTTCACACGTAGAGGTGTCCTGTCCACCATCAACAGTCTGTACGATCCCTTGGGTTTCGCAGCTCCTGTCACTATACAAGGCAAGGCCTTACTAATGGACTTAACCAAGGAAACATCCGACTGGGATGCACCTCTGCCACCTGATAAGAGAATACAGTGGGAAGGATGGAAGAACTCTTTAGCAGCCCTCTCCAACCTGAATGTGCCAAGACCATACACCCCTGTGCCGTCTACAGAAATACAAAGCCAAAAACTGTACGTGTTTGCAGATGCTTCTGTCAAAGCAATTGCCGCTGTCGCCTATCTCAAAACTGTAGACTACAAATGTCAGAGCCACATTGGATTTGTTATGGGAAAGCCAAACTTGCTCCACAGCCAGAGCACATTATACCCAGGTTAGAGCTCTGTGCTGCAGTCTTAGCCGTTGAATTGGCAGAGTTCATCGCATCCAAGATGGATAGCGACTTGACACAGGCCAAGTGTTACTCAGACAGCAAAGTAGTCCTTGGATATATCCACAATGAAACTAGGTGATTCTATATTTATGTCAACAACAGAGTGCTACGAATTAGGAGATCAGTTCATCCAAAACAGTGGCATTACATACCCACGGACCAAAATCCTGCAGATCACGCAACTAGAGCAGTTGACGCAAGTCGACTAGGAAGCACAACATGGCTCTCAGGACCAAAACTATTTTATACTGAGGAACGTTTTCCCAGACACCTTTGAACTAGTAGGAGAGGACTCAGATGCTGAAATCCGCCCTCAGGTGTCTACACTTCATACAACGACCTCTGCTATCCAGCTTGGATCTCACAGATTTGACAAATTTTCAAGTTGGAAGTCACTTATTCGAGCTATTACCTGCCTGACTCATATAGCTCACGCATTCAGGACCACCAGAGCTTGTGACACAGAAAGATGTAAAGGTTGGCATCTTTGTAAGAATACCTATGTTACCTCAGACTTGGAATTCTCCAAAAACCACATCATTTTCACTGTTCAAAGAGAAACCTACCCTGTAGAAATCCAATGTCTCATTAACAAAGCTCCAATACCAGAGAGCAGTGTATTGAGGAAACTCGACCCATTCATAGACAACAATGGCCTGCTGAGAGTAGGAGGCCGACTCAAAGAAGCTAAAATGGAGTTCAAGGAGAAATTCCCTCTTATCCTCCCCGGAAAATGTCATGCTGCCTACTTAATTGTACAACACTATCACAATCTGGTCAAGCACCAAGGAAGACTATTTACAGAAGGAGCCATCAGAACTGCTGGCCTGTAGATTGTCGGTGCAAAGACACTCGTCAGTAGTGTCATCTACAAGTGCATTACCTGCCATAAGCTTCGTGGTTCAACTCAAACCCAAAAGATGGCTGACCTACCAGCAGATAAACTCAGCCCAGACCCTCCTTTTACCAGCGTTGGTCTCGATGTGTTGGGCCTTGGTCAGTTGTCACACGCCATACGAGGGGCGGACAAGACAATAGTAAACATTGGGCTGTCATGTTTATCTGTATGTCAATCAGAGCTGTCCACATAGAACTCATTGAGTCCCTTGACACTTCAAGCTTCATCAATGCTTTAAGACGTTTTATTGCCATCCGTGGTCCTATCAAGCACATACGTTCAGACAGAGGTACTAATTTCATTGGTGCAGCAAAAGAATTAGGAATGCCTTCAAATCTAGACCATAAGACTCTCGAGAGGTTCCTCAGTGACCAAAGTTGCACATGGTCATTCAATCCACCTCACTCTTCACACATGGGTGGATCATGGGAACGAATGATTGGTCTAGTACGGAAAATTCTTGACTCCACTATCCTTCAGGAAGGAGCAGCGAGGCTTACCCACGAAAGCCTGATCACCTTCATGGCGGAAGCCGCAGCTATAATCAATGCAAGACCCTTGGTTCCAGTCCCTAACGACCCAGAGGAGCCCTTGTTATTGACTCCAGCTATTCTCCTTACCCAGAAAACAAGTCTATCCAGTGCCCCTCCAGGAGAATTCGATACTAAGGACCTCTACAAGCGCCAATGGAGACAGGTACAAAGTCTTGCAAATACTTTCTAGGATAGGTGGCGCAAACAGTATTTGTCCACTCTGCAGCCATGGGTGAAGTGACAAACCACTAGGCCTAATCTAAGCATTGGTGACCATGTTCTTGTGAAAGACTGCCAAGTTCACCGGAACCAGTGGCCTCTTGGTTTAGTGACTGCAACATTCCCGAGTAAGGATGGCAACGTCCGCAAAGTTGAACTGAGGATGGCCAAAGGGAATGAACCTAAGACATTCTCCAAACCAGTATCCGAATTGGTCTTATTGTTGCCTTGAAAAGAAAGGGATAGTGACATCCGTTGATGCCAGATGGGGAGTGTTCTGTCTCTGTTTGTTTTTTCCATTGTTTATATAGGAGTTTCATAATCTGCTTGTTTGGCTCCCTCTAGTGTCCAGTGCCATATTCGCAGTTGTTTTCTTTATTGTCAGCAAAATCATTTCCTTCCCTTTGCTAAGGATGATGGTAGCTTAGCAATGCATCATGGTAGCCTTGCAAAGTATTCTGGGAGCTTTCCCTCCATCTTCCTTCAGCCTGCATCCAGGAAGCATCATCTTTTCCTCTCTCTTGCGATAGCATCGGCGTTTCATCGCTCGCATCAAAATATCAAGTTCAATAAAAGCACAAATTCAATCACAATCTCCTTATTGGACCCTGGTATATAAAGGTTTAACTGTCTGTATAACTGCAATTACGTCTGCCTCATTCAGTGAGGACAGAACAACTATAGTCTACCCTTATATCAATAATATCATTTATTGGAATTGAAATCATTAATTTTCCAAGTGTTTTATTATTATGTTTCTCCATGGTGATTATAGTACCATATTCAACAAGAGGAACACTTATTAATTTGTGTTAATTATAAAAAAATATTGTAGACTATTTTAACATTAGTTCATCATTTGTATTTTAGTACCTATTAATTCACCTTTTACATATTCACTTTTTTATATTTTCCCCTTTATTATTTTACTTATCACTGTATACCATGTTGGACAATTATTCCCAAAAAACATCATAATAATATTGATTGTGTTCCTAATTCTTGATTTAAAGCATCTTACTTCATCACACTTACAGTAAAGATGTATATCTTAGTACCGTGTTAGCCAGTAGATAGAAAAATATTTAGAATTGAGAGTCCTCAGTGGTTGATACCTTTTAATGGCTAACTGAAAAGATGGTAACAAACTGCAAGCTTTCGAGACTACTCAGGTCTCTTCATCAGGCTAAACTAATACAAAATCTGAAGAATCACATATTTGTACACAAGACAGCACAGAAAAAAAAATGCAATAGATGAGACAAGTGACATGTAAAGATTTATATCTTAGTACCGTGTTAGCCAGTAGATAGAAAAATATTTAGAATTGAGATATTTAGAACTTGTCTCATCTATTGCATTTTTTTTTTCTGTGCTGTGTTGTGTACAAATATGTGATTCTTCAGATTCTGTATTAGTTTAGCCTGATGAAGAGACCTGAGTAGTCTCGAAAGCTTGCAGTTTGTTACCATCTTTTCAGTTAGCCATTAAAAGGTATCAACCACTGAGGACTCTCAATTCTAAATATTTTTCATCACACTTATGAATTTGATATTTCCTTTTATTCTCCATGATTATCTTTATAGCACCATTTTTACTAGTGATCTCATTATATACTTATATTGACATTTCTTTTTATTTTTATTTTCTATGATCATCTTTATATCACCACTTTTACTCTTGATTTTATTATATATTTCTATTTGTTTTAGTATTGAGGCACCTTATATGTCCACATTCTTCCCTTTTCCCCTTCCTCACCCCCAGGCTTGCTGCCATCACCAGATACCATTTTTACTTCACTTATAAGTTTAATTTTTTTTCCCACCCTCTATGATCATCCATATGATCATCCACATATTACCACCGCCACTTTTCTCACACCCTATGATCATCCATATATCACCACTCTTATTAGTCTTTTTATTATATTTATTGGTTGTTATTGCATTGAGGTACATGTTATGTCCGCTATCCCCCCCCCCCCCAGTTTTCTTTCCTTCCCTGCCATCATTAGATTCCATCCTTATTTCATACATCTCACCTCATCCCGGACGCATGTGCGAATACTCCCCGGAGACTACCTATCACTAACGGACACCCTCTATTTAAATATACTGGTACCCTCACTGGATATGCCCCCAGAGGAAGCGAGCAGTGAAACGGCACCCATCAGGCGGGAGGTGAGAGCACAGCCCAAGCGTGAACACCCGTGGACAGTACTTCCACCGCTACAACTCATATACCAGCCCTATTGAGATAATAAATGTCATATAGGGGGTATTTCTTCAACCCCATCTTTTAGCTATAGCATATGGATTGTGCATTCACTATATACCACGGTGTGTTTATGCCTTTTGTTATCTAATTGTGGGATAACCTATTTTATGAACTAGCATATGGATTTATTTCCTGCAGGAATTGTTTTTTCTTTAATACTCTTTTGAATGTATTAAACTATTTATTACTTTATTAATCTCAGAGCACACTTAAAGTTCCATTGAGACTATATATCACTAGTGATGAACCCGTTCTACGCCCGGGTGGCAAGCATTTTTATAGGTATATGGTCTTCCATCCTGGTATGTCTTGCCCCCCTCCTATCCTGGTATGCATTGCACCCCTCATCCCTATCCTGGTATGTATGGTCCCCTCACCCCCACCAAAATCTGGTATGCATGGCACCCCTTTCCTCTTCCTGGTATGCATGGTCCCTTCATCCCCCAATCCTGGTATGCATGGTACCCCCTCATCCCTATCCTGATATGCATGGTGCCTGCTCATCCATATCCTGGTATTCATGGTTCCCTCACCCTCCAATCCTGGTATGCATGGTCCCCTCACCCCCCAATCCCGGTATGCATGGTCCCCTCACCCCCCAATCCTGGTATGCATGGTCCCCTCCAACCCAATCCTGGAATGCATGGTCCCCTCATCCCCCAATTCTGGTATGAATGGTCCCCTCACCCCCAATTCTGGTATGCATGGTCCCTCTCATCCCTATCGTAGGATGTATGGTACCCTTCACGACCCAATCACGTCTCCTCATGCCTAAACCTGGTATACATGGCACCCCTTGCCTCCCAATTCTGGTAGGCATGGTCCCCTCACCCCTCAATCCTGGTGTGCATGGTACCCCTCTATCCTGGTATGCATGTTACCCCTCATCCCCCAATCCTGGTATGCATGGCCCCCTCACTCCCCAATCCTGGTATGCATGGTCCTCTCACCCCCCATCCTGGTATGCATGGTCCCCTCGCCCCCTTCCTGATATGCATGGTCCCCTCACTCCCAATCCTGATATGCATGGTCCCCTCACCCCCCTATCTTGGAATGTATGGTCCCCTCCCCCCCAATCCTGGAATGCATGGGCCCCTCACCCCCCAATCCTGGTATGCATGGTCCCCTCACCCCCCAATGCTGGTATGCATGGTACCCCTCATCCCCAATCCTGGTATACATGGCACCCCTTACCTCCCAATTCTGGTATGCATGGTCCCCTCACCCTCAATCCTGGTATGCATGGTACCCCTCACCCACCTATCCTGGTATGCATGTTATCCCTCATCCCTCATTCCTGGTATGCATGGCCCCCTCACCCCTCCAATACTGGTATGCATGGTCCTCTCACCCCCTATCCTTGTATGCATGGTCCCCTCACCCCCCTATCCTGGTATGCCTGGTCTCCTCACCCCCAATCCTGATATGCATGGTCCCCTCACCCCCCTATCCTGGCATGCATGGTCCCCGGTCCCCTCTCCCCCCTATCCCGGTATGCATGGTTCTCTCACCCCCCTATCCTGGTATGCATGGTCCCCTCACCCCCAATCCTGGAATGCATGGTCACCTCACCCCCCAATTCTGATATGAATGGTCCCCGCACCACCCCAATCCTGATATGCATGGTCCTCTCACCCCCCAATCCTGATGTGCATGGTCCCCTCACCCCCCAATCCTGGAATGCATGGTCACCTCACCCCCCAATCCTGATATGAATGGTCCCCGCACCACCCCAATCCTGATATGAATGGTCTTCGCACCACTCCAATCCTGATATGCATGGTCCTCTCACCCCCCAATTCTGATGTGCATGGTTCTCTCACCCCCCAATCCTGATGTGCATGGTCCCCTCACCCCCAATCCTGATGTGCATGGTCCCCTCACCCCCAATCCTGATGTGCATGGTCCTCTCACCCCCCAATCCTGATGTGCATGGTCCTCTCACCCCCCAACCCTGATGTGCATGGTTCTCTCACCCCCAACCCTGATGTGCATGGTCCCCTCACCCCCCAATCCCGACATGCATGGTCCCTCACCCCCCAATCCCAATGTCCATGATCCCCTCACCCCCCAATCCCGATGTGCATGGTCCCCTCACCCCAATCCCGATGTGCATGGTCCCCTCACCCCCAATTTCGATGTGCATGGTCCTCTCACCCCCCAACCCTGATGTGCATGGTCCCCTCACCTCCCAATCCTGATGTGCATGGTCCCCTCACCCCCCAACCCTGATGTGCATGGTCCCCTCACCCCCCAATCCTGATGTGCATGGTCCCCTCACCCCCCCAACCCTGATGTGCATGGTCCCCTCACCCCCCAACCCTGATGTGCATGATCCCCTTACCCCCCAATCTTGATGTGCATGGTCCCCTCACCCCCCCAAATCCTGATGTGCATGGTCCCCTCACCCCCTCAATCCTGATGTGCATGGTCCCCTCACCCCCAAATCCTGATGTGCATGGTCCCCTCACCCCCCAATCCTGATATGCATGGTCCCCTCACCCCCGATCCTGATATGCATGGTCCTCTCACCCCCCAACCCTGATGTGCATGGTCCTCTCACCCCCCAACCCTGATGTGCATGGTCCCCTCACCCCCCCAATCCTGATGTGCATGGTCCTCCCACCCCCCAATCCTGATGTGCATGGTCCTCTCACCCCCCAACCCTGATGTGCATGGTCCCCTCACCTCCCCAATCCTGATGTGCATGGTCCCCTCACCCGCCAATCCTGATGTGCATGGTCCCCTCACCCCCCAATCCTGATGTGCATGGTCCTCTCACCCCCCAACCCTGATGTGCATGGTCCCCTCACCCCCCCAATCCTGATGTGCATGGTCCCCTCACCCCCCCAATCCTGATGTGCATGGTCCTCTCACCTCCCTATCCTGATGTGCATGGCCCCCTCAACCCCCAATCCTGATGTGCATGGTCCCCTCATCCCCCAACCCTGATGTGCATGGTCCCCTCACCCCCCCAATCCTGATGTGCATGGTCCTCTCACCCCCCTATCCTGATATGCATGGTTCTCTCACCCCCAAATCCTGATGTGCATGGTCCGCTCAAACCCCAATCCTGATGTGCATGGTCCCCTCACCCCCCTATCCTGATATACATGGCCCCCTCACCGCTATTAAACTGCGCACATACCCCAAAAAAACAAACATTTATACTCACCTTTCTTTCCTGTGCTCCAGCTCTGTTCCGTTCTGGACGCCGGGGAAGGAGAGCGGCGCCGGAGTACGCGCATGCCCATACCGCGCGGTTCGGCGCCATATTGCTGAAGACACACTGTAAATTGGTCTTCAGCAAAATGGCGCCGGACAGCGCTATTGCGCATGCGCGATTCCGACGCGCACTCCTGGTCTCCTGCCCCGCGAGAAGAGAAGCGCCGCGGCAACGCTCCTCCCGGTCAGGTAAGTATGTGAGTATGGCGCCGGAGATCGCGGTATGCATCCAGTACGCATACCGCGATCTCCGGCGCCATACAGTGTACTCACCGCTGGATGCCTCTTTCTGTCTGGAGCCAGACTGCGCAGGCGTGTCGCGCTTGCGCAGTCTATAAAGGCTTCAGACAGAGTGACGCTCCTAGCGTTATATTATAGATAATTGAGATTCATATAATCCATTGTGTATCTATACCTTTTAAATTGACATATTGATTTTCCCACTATTGTTCTCTTACTACCTACCCACAAGTGCCAGGATATTGTGCTGTTTCTCTCCTCTATTTGAAGGTTTTTAGTCCCGTTTATTTTTATATCCGTTCATTTTAAATTGATTATTAATAAAAATTGGTATTTTTTAACTTTATCTTGGTTGGAATCACTTCTTGTCTGGTTGCAATCTCACCACAACAGACACCCTTTTCATGTATATTGATTGAAGTGTCTAGCAACCAATTATCTTTTTGGATACATAGATATTATAATGCTGTAGAATAAATGGTAGCTGAATTCATTACTCCCTGTGGGATGACCATCCAGTAGTACAGTTAATCTTTGTGTGTGAAGGCAAACAGAAACATACAGTCAGGGTGTGGGGGAACAGAGAAAAATGCATTATTGCCACTTGCAAAATGTAATTGGCTTCATGCTTCTCCATTCAGGTCTAATTCTCTCTCCCATTAAAGCTACTCAAGGTGTAGCGAGAAGGCTCACACAGATCCTTCATCCACTAGACCAAGTGTGCAGTAGGCTACCCCTTACGATAATCCTTAACTATATTATACATCAACCAGGTTTTCCATGATCAGGCATGATAACACTTTTTTTATTCATGTCTGTCTCAGTGTGTTATGCTCAGGGTAAACCCTATAGACAGCAGTATTTCACAAATACAGTGGGGAGCAGACAGAGATGATGTCGACAATACACAGTTCTTTATGCTCAAGGCAAAGGTCAACAGGCACATCTCTCACCTGCCAATGGCGAGGCAGTCTGTTTTCCAAAACAAGGACTTTTCTGACTTATACTTCAGTTTCACTCTCCCTGATTCATACACTCACCAAATTCATTGGTGGTTCCAGTTTTTGAAACGTGTGTACAACCTTACCTGTAAAGATAGATAAAATACAGAAAGAGTAAAGGGTATGCCACACTAAACAAGGTTGCTAACGAGATCGCTAAAAAACGTCACTATTTAGCGATCTCGTTCGTGACGCTATTGTGTGTGGCATGTAGCAACGACGTGGCCCCTGCTGTGATCTCGCTGATCGTTCACTAGAGTTCTGGACCGTATTTAGATCGTTGGCGTCCCGCTGGTGAGCCTATATCGCTGTGTCTGGCACCTTTTGTGAGCGATGTGCGCTGTTTTTTACATCGCAATGACCGTTAAAGTCGTTAATTAGATCGCTAACCGCTTTAGAGTCGTTAACGAGATCGCTAAGTGTGGCAGCTACTAGCGACATTAAAACGATCACAAAAACGATCTCATTAGTATGCGTCGTTATTGTGATCGTTAGCGGGAGCGTTTAGTGTGGCAGTACCTTAAGAATAAACAGCTTTTTATCTAGCTGCAGCTGGAAGTTTCAGTGTTGTGGGAATCCCCCGCATGGCTTCTGAATAGACCGGATGGTTAAGTTCCCAGATTTGGCACCAGATTCTAGTTTAGCTTTTCTTTCTGACCCAGAGTCAAATTACAGGTTCACCAGTGAGGCCTAATCAGGGAGGAAGGTTTTATTTGATAAGAGCTCAGAGAGATATTATTCACACAGATAGTGAGCAAAAGCAATTCTGTTTTTTGAGTACATAAACAAACTTCTTATATCACGCACAGACACATTAAAGCCCCCGTCTCACACAGCGATCTCGCTAGCGAGATCGCTGCTGAGTCACTAGTTTTGTGACGTAACAGCGATCTCCCCAGCGATATCGCTGTGTGTGACATTCAGCGACGATCAGCCCCCCTGCCAGGTATCGCTGATTGTCGCTAAATGTCCTGGACATTTTTTTGATCGGTGGTCTCCCGCTGACAGGCACGCATCGCTGCGTGTGACAGGCGGGAGACCAGCGATCCGCTGGTAACCAAGGTACACAGCGGGTTTCCAGGCGCAGGGCTGTGCCTAGAAACCCGATGTGTACCTTGGATACCAGCGCCCTGATGCAGGGAGCTGGTAACCAAGGTATACAGCGGGTTTCCAGGCACCGCGCAGCGCCTGGAAACCCGATGTGTACCTTGGTTACCAGCTCCCTGCATCAGGGCGCTGGTATCCAAGGTACACTGCGGGTAACTAAGCGATGTTACCCACAGTGTCGCTGTGCTGATCGCTGCCCTGAGCTGCCTGTTTGGCAGCTCAGCAGCGATCATGTAGCGATACACCAGCGATCCTGACAAGTGCATATTGTTGTCGGGATCGCTGGTGTATCGCTATGTGAGACCCAGGCTTAACACAATGTGACGCTTGTAAGCGTCACTTCTCATGGACAAGCCATGAAGCCATGAGATCCAGGGGCAAATATGAAGAGAGTTCATCATAAACAAAAGGGCCAGAAAAAAAACTTAAAACGTCACATTCTAAGGTCAGAATTCTGGGACGGTAGCAGATAGAGACCAAAGGGCTAGGCAAACAGATGGTCAAAGGTAATAAACAAGGTTGGGCAGCAAAACATCACAATAACATAGCACTATAGAACAAGGCACATGTTGCACAGCTTCTGGATACCCACCGTTGCAGTAGAAAACTTCACAGAGCAGATTGCATGGGATAACAAGCTTTTACTTCTCTGAACATAAGGTAAAGGAAAAAATGCACAGTCATTTCAGCACTGCACCAGGAAGAGAAAACAAAACTGAAAGTACAAGAGAGACTATTTATTTTATAATACATTAAGCAAGGAAACTTTACACAATATCACCATCCATTGTCAGATCAGCATAAAGTCCTCCTACACACAAACAAAGAAGTCCACAAATGTTGCACATAACAACACCCTTTCTCAACAGTAAGGACTTATTCAGTCAAACCTAATTTCTTCATTAGTCTCTGATGTTTTTCAGCATTCAATGACTTTGTGAAAATGTCTGCTGTCATAACCTCAGTTGGACAATATTCTAATTTCAGGATTCCTTGTTCCTGATGATCCCTCAAGAAATGATACTTCACATCAATGTGCTTGGTTTTGGGTTAACTCTTTCCATCTGAGCAAGAACAAGACATTCTTGATTGTCCTCATTTATTTTTGTTGGTTCCAACTATGGTTGTCCTAGGTCTGTTAGCAATTGTCTTAACCATAGAACTTCTTGACTTGCATGTGCTGCTGCACCATATTCTGCTTCTGTTGATGACAGCGTTACTATTGATTGTTTTTTACTAGTCCAACTAATTGGTCCGCCTAAGAGAAAGAAAAGATAGTCACTGGTAGATTTTCTGTCAGTTGGATCTCCTGCCCAATCTGCATCAACATATCCAGTTAAAATGCATTTATCACTTGTAGGCAGTTTCAGTTTAACATTGCTAGTTCCTTTCAAATAACGTATTACTCTCTTCACGGCATTCCAATCTGCTTTATTTGGCTTGGATACTTTTCTACTCAGAATTCCTACTGCTGCTGCGATGTCTGGCCTTGTAATAGTCGCTAGATACAGTAATTTTCCTATTGCCATTCTGTGCTCATCATTATTTGGTAACGCATTTTTCTCACTATTCATCTCTTTAAGATAATTACTTTCCATTAGAGACTTTGCTATTTTTGCATCCTTCAATCCAAATGTTTCAGTTATGTCTTGAATCATGTGATTTTGATTAAGTAGGAAACTTCCATCTTCTTCTCTTTCTATCTGTATTCCTAGGTACTGTTTCACATTTCCCAAGTCTGATCTCGAAATGTTGATTCAGGATTTTTAGTATATCCTCTTTATCCCTTTCTTTTTCAAAACAAACTAAAATGTCATCAACATACAGTACAGACCAAAAGTTTGGACACACCTTCTCATTCAATGATTTTTCTGTATTTTCATGACTATAAAAATTGTAGAATCACACTGAAGGCATCAAAACTATGAATTAACACATGTGGAATTATACATTACACTTTATAAAAAAGTGTGAAACAACTGAAAATATGTCTTATATTCTAGGATCTTCAAAGTAGCCACCTTTTGCTTTGATTACTGCTTTGCACACAGAAAAGGTGAACGGATGGACTCTACATGCCTGGTTCCCACCGTGAAGCATGGAGGAGGTGGTGTGAAGATGTGGGGGTGCTTTGCTGGTGACACTGTTGGGGATTTATTCAAAATTGAAGGCATAGTGAACCAGAATGGCTACTACAGCATCTTGCAGCAGCATGCTATTCCATCCAGTTTGCGTTTAGTTGGACCATCATTTATTTTTCAACAGGACAATGACCCCAAACACACCTCCAGGCTGTGTAAGGGCTATTTGACCAAGAAGGAGAGTGTTGGGGTGCTACGCCAGATGACCTCGCCTCCACAGTCACCAGACCTGAACCCAATCGAGATGGTTTGAGGTGAGCTTGACCGCTCACCGCTTCAATTTTGAATAAATCCCCAACAGTGTCACCAGCAAAGCACCCCCACACCATCACACCACCTCCTCCATGCTTCACGGTGGGAACCAGGCATGTAGAGTCCATCCGTTCACCTGTTCTGCGTGCAAAGCAGTAATTAAAGCAAAAGGTGGCTTCTTTGAAGAACCTAGAACATAAGACATATTTTCAGTTGTTTCACACTTTTTTGTAAAGTGTAATGTATAATTCCACATGTGTTAATTCATAGTTTTGATGCATTCAGTGTGATTCTACAATTTTCATAGTCATGAAAATAAAGAGAAATCTTTGAATGAGGTGTGTCCAAACTTTTGGTCTGTACTGTATATGAGTATATAAATCCATCTGTCCATTAGTCTTTTTGTGTACAGGCAAGGATCAGCTTTGCTTCTTTGAAATTTTTCATTTGTGAGCACTTCCGTGATTTTATCATTCCACGCTTTAGCAGCTTGTTTTAAACCGTATATACTTTTCTGTAATTTGCAAACCATGTTTGGGTTACTTTCATCTTTGAATCTTGGAGGTTGTTCCATGTAAATATTTTCTGTTAAACTTCCATTCAAAAATGCTGTCTTTACATCCAGATGTTTCAGTTCCATTTGTTTCATTGCTGCAACTGCAAACAAAGTTCTTATTGTAGTATGTTTGACAACTGGAGCAAATGTTTCATCATAGTCTTCGCCATATTTTTGAGAATAACCTTTAGCTACGAGTCTTGCTCGGTATTGTTTAGCTGTGCCATCTGTTTGGTACTTTACTTTATGCAAATTGTCTCTTCAGAGAGAAAGAGGACTAAAACTCTAGTGCCACCTATTGGAAGTAGCAATCCTAAAAGTCAATGTCGACCCTTTAATGAGCCTTGTTACATGACTTAGGATAAAGGCCAAACCAGAATCTCAATTTGCAGGCACTGTGTTTCAGGGTACTGCCCCTAGTCAGTGCAAAGTGTGAGATGATCTGGTTTGGCTGTATGAGAGGCGTCTGACCGATATCCAAGAAGTACTCTCTCTCCTTGCGGAGATTGACATGCTAAGCATGCCGAGATGAGGAGACTTAAAGCCGCAATGCTCATATTTCCCAGAGGAGCATTGCGGCTTTAAGTCTCCTCATCTCGGCATGCTTAGCTTGTCAATCTCCGCAAGGAGAGTCAGTACTTTACTTTAAAAACCCATTTACATCCTATAGCTTTTCTTCCTTATGGTAATTCTGTTAGTGTCCATGTCTTTGAGTCATGCATGGATTTTATTTCTATTTCTGCTGCCTCTATCCATTTATTAGCTTCTTCTTCAGGAAGTCAAGATATGTCTTCCCAAGAGGTAGGATCAAAAATTTTACTTGTACTTGCCTTGTATGAGAGGCGTATTGGTGGTTTTCCTTTGTTTTCTCTTTTTGAATGTCTTAGTTCTGTGTCTGTTTGTAGTTGTATTTCTTCACTTTCAGTATTCTGTTTTTTATCAATTTCAACTTCTTTTTCATCAGACATTCCTTCAGCTACATCACTGCTGTTTTTCTCATTTTTTGTTTCAAGTGAAATCATAGGGTCTTCATTTAGATCCTCAATGAATGTCACACTATTACTCACCATAACTCTGTTTGTTTTAGGGATCTAGGATTCTATATCCTTTGCAATTTTCACTATATCCAACAAATTTTCCTTCTATGGACCTATTTTGAAGTTTGGAACGTTTTTTTTTCTGTTGGAATGAATACAAAAACCTTACAACCAATAACTCTTAAATGATTCACACTTGGTTTCATACCTTGCCACAGTTCATATGGAGTTTTTTCAGGTTTCTGGAAAAAAGTTCATTTTGTAGATATGTAGATGTCATTGCTGTTTCACCCCAATATTTCTCTGGTAGTTTGGAATCTGTCAGCATACACCTTATCATTTCAGTCAGAGTTCTGTTTTTTCTTTCTGCTACTCCATTTTGTTCAGGTATATATGGAACAGTCTTTTGATGTTCTATACCATTTTGTCTTAAGTAGTTTTCTTTTTCATGTCCTTTAAATTCACCTCCATTATCACTTCTAATGATAATTGGCTTCCTCTGAAACTTGTTATTTGACTTTGTCACGTAGTCTACTAGCTTATTGAAAACTTCGCTTTTGTTCTTGATCAAGTATTTGACTGTGCATTTTGAGTAGTCATCTATAAAAGTTACCATATATCTATTGCCTCCTGATGTAGTCACTTTCATGGGTCCACATACGTCAGTATTCACAAAATCAAATGGTCTTGTGCTTTTCTTTTCACTTTCTTTAGGAATAGATATCCTTGTGGCTTTAGATTTTATACAACATTCACATCTTACAGTAATTGAGCAATCAGATATCAATAGATCCTTTGTCAATCCTTTCCTTTGTAGCTCCATTATACTTTCAGGATGTCTGTGTCCTAGACGTCTATAGGTACTGCCACACTTAGCGATCTCGTTAGCGATCTCAATAACGATGCAAGCTAACGAGATCGTTTTTGTGATCTCTTTTAGGTCGCTAGTAGCTGCCAAACAGGAGATCTCAAAAACGACTCATCAGCGGTCAGCGATCTCTTTAATGACTTTGGCGGTCGTTAGGACGTCATTAGCATGTACTGAGCACTTCTGATTCATAGGAATTTCCAGCATCGCTCCTGCTCTCTGCGTCCTGCTAGCCTGCTTTGCAACTTCTGCGATCCTCTCTGTGACGCAAAAGAGAACTTACAGATATTGCGATCCACTCCGTGACGCAAAAAACAGTCATGCGTCACAAACGAGGTCGCTCGTCGTTCGCAAAAGGTGCCAAACACAGCGATTCAGGCTCACCAGTGGGACACCAACGATCAAAAAACGGTCCAGAACTCTAGTGAACGATCAGCGACATCACAGCAGGGGCCACATCGTTGCTACATGCCACACAAAACGAGGTCGCTAACAAGATCGCAAAATAGTGACGTTTTAGTGATCTTGTTTGCGATCTTGTTTGCGATCTCGTTTAGTGTGGCATACCCTTATGTCACATATGAATACAATTCTTGTAATCATGTGTACACAGCTTCATCTGTTCCTTTAACCCCTTACTGCCATCGGACGTACTATCCCGTCCATGGTACCTGGGCCCGTATGACCATGGACGGGATAGTACGTCTCGTGCGATCGGACGCGCTCCCGTGGGGATTATCACAGCTGACACCCATGACTGTGTGTCAGGAGCGGTCACGGACCGCTCCCGGCACATTAACCCCTTGCACACCGCGATCAAACATGATCGCGGTGTACTGGGGGCACAGGGGAGGATCGCGCAGGGTGGGGCTCCCTGCGCGCCCCCCTGAGACCCTCAGAGCAGCGCGATGTGATCGCGCTGTTCTGAGGGCTTCCTCCCTCCCTGGATCCAAGATGGCGCCGGGGTCCTGGAGGGAGGCGGCTACCTCAGAGCCTGCTGCACTGCCTGAGCGATCGCTGGTGTGACAGAGTGCTGTGCACACTGTCACACCAGCGATCTGATAAAATACTGTGATGTCCCACCCTGGGACAAAGTAAAAAAGTTAAAAAAATAAAGATAAACATGTTTTAAAAAAAAATCCAAAATAAATAAAAAAAAATATATATATTCCCCAATAAATTCACTTCTTCCTGTAAATAAAAAAAACAAAGCAATAAAAGTACACATATTTGGTATCGCCGCGTCCGTAACGACCCCCCCTATAAAATTGTCCCACTAGTTAACCCCTTTAGTGAACCCCTTAAAAAAAAAAAAAAAAAAAACGAAGCAAAAAAATCAATGCTTTATCATCATACCGCCGAACAAAAAGTGGAATAACACGCGATCAAAAAGACCGATATAAAAAAACATGGTACTGCTGAAAACGTCAACTTGTCCCGCAAAAAAACGAGCTGTCATACAGCATCATCAGCGAAAAAATAAAAAAGTTATAGCTCGCAGAATAAAGCGATGCAAAAATAATTATTTTTTATATAAAATTGTTTTTATTCTATAAAAGCGCCAAAACATGAAAAAATGATATAAATGAGGTATCGCCATAATCGTACTGACCCGAAGAATAAAACTGCTTTATCAATTTTACCACACGCGGAACGGTATAAACGCCTCCCCCAAAAGAAATTCATGAATTGCTGATTTTTGTTCATTCTAACCTCCCAAAAATCGAAATAAAAAGCGATCAAAAAACGTCACATGCTCAAAAATGGTACCAATAAAAACGTCAACTCGTCCCGCAAAAAATAAGACCTCACATGACTCTGTGGGCCAAAATATGCAAAAATTATAGCTCTCAAAATGTGATGATGCAAAAACTATTTTTGCAATAAAAAGCGTCTTTTAGCGTGACAGCTGCCAATCATAAAAACCCGCTATAAATAGTAAATCAAACCCCCCTTTATCACCCCCTTAGTAAGGGAAAAATAATAAAATTAAAAAAAAGTATTTATTTCCATTTTCCCATTAGGGTTAGGGTTAGGGTTGCGGCTAAAGTTAGGGTTAGGGTTGGCGCTAAAGTTAGGATTAGGGTTAGGGTTGGGATTAGGGGTGTGTTAGGGTTAGGTTTGTGGTTAGGGTTGGGACTAGGGTTAGGGGTGTGTTGGGGTTAGGGTTGGAGTTAGAATTGGGGGGTTTCCGCTGTTTAGGCACATCAGGGGCTCTCCAAATGTGACATGGCGTCTGATCTCAATTCCAGCAAATTCTGCGTTGAAAAAGTCAAACGGTGCTCCTTCACTTCTCAGCTCTGCCATGCGTCCAAACAGTAGTTTATCCCCACATATGGGGTATCAGCGTACTCTGGACCCCAAGAGTTATTGTGCAATTTGTCCTATTTCTTCTGCTACCCTTGGGAAAATAAAAAACTGGGGGCGAAAATATCATTTTTGTACAAAAAAAATTATTTTTTTGTTTTTACGGCTGTACATTATAAACTTCTGTGAAGCACTTGGGGCTTCATAGCGCTCACACCCCACATCTAGATAAGTTCCTTGTGGGGTCTATTTTCCAAAATGGGGTCACTTGTTGGGGATTTCCACTGTTTAGGCGCATCAGGGGCTCTCCAAATTCGACATGACGCCCCCAGACCATTCCATCAAAGTCTGCAATCCAAAACGTCACTACTTCCCTTCCGAGCCCCAACGTGTACCCATACAGTAGTTTTCTCCCACATATTGGATATCAGCGTACTCAGGACAAATTGGACAACAACTTTTGGGGTCCAATTTCTCCTGTTACCCTTGTAAAAATAAAATATTGGGGCAAAAAAATCATATTTGCAACAAAAAAAAAAGATTTTTTATTTTTACGGCTGTGCGTTATAAACTTCTGTGAAGCACTTCGGGGTTCAAAGTGATCACCACACATCTAGACAAGTTCCTTGTGGGGTCTATTTTCCAAAATGGGGTCACTTGTGGGGGGTTTCCACTGTTTAGGCGCATCAGGGGCTCTCCAAATGCGACATGACGCCCCCAGACCATTCCATCAAAGTCTGCAATCCAAAACGTCACTACTTCCCTTCCGAGCCCTGACGTGCGCCCATACAGTAGTTTTCTCCCACATATTGGGTATCAGCGTACTCAGGACAAATTGGACAACAACTTTTGGGTTCCAATTTCTTCTGTTACCCTTGTGAAAATAAAATATTGGGGACGAAAAAATCATTTTTGTAAAAAAAAAAAAAGATTTTTTATTTTACGGCTGTACGTTATAAACTTTAGTGAAACACCTGGGGGTTAAAAGTTCTCACCACACATCTAGATAAGTTCCTTGAGGGGTCTAGTTTCCAAAATGGCGTCATTTATGGGGGTTTCCACTGTTTAGGCAGATCAGGAGCTCTCCAAACACGACATGGCGTCCAGCCAATTCTGCGTTGAAAAAGTCAGACGGCGCTCCTTCCCTTCCAAACTCTGCCATGCACCCAAACAGTGGTTTACCCCCACATATGGGGTATCAGCGCACTCAGGACAAATTGCACAATAACTTTTGGAGTCTTGTTACCCTTGGAAAAATAAAAATTGGGGTGAAAAGATCATTTTTGTGGAAAAAATATGATTTTTAAATTTTACGGCTCTACGTTATAAACTTGTGTGAAGCACTTGGGGGTTCAAATTGCTCACCAAAGATCTAGAAAAGTTCCTTAGGGGGTCTAGTTTCCAAAATGGGGTCATTTGTGGGGGGTTTCCACTGTTTAGGCACACCAGGGGCTCTCCAAATGCAACATGGCATCCAATCTCAATTCCAGCCAATTTTGGTTGGAAAAAGTCAAATGGTGCTCCTTCCATTCCGAGCTCTGCCGTGCGCCCAAACAGTGGTTCCCACCCACATATGGGGTATCAGCGTACTCAGGACAAATTGGACAACAACTTATGTGGTCCAATTTCTCCTGTTACCCTTGAGAAAATAAAAAATTAGTGACTAAAAGATAATTTTTGTGGGAAAAAAATAGGATTTTTTATTTTCATGCCCGGGCATTATAAACTTGTGTGAAGCACTTGGGGGTTCAAAGTGCTCACCAAAGATCTAGATAAGTTCCATAGGGGGTATAGTTTCCAAAATGGGGTCACTTGTGGAGGGTTTCCACTGTTTAGGCTCATCTGGGGCACTGCAAACGGAACATGACCCCCATCAACGTCTGCATTCCAAAACGTTACTACTTCCTTTCCAAGCCCTGCCGTGCACCCAAACAGTTCCCCCCCACATATGGGGTATCAGCGTACTCAGGACAAATTGGACAACAACTTTTGGGGTCCAATTTCCTTGGGAAAATTCAAAAATTTGGGACTAAAAAATCATTTTTGTGGAAAATTGTTTTTTTTTTCACACCCAGGCATTATAAGCTTTTGTGAAACACTTGGGGGTTCAAAGTGCTCACAACAGATCTAGATAAGTACCTTAGGGGGTCTAGTTTCCAAAATGGTGTCACTTGTGGGGGTTTCCACTGTTTAGGCGCATCAGGGGCTCTCCAAACACGACATGGCGTCCAATCTCAATTCCAGCCAATTTTAGTTTGAAAAAGTCAAACGGCGCTCCTTCCCTTACGAGCTCTGCCGTGTGCCCAAACAGTGGTTTTCCCCCATATATTGGGTATTGGCGTACTCAGGAGAAATTGCATAACAACCTTATCTGTCCATTTTCTCCTTTTACCCTTGTGAAAATAAAAAAAAGTTTGTAAAAGATCATTTTTGTGGCTAAAAAGTTAAATATTCATTTTTTCCTTCCACGTTGCTTTAGTTCCTGTGAAGCACCTGAAGGGTTAATAATCTTCTTGAATGTGGTTTTGAGTACCTTGAGGGGTGCAGTTTTTAGAATGGTGTCACTTTTGGGTATTTTCTGCCATATAGACCCCTCAAAGTGACTTCAAATGAGAGGTGGTCCCTAAAAAAAATGGCTTTGTAAATTTTGTTGTAAAAATGAGAAATCGCTGGTCAACTTTTAACCCTTATAACTTCCTAACAAAAAAAAATTTTGGTTCCAAAATTGTGCTGATGTAAAGTAGACATGTGGGAAATGTTATTTCTTAACTATTTTGTGTGATATATTTCTCTGTTTTAAGGAAATAAAAATTCAAAGTTTGAAAATTGCAAAATTTTAAAAATTTTCGCCATATTTGCGTTTTTTTCAAAAATAAACGCAAGTTATATCGAAGAAATTTTACTTCTAACGTGAAGTACAATATGTCACGAGAAAACAATCTCAGAATCGCGAAGATCCGTTAAAGCGTTCCAGAGTTATAACCTCATAAAGAGACAGTGGTCAGAATTGTAAAAATTGGCCCGGTCATTAACGTGCAAACCACCCTTGGGGGTCAAGGGGTTAATGTGTCTAGATGATATAATTGTTTATCTGCCTTGACATTGATTATTATCTTATTTCCTGCTAGGATTGTACATTCATCATCTTTGAATTTTACAGTAAAGCCCCCGTCTCACACAGCGATCTCGCTAGCGAGATCACTGCTGAGTCACTAGTTTTGTGACGCAGCAGCGATGTCCCCAGCGATATCACTGTGTGTGACATTCAGTGACGATCAGCCCCCCTGCCGGGTATCGCTGATCGTTGCTGAATGTCCTGGACATTTTTTTGATTGCTGGTCTCCCGCTGGCCAGCACGCATCGCTGCGTGTGACAGGCGGGAGATCAGCGATCCGCTGGTAACCAAGGTACACAGCGGGTTTCCAAGCGCGGGGCTGTGCCTGGAAACCCGATGTGTACCTTGGATACCAGCGCCCTGATGCAGTGAGCTGGTAACCAAGGTACACAGCGGGTTTCCAGGCACCGTGCAGCGCCTGGAAACCCGATGTGTACCTTGGTTACCAGCTCCCTGCATCAGGGCGCTAGTATCCAACGTACACTGTGGGTAACTAAGCGATGTTACCCGCAGTGTCGCTGTGCTGATCGCTGCCTGTTTGGCAGCTCAGCAGCGATCATGTAGCGATACACCAGCGATCCTGATCGTTGTCGGGATCACTGGTGTATCGCTATGTGAGACCCAGGCTTAAGTCCTTTAGCTGTTAGATACAGATAACTGTCCTCCTTCTAATCCTGGAACATATAACACATCCTGTACAAGTACTTTTGAATCATGCCTAAACTTGTTAGAACAATTTAGCATTCCTTGTCCAACACCTTCTGCGGTTATTTTGCTTCTATCTGCAAGATAAATGGCTTCCTTCTTATTTAAATCAAGTTCAGTAAAGAAATTTTTATTACTTGTCATGTGACTTGTTGCTCCTGAGTCAATAAACCAACCCAATGATGATTTCTTATCAGTTGCTTTAAATGAGCCATTCCAATTATTTTCACATGAATCTGAAATTGTGTTTTTCACCTTCTGTGTATTCACTTTATGGTGTAATTTCTGTTGTTCTGCTTTCCATATAGTACAGTCTTTCTTTAAATGCCACTTTTTCTTACATCTGAAGCATTCTCTTGTCTCTTTATTATAGGGTCTTTTTGATTCTGTATCTTTAAGAGCATTTCCATTATCTTTTTCAGTAGAAGAATCATTTGTTTGTTCTTTCCTTCTTTGATATTCATCTATGAGTCTGGTCTTCACAAACTCTACTTTAATGTCTGTTTCAGGTTTTGTCTCTAGTGCATTTATTAAAGCAGTATATGAATCTGGTAAACTGCACAATAATATTGCTGCTACATGGCTTTCCTTAATATCTTCACCAATTGATCTCAGCTGTGATATCACTTCCATAATTAAGAATATATGCTTCTGCGTGTCACTGTCTTAACTTAGTCTCATACGGTAAAGCTTTCTTAGCAGAAATAACTTGTGATTTAAGCTGGGTTTTTCATGTAGCTTTCTTAGTGCTTCCCACATTCCCTTTGCTGTATCCTCACTTCTTATGTGGATTAATTGAGCATCACCCACAAATAAGCTGATGGTAGCTCTAGCTTGTCTATTTTTCTATCCCATGTCTGATTATCTTCATCAGGTCTATCTGTAGTGATTACTTCCCATAAATCATCTTTAGACAATAACATCTCTACTTTGAACTTCCATAACTGATAGTTCTCATTATTCAGCTTAGCTACTGTGAGTTTTAGCTCTGTGCTACTTGTACTTTTTAACTTGTCTTACTTGTTTGGATAAAATTGCACTGAAGAATTCTTCTGCATTCACCAGGGTCTTGCTGAGAGTTCCAGTGTCCTGGGTGTCTGGTATTCTTGGTGTTTGGGATCCATGGTGCCTGGGATTCTTGGTGCCTGGGCCCATAACCTGTTGCACAGCTTCTGGATACCCACTGTTGCAGTAGAAAACTTCACAGAGCAGATTGCATGGGATAACAAGCTTTTACTTCTCAGAACATGAGGTAAAGGAAAAAATGTACTGTCATTTCAGCACTGCATCAGGAAGAGGAGAAAACAAAACTGAAAGTACAAGAGAGACTATTTCTTTTACAATACATTAAGCAAGGAAACTTTACACAACATCACCATCTATTGTCAGATCAGCATAAAGTCCTCCTTCACACAAACAAAGAAGTCCACAACTGTTGCATATACCAACAGCACACACACCAACAACTGGCAATGATGCAACCATTGTCAGCTATCTAAATAGCCAGGCAATCGTTCAGAACGGGAGACACCTAGATGAAGCCTGTAAGGCCTGATCTAAATGGGCATCTGGGCTGTCTCTCACAATACTGAAAACCAAGCTTGCCCCTGCCACTGATTGTTCGCTTGGGCCATCATTCACAAAACTGACAGCACCGCACGCTCCTGCAGTCTATAGAATGGCAGAGCTATCACTCACTGCGTCCCTAGGGATGCATGAATGGCAGGATCATGACAGTAATCTCTCATCTAGTGAGGGCCATCAGACCCCAGGTTACCCAGGAAGCCTTAAATAGAAGTACCAAGTGATCGGCCCTCACAGATCGATATGGAACTTAAGATCTATCCTCGGGCCTTTATCCCCTTCAGTCAACAAAATATTGGATGGAATGTCAGTCTTTCCGAGAATCCACGATCCTCTGAGCTTCGTACTCTGAACCTCCATCAACAGAAACCAGAGGAGGCTGGGACAAAGGAGATACCACAAAAGGGACAAATTCTTTTAATATGGATCTACAGTAGACATTCAGAATGTGAAGAGATGGAAGAAGTTTTAACCTAAAGGCCATTGGATTCACTGCTTCATAATCTCATAGGGTTCAACAAACTTAGGACCTATCTTCGCTGACAGTACTTTAAACTTAATATTTATGAAAGATAAGCTAACCCTATAGCCTATTTTAAAGACAGGACCCTTTGAAAGTTTCTTATTGTCCTTCCATTTCTGACAAAGTTAAGACACCCCAATATTCTTTTGAACCTCCCTCCAAACATCCCCAAGTTTTTGTATCTTGACCTTCACTTCAATACATCCAGAATTATCCTAGGGAATTCACTCAAATGGGAATGAAAATCATAATTACAAACAATAGGTGAGGTTCCAGTAGACAGAATGACCCGACTGCTAACCACTTCACCCTTGAGCCTGTTTTTACTTTCATGACCAGGCCAAATCTTACAATTCTGACCAGTGTCACTTTATGTGGTAATAACTCTGGAACACTTCAATGGATCCCACTACTTCTGAGATAGTTTTCTCATGACATATTGTACTTTATGATAGTGGTAAAATTTCTTCAATTTGACTTTTATCTGTGAAAAAAATGTAAATTTGGCAAAAATGGTGGTCTTGGTTGATATGCACATGTTGCACTTTCTTTCCTTCTTTTATATTATTTTCACTAGGGTAACAGGAAAAAATTAACCCTAAAATTTGTTATGAAATTTCTCTTGAGCATGCCAATACCCTTTATGTGGGGGAAAAACTGCTGTTTCGGAACACAGCAGGGCTCGGAAGGGAAAGAGTGCCATATGACTTTTTGAATGTAAAATTTGGTGGATTAATTAGCGGACACCATGTTGCATTTGGGGAGCCCCTGATGTGCCTAAACAGTGTAAATCGCCCATAAGTGACACCATTTTGGAAATTAGACCCTCAGAAAACGTATCTAGATGTGTTTTGAGCATCTTAAACTGCCAGGTGCTTCACCGAAGTTTATGACATTGAGCTGTGAAAATTAAAAAAAACACATTTTCCCACAAACATGGTTTTTGGCCCCAAAATTTTGCATTTTCTTAACAGGAGAAATTGCACCATAATTTTTTTTGTGCAATTTCTCCTGAGTACGTCGATACCCAATATATGGGAGTAAACTACTGTTTGGGCGTACAACAGGGCTTGGAAGGGATGGGGTGCAATTTGACTTTTTTAATGCAAAATTTGCTGGAATAATTAGAGGACACCATGTTGTGTTTGGAGAGCCACTAAAGAGTGAAACACCCAACAAGTGACAACATTTGGGAAAATAAACCCCTCAAGGAACTAATCTAGATGTGTGGTGAGCACCTTGAACTCTCTGGTGCTTCACAAAAGTTTATAACATTGAGCCGTGAAAATAAAAAAATCACATTTTCCCCACAAAAATGTTTTTAAATCCCAAATTTTGAATTTTCACAAGGGTAATTGGAGAAATTGCACCATACAATTTGTAGTGTAATTTCTCCTGAGTACACCGATACCCCACATGTGGGGATAAACTACTGTTTAGGTTCACGACATGGTTCAAAAAAGGAGTGGTGTTTGGAATGCAGAGTTTGATGGAATGGTTTACTGGTGTCATGTCTAGTTTTGAGAGCTTTTTACGTGCCTAAACAGTGGAAAAACCTCACAAGTGATACCATTTTGGAAGCTAGACCCCTCAAGGAATGCATCTAAATCTGTGGTGAGCATCTTGAACCCCTAGCTGCTTCACAGAAGTTTATAACATAGAGCAGTGAAAATAAAAAAATCACAATTTTCCCACAAAATGTTATTTTAGTTCCAATTTTTAATTTTCACAAGGATAGCAGGAGAAAATGGACCAAAAATTTGTTGTGCAATTTTTCATGAGTACACCGATTCCCCATATGTGGTCAAAAACTACTTTTGAGGCACAGTGCAACGCTCAGAAGGGAAGAAGAGCCATATTAGAGTTTTGCTGGACATGTCACATTGGCAGAGCTCCTGAGGTGTCAGAACAGCAGAACCCCATAAGAGACCCCATTTTACAAACCGCACCTCTCAATGAATTGATCTAAGGGTGTAGTGTTTATATTGACTCTACAGTAGTGTCACAGAATTTTATACCATTGGGCAATGATTAAAAAAATAATTATACTTTTACCATCAAAATTTTGTTTTACTTCCAGATTTTACATTTTCACACAGGAAAATAGGTAAAAATGGCACCAAATATTGCCCCACAGTTTCTGCTGAATGTAGAAATTCCCCAAATGTGGCCGTACAGTACTGCTTAGCCATATGGTGAGACTCGAAACGGACAGAGTGCTATAGACAAATAGGGCTCCAACCCTCCTGAGTCTCGCCATATGGCTAAGCAGTACTGTTATACAGGAGGCATACTGGAGTGCAGAATTTTCTATAATAGTTTGTGGACTCCATGTACAGAGACCCCAAGTGCTAGATTCTGCTAGAAGAGCATAATCCTTCCACAAGTTACCACATTTTTTGGAAATTATACCTTTTTGTGAATTTATCTACAGGTCTCACAATTCTTATCACTCCATGGACGTTTTCCAGAAACAAGCAGCAGTGGATGTTGTTGAGTGAAAATTGCAAGCTGCCATTGTAGTCACCAGTACGTTGCAGTGACCAGTACATTGTAATGCCCATACGTTGTGCCCAGCTCATGCACCTGAAAATTAGGTGGGCTCTCATCGTTACTGAGATGCCAAACCTGTGGACACTAAATGTGGATTAGGCACACTTTGAGGCACAAACTGGAGGGGGCATTTGGATTTGGGATCACGGAATTTGCTGAATTTCTTTTGGGGGGGGCGAGGAGCCATTTCATTTTTCCAGAGTCTTTTTGCTACCAGTAACGTGGAAGCCGCATATATTTCCGTAAACAGATAATGGGCCTGAGTTGGGACTTGTTTTTTTTTTTTGGATTGAGTTAGGGTATGTTTCCACGATAAGGAAACACTCCGGATTTGCTGCGTGTTTGGCGCTGTGCGTTGGCGCAGCGTCAAACACGCAGCGTCCAGATGTTACAGCATAGTGGAGGGGATTTCAAGAAATCCCGTCTCCACTATGCGTAAAAATACGCAGGCGGAAGACCTGCGTTTACGGACATGCGGCGCGTCTTTTCAGACCGCAGCATGTCCTAGCATCTTGCGGCGACGCTGCGTCGCCGCAAGGTAAATAACACAGGGCTATGCAGCCCTGCGTTCTGTCCAGATGTGTTCCGGAGGTGTCCGGAACACATCCGGAAAGAGCGCACGTCAGAAAGGGGGCGGGGCTTTGGGCGGTGCGGAATTTCCGCTCCGTCCAAAGCGCTGTGGTTCCGGACAGTGGAACCACAGCCTTAAAGCTTTTATTTGGAACATTTTACATAACAACTTGGATAACATTTATCCGGCACTCTACGCTGAGCACTTACATCGGGGTTTCCATTTAAATGTTCAAGTGGCACAATTCAGATGAAACCTCTGAGAGTACTCCTATAATGAGGCATCAGAGTTACTCTGGACTTTCTCTGGCTTCTGTTCAGCAGTGTCCTTTTTTCCAGAGGTGCAGAAAACTATGGCTGATGGCACTTTTATGCACTCCTAATAAAAAGACTGATGCCGCTGGATCACAGGTCAGATGGCATCCACAGTGTCTCCATCTGCCTCATTATAGGGAATCTTCCACTGGAGATTCCACCTGAATCACATATTTCAGAGATTTACATGGAAACCCCTGTGTAATTGCTCAGCGCAGAGCACAGGATGAATGTACGCTGAGCCTTTGGGAAGCAGAATGAAAAAAACAGAAGGTGAAGAATTGGCTTTAATTATTTTTTACGCCGTTCCTCGTGCAGTATACTGTAAGTGATTAGACAACTTTATTCTTCAGGTCAGTGCAATTATAGTGATACCAGATCAGATTTATATCGGGTTTTTCTGCTTAGCTGCTGTCACACACTTAAAGTTCCTTTTTTTGCTTTCAAAAACTAGTTTTTTGCATCACCATATTTTGAGAACTATAATTTTTCATATTTCTGCTGATAAAGTCAAGAGATGGCTTGTTCTTTGCGGGACAAGTTGATGTTTAATTGGTATCTTTTTCGGGCTCATGACATTTTTTGGATTGCTTTCTATTCAGATTTTTGGGAGGCAGAATAAATCAAAACCATTAATGCAGAAATTGTTTTTTGGGGATTTTTTATGCTGTTCCGCTTGTGGTAAAATTGATAAGGCAGCTATATTCTTCAGGTCAGTACGATTACAGCGATACCACATTTATATCTTTTTTATGTTTTGGTGATTCTATACAACAAAAACTATTTTATAGTCTCATGCCAACTTTTCAAAGTATATTCGGAAACACTACAGCATTTCAGTAGAAAATACTGTATATTTGGCAGCTATAGTGCAGCCACACTCTGATTCATGCTGCAGCTTGATCATCTTGAATCAGATGGAAGGTTCCTTTAAAGGAAATTTATTTTTTAATATTTACGACTAAAATACTAGATTTTTTTATTAGTATCAATAGCGTAGCTACCGAGGCAGAAGGTGCAGAGTGGGCGGTCGCCCCGATGCTGCGCTGAGGAGCCCGCCCATAAAGTTGAATTCTGTGGCAGAGCAGGGAGACTCGATCTTCCTGCACTGCCACACTGCCTCTATTTGGCCATGTATCGGCTGGATGATGACACAGTTGAAAGCAATTATGAGAGGGAACATCACACTCCCTCTCCCATCATTCTGCCTCTGTGTCTGATGTCACTGAAGCACACATTGACAGCGGGCACGATGAGGTCAATACATGGCTGTGCTGAGGTGTTCGGGTGCACGGAGCAGCAGGGGAACGAGAAGGAGACGTGACTATTGTATTTTTTATGGGAAGTGCATGATACTATATAAAGGCCCATGAGGACATTATACTATATAGAGACATAAGGGGAGTGCATTATACTATAGAGGCTCATGGGGAGAACATTATACTATATAGAGGCCTACGAGGAGTATATTATGCTGTATAGAGGCCTACGGGGAGTGGAGTATACTATATAGAGGTGAATGGGGAGTGAATTATACTATATAGAGCCTGTCAGGCTGTTGCAATGCAGGTATGTGCAGACACTACTAGTTGGCAATAGAGTGGAGGAAGGACTGCACACTCCCAGGGCAGCCTTGCAATGCAGCAGCAAGGCTACCACAGGTGGCAGCAGAGTAGTCAAACAGGCCAAATGAAGCAACACACTGTAGCGCAGTACAAAACGGAATAAACAAACTCAGGGTCAGAAGCAAGCCGATGAGGTCAGAGCCAGTCAGGAGCAGAAGTACCAGAGGTCACAGCAGTAGATGTGGTCAGAAACGAGCCAGGGGGTCAGCAACTGTCGGAAGCAGATAAGACAAAGACAGAAGACAAAAGCAGGTCCAAATGCAAGTCAAGTCATAACCAGGGAGTCAACAAACTAACAGAGAAACACTGAGTCAGGACAGACAGAGGGAATAAACAGACATGGGGCAAGTCAGGGATCACAGCAGGGCAAATCATTATATACCAGAGTCAGATACACACACCGAAGGCAGAACTATAGCTGACACTACCTGTGGGATGCAGCGGAGCTAAATAGCAAACCTGAGACCAAACTGAGGCTGAGAAAAGTTAACCCCTGAAATGACCAGACCAGGAACATGGAAAAACAGGACTCAAAACTCGGTCTGGATCATGACAGAGGCGAATGTGGAGTGCATTTTACTATATAGAGGCGTATGGGGAGTGCATTATACTATATAGATGCCTATGGGAAATGCATTATAATATATAGAATGTAGCACTATATCCGACGCCTCTGCATGGTGTCCCCTTCCCCCTCCATGCAGGGATGGTGGCATACTCATCACCCCGGCACCGTGGCGTGGTTCCCCAGCTTGCTTCTGCTTCCTGCTCTTGGCGGCAAGCTGCCCTGCTCTTAAAGGGGCACACCTGCTGGATGGCTGTCAGCCTATTGCTGAGAGTCATCATGTATAAAAAAAAACTCCCTCACCATTATGGATTCGCTGAAGCAACAACATTCATTAATGTGTAGTTTCCCCTACTAGGGAGTTGTTAGGTCCCCTGGTCCTGGTGCATCCAGTCCTGTTCCCATAGTTTTAATCAGAATTACCTGGTTAGGGGCCCACTCAGAAGTTTGCACCCCCTCAACTAAAACCCTAGCTACGCCTCTGATTAGTATACAAAGTAAATCAAGTCCATCCACAGCTAAAACTATAGATAGCAAATGAGAAGCAAACAATATATATACTGTTCCAGATGACCTTTTCAACTTTTCCTTTACCCTAACATAAGCAGATTTACTTTGCCTTAAAACCTTTAGCTAAGCAGTATATTATCTGTTTATGTCTGCAGAGTCTGCAGACTGGTTGGAGATGTGATAGGAGTCTTTTTATGACATCTGCCTTATAGTATTAGAGCACAATGTTCAGTGACTTGAAAATACAAAACAAATGCAAACAAAATAGAAAACTAGTAGATTTTACTTAGAGATTACTTTGAAGGTTAAAAAATGGTGTCAAGGCTGCAATTCAAATAGTGCAGTTAAGCTAAAGGCTGGGTCTCACATAGTGATACACCAACGATCCCGACAACGATCAGGATAGCTGGTGTATCGCTATATTATCGCTGCTGAGCTGCCAAACAGGCAGCTCAGGCAGCGATCAGCACAAGGACACTGCGGGTAAACATCGCTAGTTACCCGCAGTGTACCTTGGATACTAGCGCCCTGATGCAGGGAGCTGGTAACCAAGGTACACATCGGGTTTCCAGGCGCTGCGCGGTGCCTGGAAACCCGCTGTGTACCTTGGTTACCAGCTCCCTGCAGCAGGGCGCTGGTATCCAAGGTACACAGCGGGTTTCTAGGCACAGCCCCACGCCTGGAAACCCGCTGTGTACCTTGGTTACCAGCGGATCGCTGGTCTCCCGCCTGTCACACGCAGCGATGCGTGCCTGTCAGCGGGAGACCAGCGATCAAAAAAATGTCCTGACATTTCAGCGACGATCAGCGATACCCGGCAGGGGGGTTGATCGTTGCTGAATGTCACACACAGCGATATCGCTGGTGAGCTTGGTGCTGCGTCACAAAACTAGTGGCTCAGCACCGATCTCGCTAGCGAGATCGTTGTGTGAGACGGGCCCTTAAGGTTGTCTGTTTCAAATAATCACTTTTAGTTAGCAGTAAAGATGTATATCTTTGTACTGTGTTAGCCAGTAGATAGAAAAATATTTGTGCAGAAATATGTGATTCTTCAGATTTTGTATTAAGGCACTGTCACACTTAGCGATCGCACCAGCGATCACGACAATGACACGACCTGGCGAGAACGTTGGTGCGATCGCTATATGATCGCTAGTTAGCTTCCAAACACAAAGATCTCATCAGAGATCAGCGATCTGTATAACGACCTCTGCGGTTGTTGGGAAAACCTAGTCCTGCCTGCGACGCTGGTAAAGTTGTTCATAAAGGGTGTCACACTCAGCGATTCAGGCTCACCAGCGGGACACCAACGACCAAAAAACGGCTCAGAACGTTTATGAGCGATCAGCAACATCGCAGCGGGGGTCACATCGCCGCTACATGTCACACACAGCGACGTCGCTAACTAGATCGCTGCTGCGTCATAAAATCGCTGACGCTTTAGCGATCTCGTTAGCGATCTCGCTTAGTGTGACAGTACCTTTAGTCTGCCTGATGAAGAGACCTGAGTAGTCTCGAAAGCTTGCAATTTGTTACCATCTTTTCAGTTAGCCATTAAAAGGTATCAACCACTGAGTACTCTCAATTCTAAATATTTTTTTAGTAAGCAGGGCATGCAACAACCAAAATTATTTTTTGGACCCACCAAATCAGCTGTGTCCTGTAGGGGAACTTGTCAGCAAGTTTTTTTTACTTTGATTTAGCACCACCTAATAAGAAATAAAGATGTTACGACTCACATGGTGAGGTGTGTTTTCTAAGCCATAGGCCAGGATGAGCAAAACATATCAAAAAACTGACCGGCACATCCAAAAACAGACCTAATGTGAACAGGTGCTAAACCTAGAGTCACCAACTCATACACATTCAAGAAAAAAAGGAAGCACACTGTAGCTCTATAGCTTGCAAACACGAGATATGAAAAATGAATTGCATCACTGCCTTAGAAATATGAAAAAATTGAGAAGGCTTAGCGCATAAAATGGCTAATTTATGTGTACCTGGAAGCCACATTAAGGCGCTCCTCGTATTCCAGGTCCTAACTAATGCCAATCCTCGCTTAGAAAAGTCTATCTGTATGGGAACATATGAATCCTCTCTCTAGACTGAAATCTACATCTCTGTGGAGGGGTAATGGCCCTGGTATAATTAAAACACCTGTGACTAGCAGGTGGAGTGCTCAGGCGGAAGGTAAATGAATATATATCAAAAAACTGACCGACACATCCAAAAACAGACCTAATGTGAACAGGTGCTAAAGCTAGAGTCACCAACTCATGCACATTCAAGAAAAAAAGGAAGCACACTGTAGCGCTATAGCTTGCAAACACGAGATATGAAAAATGAATTGCATCACTGCCTTAGAAATATGAAAAAATTGAGAAGGCTTAGCGCATAAAATGGACAATTTATGTGTACCTGGAAGCCACGTTAAGGCGCTCCTCGTATTCCAGGTCCTAACTGGCCATTTTATGCGCTAAGCCTTCTCAATTTTTTCGTAGCTCGTAAAACGCATTTTATTGCTACAAATTTACACCTTTAATTAACCCCTACATGTGTCAAATTTTGCACACATACACTCATGTAATTGTTAGTGAAAACAATATATCAAACAACATGAAATGACATGGTTAACTCTATGTAAACCATGTGTCATTTCATGTCGGGTTCTGTATTTTCACAAAAGCCGGCAATTGAATTAGCGGCTATTATACTATGTAGAAGTGTATGAACTATAAATATATATATATATGTGTCACAAATTCAATGACATGTATATATATATATATATATATATATGAAGTGTAAAATTGTTGAAAAAAAAATGCATGGGCTCCCGCCCTATTTTCTCAACCAGACAGACAAAGCCAGCGAGTGGGGGCAGATAATAATAGCCCAGAGAGGGACCATTATTTTTGCCCCCCCCGGCTACTAACATCTGCCCCCAGACCCCCCAGAAAAGGCAAATCAATAATTAGATTCGCCCTTTCTGGCACTTTGCCCGTCTATTCCCATTGCCCTGTAGCGGTGGCGAATGGGTTAATAAGGGGTTAAAGCCACCTTGCTATTGAAAGGTGAGTTTAAGCCAGGTTAATAATTGAGAGCTGTCAATTAGACAACTATCAATTATTAATCCTATTGTATGAAATAAAAATAAAACACACACACTTTAATTAAAAATCATTTTAATGAAATAAACACACAGTTTTTGACAAGATTTTATTTTACTGCCATTCCTTGCAAAGCCCTTGTTCACCTGTAATAAAAATAAAATAATAAAGCAACATTATTCTTACCTATCCGATGTTCAGTCAGGTCCCCCGATGTAATCCTTCTGAAAGGGTTAATGTTTACTGCAGAGACCGCAGCTAATGCTGACAGTCTCACAGTAAACCCCCGACTGAATCATCTCCTCTCCTGGCTGACAGGAGAGGAAGTGGTTAGCATAATTGATTGCTTCCCACTTTCACTTCAGGTCAGCCAGGGACACCGCACTGCATCAGTGACATCAGAGGGAATCCCGGCTGACCTGAAGTGAGCTGATTAACAAAAAATAGGGGATCCCCTCTAAAAAAATGGTGTGGGATCCTCCCTATTTTTGTTAACCAGCCTGATAAAGCAGACTACTGAGGCCTGGTTTTTCAGGCTGTTAAGGAGCCAGTATCCATGGAACTTGCAAGCCTGATAATACCAGGCCACAGCAGTCTGCTTTTCTTGGCTGGTTAACAAAAATAGGGGATCCTCTCGAAAAAAAATGGCGTGGGGTCCCCCCTATTTTTGTTAACCAGCCAGATGAAGCAGACTGCTGAGGCCTGGTTTTTCAGGTTGGTAAGGATCCAATATCCATGGACCTTGCAAGCCTGATAATACCAGGCCATAGCAGTCTGCTTAGCTTGGCTGGTTAATAAAAATAGGGGTTTCCCTCGAAAAAAAATGGCGTGGGGATCCCCCTATTTCTGTTAACCAGCCAAGTAAAATGCAGACTGCTGTGGCCTGGTATAAAAAGACTGTCAAGGCCCATGGATTTTGGCCCTCAACAGCCTAAAAATACCAGGCTGCAGCAGCCCCACAAATGGCGCATCCAAAGATGCGCCAATTGTGGCACTTTACCCGGCTCTTCCAACTTGCCCTGTAGCGGTGGCAAGTGGGGTAATAAGGGGTTAATGTCACCTTTGATTGATCGGTGACAATAAGCCCGGTTAATAATGGAGAGGCGTCAATAAGACACCGAACCATTATTAATCATAGTTTGAAAATTTAAAAAAAAAAACACAGCCAGAAAAAAGTCTTTTAAAGGGAATCTGTCACCCAAAATAGCCATATCAGATAAAGATATGGCTGAATAGTGCGTCCCATAACTAAGCTAACGGTGGGTATCATATATCATGATACCTCCGTTTTCATATCAAAATACCTTTGTAAAGTTGGTGTTTGTAGGTGTCAATCACTGCAGTCAGGTCCGGAGGGCAGCGGTTTTCATGTCCTTCCCTGCCCCCGCTCCTCATCATCTGTTGCGTTACGCCGTCTGTGAATACCACAGACGGCGTTAGCTTCCCGCAAGCGCATGCGCTAGTCTTTCCTTGCCCTGGAAGTAGTCCAAGGCAAGCAGGCATTTCCGGGGCAAGGAAAGACTAGCGCATGCGCTGTAGTCATTTTATGCTTTGCCCACTGTTGGGCAAAGCATACTGCGCATGCCCTGGGCCGGATTTTGAATTGCGCAATTGCGGGAAGCTAACGCTAACTGCAGTGATTGACACCTACAATCACCAACTTTACAAAGGTATTTTGATATGAAAACGGGGGTATCATGATATATGATACCCACCGTTAGCTTAGTTATGGGACGCACTATTCAGCCATATCTTTATCTGATATGGCTATTTTGGGGTGACAGATTCCCTTTAATGAAATAAAACTCCACACAGTTTTCATTAATTTTATTTCACTCTCATCCTGCGACGCCATCGTTCTCCTGTAAAAAAACAAAAATAATAAACCAACACAAATACTCCCTGTCCGACGCAGTCCAAAATCACGAGTGTCCCACGACGAGTTCAGCTCTGCTACATCTGGATGACAGGCTGAGCCTGACATCCACATAGAGCAGAGCTGCTTACCGTTGCGGCTTCCCCGGCGGTGATGTCATCCGGACTGGTTTACGGCCAGCTGTCGCGAGAGTACAGCTGCGAGATTACCCAGTACCCGGCAGTCACTGCAGTAATCGCGAGATTCTGCACGTGACCGCCAGGGACAGGGTAATGGCGGCCATCCAGGAGGACGTGACCACTGGGGAAGGGGATCTTCTGCCAGGTAAGTGCTGACTCTGCTGAGTCCTGACACCTGACAGACCCGACTGACACTGACAGTGACAGTTTCGGGAAGTTCCTGTGTCACGTACTTCGTTCTGTGACACAGGAACTCCCATAGACTTTAGAGGAAAACTCAGATTCCGGTATCCGATATGACAAAAATATCGGAACTCAGAATTGGAATTCCAATACAGCAAATATCGGCCGATACCCGATATTTGCAGTATAAGAATGCTCAACACTAATGGCCATGCGCTAGTATCAATTGCATTATGTGCTTTGCGCCAGTGTGATCATGCACACATGTGGTTAGGGCTCGGCTGAAATAAGCCCCTAGAATACCGGCTTCTTCGGTGAGGAGATTGCTTGATTTAGTTGCTGTCATCATGATCACGGACTGCTATCCACACAGCAGTTATCTGTGTATCCCTGTGGAGTTAACAGGACACAGTACCTATCTCTGCGTCTTTACCTCAGCGACTCTGTGGTATAACAGAGTTTGCTTATACCGCCATATTGTGCCACAGTATTTATATTTGCGACTCTGTGAAGTAACAGAGTTTGCCTATACCGCCATCTTACTAGCAGCAGGCTCTGCCTGCACGGTGGACCCCAGGCTGCGAACGCACCTATTATTTATATTTATTTTGTGCGTTACGCCACCCCTAACACAAGAGACACAAAAATAAATAAAGTGCACATGTGTTAATATATATAGTGACATATAAAAAAGTGCAAAGTGCATGAGCATGCCATAAAATGAAAAATAGGGTGAATATACCTTTAAGAGCGCCTGATCTTGATACCACGCACCCCAATGTCACTTTAAGCAAAAATAATTCTAGAACGCTTCAACAGATGTCATTGATTTTGAGACTATTTTTTCGTGACACATTGTACTTTATGTTAATGGTAAATTTATGTCTTTATTTTTTGTGTTTATAAACATATCAGACATTTGAGAAAAAAATAGTAATTTGCCTTGACGTGGTGGGATGGCTTGCACATTCTTTTGATCAAAATTAAGTATACTAAATACTCTTATAATTATTACTACCTTCATGCATTTTTTGCAAAAAAAAAATTTTTATTTTATTTTAGGATATTTGTTTTTTGTGTCTGGTTTTCTCTGTGTAATGGTCATGTGCTAATATGCATTTACATTTTGCATACACATTAACTTACTTTTTCAGCTCAGACCTAGTTCCTTATTTAGTTCAAAGTGCATCTTGTGCATATAAGGGTGTGACCGCCCTGTTTCTGAGCTGAGAATCCATCCTGTCTGGCCTATGCTTTATAAGTGGTTCAGTCCCTCTGCCTTGTTCACATTTACGTCACTTGACAAGTGGAAAGGTTTTTAATACAAGAGTAAGGCTGTGGTTCCACGGTCCGGAACCACAGCGCTTTGGACGGAGCGGAAATTCCGCTCTGTCTAAGCCCCGCCCCCTTTCTGACGCGCACTCTTTCCGGAGGTGTTCAGGACACCTCCGGAACACCTCCGGAAAGAACGCAGGGCTACATAGCCCTGTGTTAAATTCTGTTGCGGCGACGCACCGTCGCCGCAACACGCGAGGACATGCTGCGGTCTGAAAAGACGCGCCGCATGTCCGTTTACGCAGGTCTGCCACCTGCGTGTTGTTACGCATAGTGGAGACGGGATTTCTTGAAATCCCCTCCACTATGCTGTAACATCTGGACGCTGCGTGTTTGGCGCTGCGCCAGCGCACAGCGCCAAACACGCAGCGTTTACTGATCGTGGAAACTCACCCTTAGGACTGTCCCACAAGGGTTGCCTTGACGTGGCGGGACGGCTTGTACATTCTTTTGATCAAAATTATGTTTACTAAATATCCTTATAATTATTACTACCTTCATGCATTTTTTGCAAAAAAAATGTTTATTTTATTTTAGGATATTTGTTTTTTGTGTCTAATTTTCAAACTTTGAATGATTATCCCTTCAATCCTGATAGTCATACTACATAAAATAGCCATTAAATAACATTTTGCTCATGTCTGCTTTATATCAGCACCATTTTTAAAATATCTTTTTATTTTGTTAGGATGTTAGAAGGCTCAAAATTGTAGGAGCAATTTTTAATTTTTTCAAAGAAATTTACAAAACTTACTTTTTTAGGGACCTAGTCAGTTTTGAAGTGACTTTGGTGGACCTATATGTGGTAAAATCCCCAAAAGTGAGACCATTTTAAAAACAGCGCCCTCAACGTATTCAAAACTACTGTCAGGTAGTGTAATAAGATTATACTAATGTTCTATGGAGACCGATGACATGGGTCAGAATGAAGACAAACATGGTATATCACAGTTCAAGATTATATATATATATATATATATATATATATATATATATTGTGAGACAGTGAGGGAATATGTGTTGAATGGGGTGTACATTTCACCTAGGTACTGTGCTGTATGGTATAAGGGAAATGTGTGGCTTTGTAAACCTAGTGGTAGAGAAAGGTCACTACACCTCACATTCAGCACACACTTGCAGCTCAGGCCTGAAACCATTCAGCTGTTAATTAGGAGACCAGAAGTAGGTGTCTGCAAACACAGTCAGGGAGCTGGCTTAGTCTGGACACAGGAAGGTGTCCCGGCACAAGAAGCAGTCTCCAGGAGTGGGAGCTTGCTTAGTCTGGACACAGGAAGGTGTCCCGGCACAAGAAGCAGTCTCCAGGAGTGGGAGCTGGCTTAGTCTGGACAGGGAGTCCAGGCACAAGAAGCAGTCTCCAGGAGTTTGAGCTATCTCAGTCTGGGTGCAGGAAGTACCCCGGACACAGGAGTAGTCTCAGTGAGAATCCGTGCGAATAGCGGCTGAATAGGAGTGGATCTCTCTCAAGTCTGGACATTGAAGGTGCCTTCAGACACAAGGAGGAGTATCTGTGAAACTCCATACTAGTAACATATATCATATGTGTTGTTTTGGGCACAGACTGGTAGAGTCTGGACCCGGATAGATAGGGAAATCGATCTATGTGTAATTAGTGGCTAGACAAGCCTAGGTTTTCTGTTTATGCTTTATTTTTATCTGTTTGCTGTGGACTTTAATAAAGCTGGTTGCGGCCAGTTTTACACCAGAACTGCTGTCTGAATGAACTGTTTTCGTGCCATTCTGTCTACCCAGACAGCGATCCTAGAGCTATATCCCCTGGAAATGTTACAATATATATATATTCTAGAGAGATGAACTTCAGTCCCAGTCCTTAGAGGTAGTTTATTAACCTTTCGGGTGCTTTTCAGTAATTAATACAAACTTACATGGTCGGATGGAAAAATGTTAATTTACCACCTAAATGTTGCTAACTTCTGAACAGGTCACTGTAGCCGGCAGAAGGCCGTTATTTGGCAAACTTCAGGACCTCACAATCAAGATCTCATGGTGCCGATGGGGTTAAAGAAGGAGCCCCCACACTCTGTAAACCATTTAGGTGCCTTAATCACTTTTGAAAGCAGCATCTAAGGGGTTTAAATCCATGCTTGGTACCAAAACCAATCAAGGCTGATACAGCGAGGTGTCAGCTATAGTCTACAGTCAACAGCTGATGCATCTTCACCAGACGGGGCATGCTATTGTCTGATATGTGAGGTTTGTAAAAAGATGTATTGGTGGTCACTAAGAAGTTAAGATACCCGGAGCGATGCGGGCACTACTCCTGCACTGAGCGCTGGGTGTCAGCTGTCAGAATCAGCTGACACTAGGCGGCGATTGCTCGCACAGCCTCTCTGTGCACAAAATCACCTGGATGTACTGAGTACATTCAAGTTCGATAAGGGGTTAAAGAGCTTGATAGGGGTTGGTAGAGTCCTAATACTCCTCAGAGTGCTATACATGTCTTTTCAGGGTAATCTGAGCCTTTGCAGTATTGTGATTCTTGGCAAATTGATTCGCTGCTAAACTTTTTTGAAAATTTCATCCAATCTGGTATATTTAAAAATATTTGATTATCTATTAATAGCGGTTAATTCAGTATTGTATATTAAGATAATTACATTTTAGTTTTTTCTAAACCTTTACTAGATTTGTGACGAGCACACTGAGAAATTGGGTTACTCAAGTTCTCACTAAGGGATGTTCATTTTTTAGTCTTATGTTTATATTACTAAGTACAGATGTTACTGAAATAGATTTTCTGAAATTGTTTTGCCATATTTGGTACTAAAAAGGGAAAATATGTGTAGGACACTATGACCTGAGAAAACTCCATTTCATGCGAGTGTCCCATTTTTAGAATTAAAGAAGTTTGAGGAATGTGGAAAAATAAATTTTCACTTAGAAAAATATTGTCTGTCATAAACTTTTCGTCATCACACTGACCAATTACTTTTCACTATAATAATAAACTCAAACCTTGTTATTTAACTGTTCTTCAAAGTGCACTTCTAGCCAAAAAGACAATAGTGATTATTCTCCTGAGGGCTTATGTGTAGTCAGTGTGAGTAAATAAAAAGGTGTCCATATCCCCAAATGTATTCTAAAACATAAGACTACAATATCAGTATACATTTTTACAAAAACTGTATACCACACAGTTATCAAACATGAATGAACAGCAACCTCTGCTGAAAAAGAGGAAGAAGTTACATAATGGAGAATAGTGAAATATATTGGATCATTAATGCAGTGTACATTGATAGAGTGCTGGTTAAAAGGTGTACAGCTAACATTCAAGAAGCTGTAATTCTCTCTCAAGCAGCCAATTCATTCATCTAATTAGCAAAGAGGCAGAGCGATAGACCTTCATCGATCTGATATTAATAGCGTTGCCTATACATAAGCCATAAACATTCTGATTCTTGCTAACTCATTTAAAGCGAATCTGTCAGCAGGTTTTTGCTATGTAATCTGAAGACAGCATGTCGTAGGGGTTAAAACTCTGATATCTGTGCTGCCTCTCTTAAGCCCCGTCACATACAGCGATCTCGCTAGCGAGATCGCTGCTGAGTCACTAGTTTTGTGACGCAACAGCGATCTCCCCAGCGATATCGCTGTGTGTGACATTCAGCGACGATCAGCCCCCCTGCTGGGTATCGCTGATCGTCGCTGAATGTCCTGGACATTTTTTTGATCGTTGGTCTCCTGCTAGCCAGCACTCATCGCTGCGTGTGACAGGCAGGAGACCAGCGATCAGCTGGTAACCAAGGTACACAGCGGGTTTCCAGGCACCGCGCAGCGCCTGGAAACCCGATGTGTACCTTGGTTACCAGTTCCCTGCACCAACGTACACTGCGGGTAACTAAGTGACGTTACCCGCAGTGTCGCTGTCTTGATCGCTGCCTGAGCTGCCTGTTTGGCAGCTCACCAGCGATCATGTAGTGAAACACCAGCGATCCTGACAAGTGCATATCGTTGTCGGGATCGCTGGTGTGTCGCTATGTGTGACGGGGCCCTTACAAAGCTCCATGATTTTGTTTACTTGCAATGATTGTTTTAGCACCAGGAGCTTATCATTGCTGGGACACAGCAGCCCCTGACTCCTGGTACAACCCTGCCACTTCTATGATATCAACTCAGGGTCTAAAGTCATTGTATATGGAGAGCCTGATTAGGATGGGTTGGGGGGGCAGCTTTCTCAGCTCTGCTTCATGCTTCATCTAAAAGTTCTGATTGGGTCAGAACGGCTGCACCCAGTAATCTAAGTGATACTGTAATGCAGGTGTTGGGTGCAACACACAGAGAATATGAGACAGGAACAGTCAGAGAGCAGTATAGTTCTTTTTATATACAGCAATAACTTTGCAGTGATTTAAAGTACTCTAAACAATTAGTGTTAGTAAGTATATAAATCAACATTAAAACAAAAAGCAATAAGTTTGGAATAGCAAGGAAAGTCTTTCCCTATATAACACTAATGTTCTTTTCACAAAGGTGGTGTGCCCAGTCATGGGTGTCACCATGTAAGTTCTCTCTACAACCCTGGCCCTAACAGGGTAACTGAGTTTTCCCACTAGGCTGCAAGTCTCTTTTTTAGGCCGGTGTCACACTTGCATATGATGCCAGAAACATGCGCGAGTCTCTCACATCAACAAGCGGCACTGCCGTCGACACTCGGACCTGAGTGTGCGGCTGCATGTATTTCTATGCAGCCACACACTCTGGTCCGAGTGCCGGCGTCAGTGCTGGGTGTTGATGCGAGAGACTCTCGCGAGTTTCTCGCATCATACGCAAGTGTGACACTGGCCGGACGTAGTTTATTAACGCATGTTGGGCCTCCCGCGCACCAACTGCCCCCTCCCAACCTGTTGTCCCAATCCCAGCCGACCCTGGTACCATAGGTTATAGCTGGAAGTGACTGCCCTGCTCACTAGCGTTGTTTCTCCGTACTCACAGGCATGCCTCTCCTGTCAGTTTCCTTGCAGATCTTCTTGGCTTGACCGTCGGTGGAAGTCTCTTAGGCTCAGAACGGAGAAAACTAGGCCTCAGCTCTTGACAGGCAATGTCGGTTGTCGAAGGCTTGACCTTTGCATGACATGGATCCTGGTCCTGACCAGAGTAGGCAGAACTTGGAGTTCCCTGTAGGGAATCCAGACCTTGCCAAGTCGTGACCAGCACATTTGTCGTGTAAACTTCCCACTGAGGCCTGTTGCACAGCTATGTATAGCCCAAGTGATTGGATGATTGCAGCTTCAGTTCCGTTAAGGGAACTTTAAATAACCAGTAAAAAGAGGAAACAAAAGTTTTAAAAATATGAAAAAAATAAAAATACACAAAAGTTCAAATCATACATACATATTTGGTATCGCTGCATTTGTAAATGTGTGATGTATAAAAAGTAAATTGATCTGATCAGTAAACAGTGTAACGTAGAAAAAACCTCAAAAGTCAGAATTACTTTTTTGGCCGCCTCAACATTAACCCCTTAACGACTGCCGTTACGCCTTTTAACGGCGGTGATTAAGGGTACTTAAACCACAGCTGGAAAAAGTGAATAGCGCCCCCCTGCAGTCGGATTTTCTCTGGGGTCTCGGCTGCTTGGGGTACCGAGACCCCAGAGAACATGAATCGGGTCGGTTTATACCGACCCCGGTGTTGCGATCGCCGTTATTAACCCTATAACGGCGATCACAAAAAAAAAATTAAGTACCATTTAATTTCTCTCTCCTCTGATGTGATTGGACATCAGAGGAGAGAGAAAAAGGGTCCCCGATCCCCCCCTTGTGGCCCTCGATCCCCTCCTTGTGGCCCCAGGGCCCTCCCGTGTCCCCCCGGTGGGCGTCGCCATCTTTAATGGTGAGAAAATGGCGGGCGCATGCTCAGTGCGCCCGCCGCGATGTGCCGGGGGGGCTTGGACAATTTTCACCGGGGTCTCGGCTGCCGGGGGTAGCCAAGACCCCAGAGAACATGATCCGGGTAGGTATTTACCGACCCCAGTGTTGCGATCGCCATTACACTATAACGGCGACCGCAACAAAAAAAATGATTTCTCTCCCCTCTGATGTGATCGCACATCAGAGGGGTGAGAATTAGGGTCCCCAGGTCCCCCGATACCCCCCCTGTACCTGAAGGTGTTCCCCATGTCCCCTGTCCTCCGAACCTCCCGGCCTCTTCTTCCTGGTGGCAGATTCAAAAACTGATTCATTCTCTAAAAGTACATTTTGATCACTGTGATAAACTATCACAGTGATCAAAATAAAAAAAACAGTACATAAACCCCCCTTTATCACCCCCTTAGTTAGGGATATATAATAAAATATAGAAATTGTATTTATTTTCATTTTTCCGTTAGGGTTAGGGTTAGGGCTAGGGTTAGGGTTAGGGTTATAATTAGGGTTAGCAGGGTTAGGGTTAGGCTGGGTTCATACTGCGCTATGGCAGTCCGTTAAACGGACTGCGTTACACCACGTTATAACGCAGTGTAACGCAGTCCGTTAACGTTGCCATTCACCCCCATTTGACGGTGCATCACGACGCATGTCGTAAAGTGGCATGCGTTCGCGACGTGCAACCATTCAGTGACATAGCCTCGGACGCGGCCTGCAGCGTCTGGGCTCCTTCACCGCTAGCGCAGATGAATCATCTGCTGATTCCTCTGCGCTAGTGGGTATAGCATAACGCGTTATGCTATACCGTTACTAGCCCGTCAACGCTATGTGTTGAACGGGCTGGTAAAATGCAAAATGAACCTAGCCTTAGGGTTAGGGTTATAATTAGAGTTAGGGTTACAATTAGGGTTGGAATTAGGGTTGGGATTGGGGTTAGGATTAGGGTTAGGATTAGGGTTGGGATTAGGGGTGTGTTGGGGTTAGGGTTGGAGCTAGAATTGAGGGATTTCCACTATTAAGGCACATCAGGGGGTCTCCAAACACGACGTGGTGTTCAAAAAGTCAAATGGCGCTCCCTCCCTTCCGAGCCCTGCCATGCAGCCAAAAAGTGGTTTACCCCAACATATGGAGGTATCAGCGTACTCAGGATAAATTGCAGACCAATTTTGGCGTTCTAATTTCTCCTGTTACCCTTGGGAAAATAAAAAATAGCTGGCTAAGAAAATAATTTTTGAGGAAAAAAATGATTTTTTATTTTCACGGCTCTGTGTTTATAAATTTCTGTGAAGCACTTGGGGGATCAAAGTGCTCACCACACATCTAGATAAGCTCCTTGGGGGGTCTAGTTTCCAAAATGGTGTCACTTGCAGGGGGTTTCCACTGTTTAGGCACATCAAGGGCTCTGCAAACACAACATGACCCCCGGAGAACATTCCATCAAAGTCTGCACTACAAAATGGCGCTCCTTCCCTTCCAAGCTCTCCCATGCGCCCAAACAGTGGTTCCACCCCACATATGGGGTATCAGCGTACTCAGGAAAAATTGCACAACAACTTTTGGGGTCCAATTTCTCCTGTTACCCTTGGGAAAAATAAAAAATAGCGGGCTAAAGAATCATTTTTGAGGAAAAAAAATATTTTTTATTTTCATGGCTCTACGTTATAAACTTCTGTGAAGCACTTGGGGGTTCAAAGTGCTCACCACACATCTAGATAAGTTCCTTAAGGGGTCTAGTTTCCAAAATGGTGTCATTTGTGGGGGTTTTCCACTGTTTAGGCACATCAGGGGCTCTCCAAACGCGACATGGCGTCCAATTTCAATTCCAGCCAATTTTGGTTTGAGAAAGTCAAACGGAGCTCCTTCCCTTCCAAGCTCTGCCATGCACCCAAACAGTGGTTTACCCCCACATATGGGGTATCAGCATGCTCAGGACAAATTGCACAAAAACTTTTGGGGTCTTGTTACCCTTGGGAAAATAAAAATTGGGGTGAAAAGATAGTTTTTGTGGAAAAAATGATTTTCCAAGAATTGTAACATTTTCATTTTTCAGGTTAAGTTGCTGTGTGAGGGCTTATTTTTGGTGCCCTGAGCTGACGTTTTTACTGATGCCATTTGGAAGTAAATACAATGTTTTGATCACCTCTTATTGCACTTTATTATAACCCCTTAGTGACAGAGCCAATTTGCAGCTTAATGACCGGGCCAATTTTTACAATTCTGACTATTGTCACTTTATGAGGTTATAACTCTGGAACGCTTTAACGAATCCGCTGATTCTGAGACTGTTTTTTCATGACATATTGTACTTCACGTTAGTGGTAAAAAAAATGTATATGACTTGCGTTTAGTTATGAAAAAAATGGAAATATGGCGAAAATTTTGAAAATTTAGCAATTTCAAACTTTAAATTTTTATGCCTTTAAATCAGAGAGCTATGTCACACACATTTCTTAATAAATAACATTTCCCACATGTCTACTTTACATCAGCACAATTTTGGAAACAAAATTTTTTTGTTGCGAAGTTATAAGGGTTAAAAGTTGACCAGTGATTTCTCATTTTTACACCATTTTTTTTTAGGGACCAAATCACATTTGAAGTCACTTTGAGGGGTCTATATGATAGAAAATACCCAAAAGTGACCCTTTACTTGCTTCACAGGAACTGAAGCAATGTGGAAGAAAAAAATTAACATTTAACTTTTTTTGAAAAAAATTTACTTGAGAACCAATTTTTTTTATTTTCACAAGTGTTAAAAGAGAAAATAAACCACAAAATTTGTTGTCAAATTTCTCTTGAATACGCCGATACCCCATATGTGGGGGTAAACCACTTTTTGGGCGCACGGCAGAGGCAAGGGAAGGAGCACCGTTTGACTTTTTCAACACAGAAATAGCTGGATGCCATGTCGCGTTTGGAGAGCCCCTGATGTGCCTAAACAGTGGAAACCCCCAACAAGTGACCACATTTTGTAAACTAGACCCCTTAAGGAACTTATCTAGATGTGTGGTGAGCACTTTGAACCTCCAAGTGCTTCACAGAAGTTTATAACGTAAAGCCGTGAAAATAAAAAATCATTTTTTTCCCTCAAAAATTATTTTTTAGCCAGCTATTTTTTATTTTCCCAAGGGTAACAGGAGAAATTAGAACCCTAAAATGGTGTGCAATTTGTCCTGAGTACGCTGATACCCCATATTTTGGGGTAAACCACTGTTTGGGCGCACGGCAGGACTCGGAAGGGAGGGAACACCATTTGACTTTTTGAACGCCATGTCGTGTTTGAAGACCCCTGATATGCCTAAATAGTGGAAACCCCTCAATTCTAGCTCCAACCCTAACCCCAACACACCCCTAACCCTAATCCCAACCCAAACCCTTATCCCAACCCTAACCCTAATCCTAACCCTAATCCCAACCCTAATTCCAACCCTAATTGTAACCCTAACCCTAATTGTAACCCTAACCCTAATTCTAACCCTAACACTAATCCTAACCCTAACCCTAATTCCAACCCTATCCCTAATTCTAACCCTAACCCTAACCCTAACCCTAATGGAAAAATGAAAATAAATATATTTTCTTTATTTTATTATATGTCCCTAACTAAGGGGGTGATAAAGGGGGGTTTATTTACTATTTGTTTTATTTTGATCACTGTGATAGCATTTATCACAGTGATCAAAATGTCCTGCACTGAATGAATGAATCTGCCGGCTGGAAGAAGACTGGGAGCTGCAGGAGCCATGGGAGGATGGTAGGACACCGGGAGGTACCGGGGGGATCGGAGGACCCTATTTCTCTCCCCTCTGATGTGCGATCACATCAGAGGAGAGAGAAATTAAATGCAGAATCGCTGGGTTTTTTTGCGGTCGACGTTATATGGTTAATAACGGCGATCGCAAAAGCGGGGGACCCGAATTATGTTCTCTGGGGTCTCGGCTACCCCTGGTAGCCGAGACCCCAGGGAAAATCTGACTCGGTGGGCGCACTGCGCATGCGCCCGCCATTTTCTTTGCAGAGAGAAGACGCGTGGAGCTGCAGGAGCCATGGGTGGATGGGGACACCGGGAAGTACGGGGGATAGATCGGGGGTTCCGGGGACCCTATTTTCTCCCCTCTGATGTGCAACATCAGAGAAATTAAAATTTAATGGAGAATCGCGGGTTTTTTTGCGGTCGCCGTTATATGGTTAATAACGGCGATCGCAAAAGCAGGGTCAGTAAAAATCTGACTCTGGGGGGTGCTATATACTTTCTCCGTTAATTAACGGCGCTGTGGTTTAAGTACCCGTAACCACCGCCGTTAAAAGGCGCATCGGCAGTCGGTAAGGGGTTAAAAGATCAATTCTACCAACAGAAAAGTGGCGCGGCCATGGGGTTGGCCTGTGCCCTGGCGTACGGCAATATTTTTCTTGGTTTTTGGGAGAGGTTGGTATTCAGTGACCGTGTGCCGATTTGGCTATGTTATATAAATGACATTTTATTTTTTGGGCGTGGAACAGTACAGCAGCTTGGGGAATTTATGACTATGTTAAACACAAATCCTTTTAACATCAAATTAACCTATAAGTATAAAACTCACAAAATCGATTTTTTAGACATCAGTCTGGAGGTGAATAAACATTCGTCTGTCCAGGCTGATGTCTTTTGTAAAAAAACTTCAGTTAATGCGTTAATACACAAATAGTCAAGCCACTATTAAGGCGGTCCCTGTGGGACAGTTCTTGAGGATGAAACGGAGTCGGACAGTTCATGAGGATGAAGCAGATCTGCTCGACTGACACAAGATTTGAGATACAGGCTAAGGATTTGAGTTTATGTTTTGAACGACGTGGCTATAGTAAACATTGCATCCGTTATGGGTACAATAGTGCAAGAACCAGACCACGTAATCACCTTTTATTTGGATATACTGTAGATGTGGGAATAAGAACAATGATACTGTCCACTTTATTTCAGTATTCAACCATGATTGGGAAGGTATGAGGGCAATACTATCTAAGCATTGGCCTATCTGAAGTACTGAGCCTTCCCTGGCGCCCTACCTAGCCAAACGCGCCCTTAAGACTCCACGTAAATCTAGAACCCTAAGTGATTTCTTAATATGAAGCCACTACATAGCTCCAACTACCAATCCTTTTGGTTCAAGAGGTCCACGTAGGGGCTGTTTCAATTGCGACCACTGTCTGGCCTGCACCAATGTTCTTCGAACTGCTTCCTTTAATTCTGCAGATGGCAAGAAACACTTTAAAATAAAGGATTACATCTCTTGTAGCAGTAATAATGTAATATGCTATGCTACATGTAGCTTTCCCTTGATTTATGTGGGATTGACTACAAGGGAACTATGTGTAAAGGTTAGGGAGTTGTGCGGGACATTGGTGCGGCCCAGACAGTGTCTGATATATCTGAATTAAAAAAGATCCCAAAACATTTTAGACAGGTCCATAATTGTGATCCCAAAGAATTTATGGTCAGGGGCATAGATCTGGTCCATACAGGCATTAGAGGAGGGAATATAAAACAACTCCTAGCCAGACGAGAACCTAGGTGGATCTTGACCCTTGGTACTGTCAAACCCAATGGGTTGAATGAAGCATTGAGCTTTGCCCCATTTCTATAAAACCAATTAGGAACCCCCCATGATAATCCCCTTTCATACTTATTTTATACTGTTTTTATCCCTATCTTATTTTATTGTTTTTGCACTTTATTCACAGTTATTGAATAGTTGAACCAGTTCCTGCAATTGGTACGCTTTGTTTTCCATGACAAGTATTAAAAGTAGATGTCACGTCTGAATTTAACATGGTGTTTAGATATAAACACGTGGCCTATGAAGTTCATTATGGAGTTGAAAACAAGGAGAGTTTAAGCCTGCAATGGAGGAATCGCTATTCTAAATATTTTCGTACTTTATGATGTCTTCCAGGAGAATGAAAATGATGAGAGATTATGTTTACAATGGAATAACGGCTGATACCTTTGGATGTGATGTTAATATAGAAATCTCACTGGGCTCATACTCCCTCTTCTCTTAAATTCATGGTTGTGATATTCTTTTGTGGCCACTAATACATTGATTAGTATGTGAACTTTTATACTACCTGCTGTTACGATGCTCTATCTGGTATGTACTGCGCGTGCGTTTGATGGCTTCCCATTCCTGCCCCGAGTGATCCGGCCTCACAAGACCTTTAGCGTGGGACCCCGTACCATGGCAACCGCCGTGTTCTGGCTCCTGTGCTTGAAGGTCCTGGCCGGGTCACAAGGGTTTAGGGCGGCCGGCCGCGTGTGCATGCGCAATTCAATACAGCCATAGGGAGCGCAGTTATTTAGACAATCATGTGACCTGTTACCATGGTTACAAAAGGTCATGTTCGGGAATAGACAGCAGACTTCCCCTTGAGAAAGCAAGGCATTGATGCAGCGAAACACGTGTCGGGGTGGCTCTTAACTATTTAATGGTGCTCCAGCCTCTGGGTAAGATGCCTTCTACTAATGTTTATGTGAGTTTATAATTATGTTAGCACTTTGCACTTTGATGGAATTATGTGCAATTATTTGACACTGCATAAACTATTAATAAGAGTCTACTAGCCTCTACATTTCCTTGTAAATGCACTACAGATGATAGATGATATGGCCTACAGTGACAGGATATAGGATTTGACGTTTTACATCAATTAAGGAATTTACTCCAAAGACCCTGTGAGAACATCACAAAACATTACCAGACCCCAATCAGAGGGCAATAAAACTTTCACACTCCTTATTTATGAACTGTTCCAATATTTATGTTCATCTCTATCTCCCATAATGACAGTTCTGCTTTACGTCACTTGTCTTACCTATTGCATTTTTTCTGTGCTATGTTGTGCATAAATATGTGATTCTTCAGATTGTGTTTTAGTATTTGCCTGATGAAGAGACCTGAGTAGTCTCGAAAGCTTGCAATTTGTTACCATCTTTTCAGTTAGCCATTAAAAGGTATCAACCACTGAGGACTCTCAAGTCTAAATATTTTTCTAGGATATAGGATTACGTTACAAGGTTCAATTAGGGGGAATAGTCATCTAGGCACTTGTCTAATTGATTATTTATGTGACCGAGGTTTTGGACTTTGGAGCACCATTATTGTTGGTGTCCTTATCTGAACTTTGATTCACTGTAATCTTGTTGTTTTTAATGTATATTTGTCAACAAATGATTTGTATGTTTATTGGAAAACACTCCGTATTTTCTCCTCTTTCTAAACATGCTTGTTGTGGAGTAGTGGGGGTTGAGGTGTACCTACCTGACCAACCATCAATATGAGTCTGAGTTTTTGTACAATATGTCATTTATACTGTAGTAATGCTGTGTAAGCTGCCCGTTCTGACCCTGCACCTACAGATATCTGTCACGGGTTTACTGCGACAGAGAGGGGCCAGAAGACCGTGGTGTCTGATTTCACGTACTCCTGCTGATTAGAAGCACTTCACTATCATATTAAACAGTGCAGGTTTCTGTCAGCAGTGCAGGGGTTAATCTGTTAATTTAGAGCTCCTGGAGCTTTCCTGCTTTCATGGTCTCAGTTGTGTAGTGTTGGCTGCTGCCCTCTGTTATATACAGATCTGGTAAAAATTAAGAGACCACTCACAGTTTTATAAAAATCATCTTCTCTACATGTCTGACAGCCATTCCATTCCAGTGTCAGTTGAATTCCAACACCACCACATCAAATCCCTGTCATGGCAAGCCCAATCTCCAGACCTGAACCCCATTGAAAACCTCTGGAATGTAATCAAGAGGAAGATGGATAGTCACAAGACATCAAACAAAGAAGAACTGCTTAAATTTTTGTACCAGGAGTGGCATAAGGTCATCCAACAACAGTGTGAAAGACTGGTGGAAAGCATGCCAAGACGCATGAAAGCTGTGATTAAAAATCATGGTTATTCCACAAAATATTGATTTCTGAACTCTTCCTGAGTTAAACCATTAGTATTGTTGCTTCTAAATGATTATGAACTTGTTTTCTTATTATTATTTGAGGTCTGCAAGCACTGCATTTTTTTTGTTATTTTGACCATTTCTCATTTTCTGAAAATAAATACAAAATGTATTGCTTGGAAATTCGGGGACATGTTGTCAGTAGTTTATAGAATAAAAGAGCAATTTACATTTTATTCAAAAATATACCTATACGCCATGTTCCAAATTATTATACAAATGATATTTTTCTCTGATTTTCCTAAGTGGTCGGTGCAAATGACAGACAGTCTAAAAAATGTCATCACCCGTTAGAGTATACATCGAATTTTATTGAAGAAACCTCCCAATGATAACAGTATAATCTCCAAAATGAATAAAAACTCAAAATGCACTGTTCCAAATTACGGTATTAGGCACAGTAGAATTTCTAAACATTTGATATGTTTTAAAGAACTGAAAATGCTCATTTGTGGAATTTGCAGGATTAGGAGGTCACATTCACTGAACAAAAAAGCTGTTTAACTCCAAAACATCCTAACAGGCCAAGTTACATGTTAACATAGGAACCCTTCTTTGATATCACCTTCACAATTCTTGCATCCATTGAACTTGTGAGTTTTTGGAGAGTTTCTGCTTGTATTTCTTTGCATGAAGTCGGAATAGCCTCCCAGAGCTGCTGTTTTGATGTGAACTGCCTCCCACCCTCATAGATCTTTTGCTTGATGATACTCCAAAGGTTCTCTATAAGTTGAGGTCAGGGGAAGATGGTGGCCACACCATGAGTTTATCTCCTTTTATGCCCATAGCAGCCAATGACTCAGAGGTATTCTTTGCAGAATGAGATGGTGCATTGTCATGCATGAAGATGATTTTGCTCCTGAAGGCACGTTTCTGCTTTTTATACCATGGAAGAAAGTTGTCAGTCAGAAGCTCTATATACTTTGCATAGGTCATTTTCACACCTTCAGGAACCTTAAAGGGCCCTACCAGCTGTTTCCCTATGATTACTGCCCAAAACATGACTCCTCCACCTCCTTGCTGACGTCACAGCCTTTTTGGGACATGGTAGCCATCCACCAATCATCCACTACTTCATCCATCTGGACCATCCAGGGTTGCTCGACACTCATCAAACTGTTTGAAAATTAGTCTTCATGTATGTCTGGGCCCACTGCAACCGTTTCTGCTTGTGAGCACTGTTTAGGGGTGGCCGAATAGTAGGTTTATGCATCACAGCAAGCCTTTGAAGGATCCAACACCTTGAGGTTCGAGGGACTCCAGAGGCACCAGCAGCTTCAAATATCTGTTTGCTGGTTTGTAATGGCTTTTTAGCAGCTGCTCTCTTAATCCGATGAACTTGCCTGGCAGAAACCTTCCTCATTCTGCCTTTATCAGCACAAACACGTCTGTGCTCAGAATCAGCCACAAATCTCTTAACAGTACGATGATCAAGCTTAAGTTTTCGGGAAATATCTAATGTTTTCATCCCTTGACCAAGACATTGCACTATTTGATGCTTTTCAGCAGCAGAGAGATCCTTTTTCTTTCCCATGTTACTGCTTAATAGTGTGGAACATCCAGTTTTCCTTTTATTGGGCTCACATGGCAAACTAATTATCACAGGTATCTGAGATTGATTTCAGTGATCCAAAGAACCCTGAGACACAATACCATAAATGGGTTTCATTTACAAAAAAAACAAAACAAAATGCTATGACACTTAAAACCAATTTGCATAATAATTTGGAACATGGTGTAAAGAGAAAAATCAGACAAACTGAACATTTTGCAGGGATTGCCAGTGCTAGTTTCATACTTCCTGGTTCTGGAGTTAGAGGTGTTGGTTGTTTGAGGAGGCAAATGGAGTACTGTTCACAAGACTGTTGTCTGTGTGCATATTCTCATCCTCTTCTATTTGTTTTTTCCTTCATTTACTTCCTGGTATTCCACTCTGTTGTTTATGAGTGCATATTTGTATGATTGGTATTTTCATTAATCCCTGTTCTTCTTCCCTTGTTAGTCTGGTTTGTGTATTCTTATACACTATATTTCCCCACTTCTCTGGGTGGGGCACGGACAGATAAGGGCTGATTTAGGAGCTCAGCATGGCATGTGGCCCTGGCATCTTCACCATCAGAAGTAATCTGGGGAGCAGCGATAGCTAGGGCACCCCTAGCTTTAGGGATAGGGAAGGCGCTCCTAGCCCTGGAATATCCTGCAACAGTGCCATGACAACATCTTCTTGCCTGTCTCATCATATTTTTATCCAACGTGGCTTCTACCACAACCACTGCTCAGTCACACCAAGTACAGATCAGCTGCCTGCCCACTGGACTTAATATATACTATAGTATTGCTGTTGCTGGGATTGCCAGACGTTTCCTGCCAACTTATCCTATTTTATACTGTGCAGTTGCTATCTCTGCCACTATTGCTGCCACTGATGCTAGATGCTTACACACGTCTTGTGCTTGTAAGCATCTGTTCCCAAAAATAATTTTTGGACAATTTTTACAATTAAAGTCTGTTAGTGCTGTGTTGTTAAATAAGCTGTCGTTGCCACCGGTTATCATCTACGGTTTTTATACGATGAGGATACTTTGACATTTCTTAGGCTTTGTTGCAAAAAGGGGTTCAATAAAGTTCTAGGAGACCTCAGAGTGTTACATATCTTTTCTGAGCTTTTAAATGCCTAACAGCACTGGAAATTCATATGCTGAAAATCAAGTTTTTGGACAAAATTCAGTGTAGCTAGTGAATTTAAATTTCAAAAGGATGTATCATCTCTAATATAATCTACATGTATGGAGCTTCAATATATAAATTATAACTATTAGTATTATAGAAAATATTATAAAACATATAAAAGTGGCAATTTTATTTTTTCTGCTTAAAGAAGCATTACTGTTTATAGACACCATGCTAATCATGAGATTGTGATGCCTTTGCCAATCTGTATATTTCTCAATTCATTGTTAATGCAGTACCATCAGTGACAGATGATGATACAGATGAAATGAAATGCCATTGGCATTGTGTTAATGAAATTGCAGTGTATAAGCACAGGTGTTCACAATTCATCCACTAAACTGACTTATTTACAGCTCGGAAATGTTAAAAATGCAGCCTGCAGCGTTTAATCTGTCTGTACACATATGAGCTATAGTATGGAAAAATACAGACTTAAACAAATATGTAAACCAGCTAAAAATGTTCTGCAATGCACATAGCTGAAAGTTATCTACTTTGGGTGATTGTTCAGGCATTAGTTCCTTTTACCGGAATTAGAAAAGCAAGATTGATATACAATCATCCGCATTCCTGTCCATGCAGATGTATTAATGTTTACTATTTTATATTCTGCCAGCATATTACTACATAATCAACAAAAATTCTTGGAAAAACATTTTTAAATGATTTCTGATTTGATTTATCATCACATATCTACACAAGGTGCAGTGTGTATTTCAGGTAGTGTGTATTTTAAAAGTGCAAATTGCCTCTTCAAACAAAAAGGACTTGTACTCTATAGCTCCACCTATTGGAAGTAGCGATCCTACAAGTCACAATCAACCCTTTAACGAGTCTTGTAATATGACTTAGGATAAAAGCCAAATCAGAATCTCCATTTGCATATTTTAAAAGTGTGAGATATGAATTAAGCCTGAACGATGTATACAGACTGTGCCCTGCCATCTGCCACCATCGCACTCTAACCAGCATGTCTATTTGTCTACTCTCCCTACAGGTACGTTACCAAGCTTTCTACACAGCTATTTACACAGACCTTTCTTACCTCAGCTCCTAGAATCCACATGGTACGTTACCCAGCTTTCTACACAGCTATTTGCACAGACCTTCCTTACCTCTGCTCCTAAAATCCACATGGTACGTTACCCAGCTTTCTACACAGCTATTTACACAGACCTTCCTTACCTCTGCTCCTAGAATCCACATGGTACGTTACCCAGCTTTCTACACAGCTATTTACACAGACCTTCCTTACCTCTGCTCCTAGAATCCACATGGTACGTTACCCAGCTTTCTACACAGCTATTTACACAGACCTTTCTTACCTCTGCTCCTAGAATCCACATGGTACGTTACCCAGCTTTCTACAGTCATGGCCAAAAGTTTTGAGAATGACACAAATATTAATTTTTACAAAGTCTACTGCTTCACTTTTTCTAATGGCAATTTGCATATACTCCAGAATGTTATAAGAGTGATCAGCTTAACAGCAATTACTTGCAAAGTCAATATTTGGCTAGAAAATGAACTTTATCCCCAAAAACACATTTCAACATCATTGCAGCCATGCATTAAAAGGACCAGCTAACCTCTTTTCAGTGATTGCTCCATTAACACAGGTGTGGGTGTTGATGAGGACATGGCTGGAGATCAATCTGTCATGATTAAGTAAGAATGACACCACTGGACACTTTAAAAGGAGGTTGGTGCTTGGCATCATTGTTTCTCTTCTGTTAACCATGGTTATCTCTAAAGAAACACGCGCAGTTATCATTGCAATGCACAAAAATGGCCTAACAGGAAAGAGTATCGCAGCTAGAAAGATTGCACCTCAGTCAACAACCTATCGCATCATCAAGAACTTCAAGGAGAGAGGTTCCATTGTTGCCAAAAAGGCTTCAGGGTGCCCAAGAAAGACCAGCAAGCGCCAGGACCGTCTCTTAAAAGTGTTTCAGCTGTGGGATCGGGCTACCAGCAGTGCAGAGTTTGCTCAGGAATGGCAGCAGGCAGGTGTGAGTGCATCTGCACGCACTGTGAGGCGGAGACTCTTGGAGCAAGGCCAGGTCTCAAGGAGAGCAGCAAAGAAGCCACTTCTCTCCAGAAAAAACATCATGGACAGACTGATATTCTGCAAAAGGTACAGGCAGTGGACTGCTGAGGACTGGGGTAAAGTTATTTTCTCTAATGAATCCTCTTTTCGATTGTTTGGGACATCAGGAAAACGCCTCATTCGGAGAAGACAAGGTGAGCGCTACCACCAGTCTTGTCTCATGCCAACTGTTAAGCATCCTGAAACCATTTATGTGTGGGGTTGCTTCTCAGCCAAGGGAATCGGCTCTCTCACAGTCTTGCCTAAAAACACAGCCATGAATAAAGAATGGTAACAGAATGTCCTCCAAGAGCAACTTCTCCCAACCCTCCAAGAGCAGTTTGGCGATCAACAATGCCTTATCCAGCATGATGGAGCACCTTGCCATAAAGCAAAGGTGATAACTAAATGGCTCAGGGAACAAAACATAGAGATTTTGGGTCCATGGCCTGAAAACTCCCCAGATCTTAATCCCATTGAGAACTTGTGGTCAATCATCAAGAGACGGGTGGACAAACAAAAACCTAAAAATTCTGACAAAATGAAAGCATTGATTGTGCAAGAATGGACTGCTATCAGTCAGGATTTGGTCCAGAAGTTGATTGAGAGCATGCCAGGGAGAATTGCAGAGGTCCTGAAGAAGAAGGGTCAACACTGCAAATATTGACTTGCTGCATTAACTCATTCTAACTGTCAATATAAGCTTTTGTTACTCATATGTTTGCAATTATTATATTTCTGTCTGTGATAAAAACATCTGTCAAACACACATAAAAACCAGAGGGCAGCAGATCATGTGAAAATATAATATTTGTGTCATTCTCAAAACTTTTGGCCATGACTGTACACAGCTATGTACACAGACCTTCCTTACTTCTGCTACTAGAATTCACATGGTATGTGTTCCAACTAACCTCTCCTTTCCCCCAGGTTTATTTATGACTTTGCTTACTTTGGCTTGATCATATGCATCTGGTCCAGTCTTAATTGTCTGACCAAGATGAGTACAGAGCACTCCTCTGTGCTTCACACCTGATTGCACTTTGTAGCACATATATTGCATAGCACAAGTCTGCTAAGACTTTAGTCTGCAGTGTGTATTTTAAAAGTGTGAGATATGAATTAAGCCTGAATTGAACCAGAAGGGAACTGAAGGTAACTGGATGCAGTTATTGTAAGCAATGTTTCTGATCACTTTCACTCTGACCCCTATAATCCTTCACTTTCTGCTAACCCCCCTAATCCCTACACCAAAAAAGAACTGTTCATCTCTTCTTCAATCCTTCCCATCCATCTCACCTTTTCCTCAGATCTGTTTTTCAACATACAATCCTCTGTCTCCAAACAGAGACAGCCCCCTTCATGCCCTCTCCTGCTCCCACCTGCTAACACTTTCTCTGCTCCTTCTCACTGCTGGTGATATCTCTCCAAATCCTGGTCCTCCTCACCACGTCCCCACAGTCATTTCTACCACCCATCCACGCTCTATCACACATTTCCATAACCTCTCCAACCTTATACCCATTCGCCCGGCCCCAGCTTCCCCAGTCCCACTAACAGGAGCTCTGGGGAACGCTCGCTCTATCTGTAATAAACTTTCCTTCATCCATGATCTTTTTATTACTAACAAACTTTCCTTCCTCGCCATCACTGAAACCTGGCTCACCCGCTCTGACGCAGTCTCTCCTGCTGAACTCTCCTATGGTGGATTCCACCTTTCTCACACCCCCCACCCCAGCAGCAAGCATTGTGGAGCAGTTGGTTTTCTCCTGCTCCTTCACACCAATCCCACTGCCACCCTCTGTTACCCTCCCTTCCTTTGAGGTGCACTCTGTGCACATCTACTCCCTCTCCAACCTTCAACTAGCTGTCATTTACCGCCCCCCAGGACCAGCCACCACCTTCTTTGACCACTTCACCACCTGGCTACTTCATTTCCTTTCCACCGACATCACCACTATCATCTTGGGCGACTTCAACATCCCCATCGTCACTTCCCTCTCAGCTGCCACTAAATTTCTATCTTTCACTTCCTCCTTCAGCCTCAATCAATGGTCTTCTGCAGCCACTCACAAAGATGGCCACACACTAGACCTCATCTTCACCCGCCTCTGCTCCTTATCTAACCTCTCTAACTCACCTCTTTCTCTTTCTGACCACAACCTACTTACATCGTCTTCCCTCTCGTATCCAGGTCAACAATCCCCACCCCACAAACTTGCACACCCTCGCAGAAACCTTAAACATCTCTATCTACACTCACTGTCTGAATCCCTCCTCCCTCTTACAGACATAAGTTCCCTACACAATGTGGATGCTGCTGCCGCTCTATATAACACCACAATAGCTGCAGCTGTGGAATCTGTCGCCCCTCTCACACATACCAAAGGTCGCAAAATCAACAGACAGCCCTGGCACACCAGCCTGACCAAAGAACTGAGGCGAGCTTCCAGGACTGCTGAGCGGAGATGGAAAAGATCCCACTCCAATGAGGACTTCATCACATTCAAACAGTCCCTCACTACTTTCAAGACCACACTCGCTGCAGCAAAACAAACCTACTTCTCATCTCTCATATCCTCCCTGTGTCACAACCCTAAACAGTTATTTAACACCTTCAATTCTCTCCTCTGCCCCCCAGCACCTCCTCACTCCCCCCTCATCTCAGCCGAAAACTTTGCCTCATTTTTCATGGAGAAGATTGGTAACATCAGACACAGTTTTGGTCAAAACCCCAGAGCCCTTCCTCCTAACTGCCCTGCCCTCCTCCTCCAAAACTAACTTCTCCACCATTACAGAAGATCGACTCTCCACCCTACTCTCAAGGTCACATCTCACTACCTGTGCACTTGACCCAATCCCATCCCACTTCATCCCAAACCTCACCGCAGTCTTCATCCCAACCCTAACCCATCTCTTCAACCTATCACTAACAACTGGTGTTTTCCCGTCAAGCTTTAAACATGCCTCAATCACACCTATCCTCAAAAAGCCCTCTCTTGACCCATCCTCTGTATCTAGCTATCGCCCTATATCACTTCTCCCCTATGCCTCAAAACTGCTGGAACAACACGTTCATCTTGAGCTGTCCTCCCACCTCTTTTCTTGCTCCCTCCTCGACCACCTACAATCTGGCTTCCGGCCACACCACTCCACTGAAAATGCCCTAACTAAGGTCACCAATGACCTATTATCTGCCAAGGCCAAGTGACACTACTCTGTCCTCCTCCTCCTGGACCTGTCCTCTGCCTTTGACACAGTGTACCATTCCCTATTACTACAGACCCTCTCATCTCTTGGTATCACAGACTTGGCCCTATCTTGGATTGCGTCATACCTAACAGACTGGACATTCAGCGTCTTCCACTCACACACCACCTCCTCACCGCACCCTCTATCTGTCGAGTCCCGCAAGGTTCAGCCCTAGGGCCCCTGCTCTTCTCCATCTACACCTTCGGCCTCGGACAGCTCATAGAATCTCACGGCTTTGAATATTGCCTCTTTGCTGATGACACACAGATCTATATCTCTGGACCAGATATCACCTCCCTACTAAACAGAATCCCTCAATGCCTGTCCCCTATTTCATCCTTTTTCTCTGCTAGATTCCCAAAACTTAATATGGACAAAACAGAATTCATCATCTTTCCCCCATCTCACACAACCCCTCCAATGGACTTCAACTCAAAAATATCTCACGGATCCGTATATTCCTCAACCAAGAATCTGCAAAAACCCTAGTCCATGCCCTCTTCATCTCCCGCCTCGACTTCTGCAACCTCATGCTCTGTGGCCTCCCCTCTAACACTCTCGCACCCCTCCAATCTATTCTAAACTCTGCTGCCTGACTAATCCACCTGTCCCCCGCTATTCCCCGGCCTCTCCCCTCTGTCAATCCTTGCACTGGCTCCCCATTACACAAAGACTCCAGTTCAAAACCCTAATCATGACAAACAAAGTCATCCACAACCTGTGTCCTCCATACATCCGTGACCTCGTCTCCCGATACCTACCTGCATGCAACCTCCAATCCTCACAGGATCTCCTCCTCTCCTCCCCCCTTATCTCCTCTTCCCACAATCGCATACACGATTTCTCCCGTGCATCCCCCCTACTCTGGAATTCTCTACCACAACATATCAGACTCTCGCCTACCATGGAAACCTTCAAATAGAACCTGAAGACCTACCTCTTCCGACAAGCCTACAACCTGCAGTAACCACCGATCCACCAAACCGCTGCACGACCAGCTCTACCCTCACCTACTGTATCCTCACCCATCCCTTGCAGATTGTGAGCCCTCGCGGGCAGGGTCCTCTCTCCTCCCGTACCAGTCATAACTAGTACACTGTGTGCAGAATTATTAGAGAAGTTGCATTTGAGAGGATTATTTTTATTATTGAACAACAACTATGGGTTCAGATCAGGTGAACAAGGGGGCCATGTCATTATTTTTTCTTCTTTTAGACCTTTACTGGGCAGCCACGCTGTGGAGTATTTGGATGCATGTGATGGAGCATTGTCCTGCATGAAAATCATGTTTTTCTTGAACGTTACCGACTTCTTCCTGTATCACTGCTTGAAGAAGGTGTCTTCCAGAAACTGGCAGTAGGTCTGGCAGTTGAGCTTCACTCCATCCTCAACCCTAAAAGGTCCCACAAGTTCATCTTTGATGATATCAGCCCATACCAGTACCCCACCTCCACCTTGCTGGCGTCTGAGTCGGAGTGGAGCTCTCTGCCCTTTACTGTAGAGTTGAGCGATACTTTCCGATATCCTAAAGTATCGGAATCGGAATGGTATCGCCGATATCACTAAAATATCGGCGATACCCGATACCGATACCGGAAGTCCCATGTAAGTCTATGGGAACAAAATATCGAAATTAAAAAAAACCCATTCTTGCCTTGTTGGTTAATTGTACATGAAGGAAAACAAGAAAGAGTAATGTAGAATGTATTGGGGAAGGTTGAGGAGACATTAAAGGCATAGATGTTTAACCCAATCAAATGGAATAGCATAAATATTTTTTTTTTTAAAGATGTTCGGATTGACGAAGAAATTGACAATGTTAACGTTTTTTATATTTTGGCAAATATGTATATTACACAACTTCCATGCTCTTCATCTTCACCTTTTTAACTTTTCACACACTTTCTCCTTCATAATCTTCTGCAGCATCATCTTTTTCATCAAATTATTCTTCATCTTCACCTTCTTTATCTTCTTCTTAAACTTCTTGCTATTCATCTTTGTTAACATTACTCATATTCTTCTTATTAAACTATTATTCTTATTCATATTCTGCTTCATCTTCTTCATCATATTCTTATTTGTGACAGAGAATCCTGTACTTGTAATCTGTCAAAGTATGAATTTTTCATCCTTCCGTTCTTGCTGTCACAAAAATTTAAATTACAACAGTATTTGTCCGTGTTCAGTTTAGCCTGCAGCAGCAGGCATTTTCCAGGGGCACCACGAGGAGGAACGGACTCACCCCCATACACTGCTTAGTCTTCTTCTGCTTAGAATTTAGAGCATATATTTTGCTCTTCATTTTGGTCTTATACTTCATGTTCTTCTGCTTTTAGATCTTCTGCTTATTGTTCTTGTGTCTCTTGTTCCGTATCTTGTATTTGTAGCACAATCTTGTACCAGCTGATGTTACTGGGACACGGTTACTAAGCAGGAGGTACCTGTGCTCCAAAGCACTACCAAGGACCAGCAGACGTTGCTGGAACTCGGATACCGAGATGGAGGCACCTAGACCAAAGGCACTGCGGAGAACCAGTTGACGGTACTGGAACCCGGAGGGGCAGCAGAAGGAAAAGAGCCAATGGCACAACCGAGGACCAGCTGACGTTACTGGGACACGGTTACTAAGCAGGAGGTACCTGTGCTCCAAAGCACTACCAAGGACCAGCAGACGTTGCTGGAACTCGGATACCGAGATGGAGGCACCTAGGCCAAAGGCACTGCGGAGAACCAGTTGACGGTACTGGAAGGGGTACAAAGTAAGCCAATGCAAGTAACGAGGACCAGCTGACTGTGCTGGAACCCGGAGGGGCAGCAGAAGGAAAAGAGCCAATGGCACAACCGAGGACCAGCTGACGTTACTGAACCCCAGTAACACAGGAGCAAGTGTTGACTGTGCTAACAGCACTTCCGAGCAACAACTGGCGGTGTTGGAGCCCAGGGTCAAGGAGGATGTTTAAATACTAGATCAAGTAATTTCCTTGTTACCTGTCAATTTTAAATGTCTATACTTCAAACAAGAGAAAGATAACCTTTACTACCATAAGATGATGATTTCATTTAAACTAATATCTAGATAAATAAAGAATTGACAAACATAAACACATACATTAACATGTTGAACAGCAATGCAAACCACAAAATAAATTAGTTAAGGAATCTGCTATACGGTTGTACATAAAAGCATACAAGTACATATCTGAATCCATTAATGATGGATAAGTAACAGTATGTACACCATTTTTATTGTATAGACAATGAATGTCTGACTTCAAAACATCATCAGCATTACAAGTTATCTGTGACATTACTAAAATGTTACATTTGCTGAATAATGTCACTAAACAGTTTATACAAAATTATACAATTTCCATCATGTAATACTCATAATATGTGGCAATAATCATGTTTATTAACAAACATAACCTTTAAAAAGTGCATAGTGCATAGTGAAAATTGCTATTTATGCCTGACTGTCGACTTGCAAGCATGACAACGGATAGATAAGGTATATATAGATGACACTGCATAGCCACAGATGGTGAATGGCGATGTAATACTGTACCTCAATAAAGTGTGCGTCACTACTACATAATTTTTTTTATATAGCTTTATAAACAGGGTACGTGGATGTATGCTTGCGCCTTTGTTTTGACGCACAGACTGCCTTCCTGCTGAGACGCGTTGGGTAGTGAACAGTTGTGTGCAGTGTTCACTGTAGTCTGAGGTTTTCCTTTTTGGAGTGCAGATCACGCTCCAGTTAGTTCTTCAACCACTGCTGGTTGTAGTCTGCTGAGCGTGTGTCACTGGCACATCCTTGAAATTTTTCTCTAATTGTTGCTGCTCCATTCTATTACAAATAAATAAAATCTATTAGTGTGACGCGCTTCCATCCGTATACAATACATTGGTTGCAAACACTATAGAAGTACACAAAGGGGCCTTTCACACCTACTGAACAGTTGTGTGCAGTGTTCACTGCAGTCTCTGCGGAATAACCACACTTAGGCCTTATAACTTTTCAGACTTTCTTTATCAATCTACCAAGATGAAGAAGGCAGGGAGTAAGGCACGTGGTCGTGGAGTTTCTTCAGGGAGAGGACGTGGGGATTCTGTGGCTGCTGCGGCCCCCAGTGACACAGCATCCACCATTTCCCCGGGCCGTGAGCGTTCCTTTATGCGCACTTTTGTAGGAGCTCGGAGTACCCCCTGCTGCGGGAAGAACAAATTGAAGCCGTTGTTGTTTGGATCTCAGCCAATGCATCGACTTCAATTGCTTCCACCTCCTCTCAGGACCACAGCACTGTTGGGCAACCATCTGTCTCTTCACCGCCTGGCAAATTGCCCAGGCAGTCAGAGAGTTCTGTACAGGAGCCAGCTGAGTGTCTGCTTCTGTTCTCAGAATCTATTGGCTTGCAAACAGGGGCCCAGCCAAGCAGCATTCTGTAATGTGAAGAAGAGGGAGTATGCAGTGATGCGCAACAGCTGTGTCTCTCTGAATCTGAAGAGGCGGGTGAGACAGTGCCGATGGTCAGCACACCGCAGAACGCATCTGATGATGATGATGAGACCCAGGTGCCAGTTTCTGTTGAGCATGGTGCTGGCCAGACCACCCAACAGCAGGTGTTGGAAGAGGGTAGTGGAGATGATGAGGTCCAATACCCAACATGGCATGAAGAACAGGAAGGTGGTGGGAGCAGCTCAGAGGAATAATAATAATATTTATTTATATAGCGCCATCATATTCCGCAGCGCTTTACAGTTTAGCAGTTTCAGAACACAAGTCATAAGTAACAACGTTAACAATACAATAATTTAAGCTAAATAAGTCGCCCCTGCTCGTGACAGCTTACAATGTACAATGAGATGGGGGAGATACAAAGTATAGGTGTTTATATACAATGGTGCATTTACAATGATGTTCCAGCCATCTTAAGGGACTGAGGGATGGAGATAGTGAATGGGCTAGAGACACACACACACTTACACAGAATACATAGAATGACTTTGATTAGTGAATGTGATAGGCCGCTCTGAACAAATGTGTTTTGAGGGAGCGCCTGAAACCATGCAAATTGTGGATAGTCCTAATTTCTTGGGGTACAGCATTCCAGAGGATTGGCGTAGAGCAGGAGAAGTCTTGGAGTCGGGAGTGGGAGGTACGTATTAGTGCAGAGGTTAGTCGAAAGTCGTTTGCAGAGCGCAGCAGTCGGTTAGGCCGATAGATAGAAATGAGGGAGGAGATGTAGGAGGGGTGCTGCACTGTGGAGAGCTTTGTGGGTGAGAACCAGTACTTTGGTTGAAAGCTGGGAGAGGCCTAGAGAAATGGTTAGTGATAGAAGGAAGATAGAGGAAGACATTGCCCCAACGGTACAAACAGGAGGGAGAGTTAGGCTGCAGACTCGGTTGCCTGTAGCCTCCAGTTTGGCACCTGTTCGGAGCAGTTGTCTTCCAAAAGTCAAAACGTGCGCTCCCAGGACTTGCACTGCGTGGTCCTTTTTTCACACACTTGCACATGATATTTGCTATGTGAAATGCAAGCTGTGTAATCAAAAATTAAAAATAGCTAAAAGTGTCAGTCACCTCAATACCACAAATATGTGGAAACATGTGCGGACAAAGCACGTAGTTGAGTTACAAAGACACACTGGAGATGTAGGCCAACCTACAGCAGCACCTACATCTTCAGGTTGTGTTGAAGCCTCTTCATCGAGCTCACACACAGCTGGTTATGCTTCCTCACAGGATCGCCATGGAAGAACCTCGGCCACTGTTGTCCAGAGACAAACTGTTATTCCACACACAGCAGCAAGTTCCCTGTCATCCTCACACTCCCAGGCCACAAAACAGCCAGCGGTAGCACAGGCATGGGATAAAAGACGGCCATACTCCGCAAACCATGCACGAGCACAGGCTCTGAATGCTGGCATTGCAAAACTCCTGTCCCTTGAAATGCTGTGATTCAGGCTGGTGGAGACAGACAGTTTCCGTAACTGAATATCATTGTCAATCCCACAATACAATGTGCCAAGCCGATTTCATTTCAGCAGGCAAGCCGTCCCTGGTCTGCAAAAGCATGTTGAGGGAAAAATTAAACATGCGCTACTAAAAGCCCTCAGTAGCAAGGTCCACCTGACCACCGATGCGTGGACCAGTACCCATTGTTATGATCTGCTACAACCAGTAAGGAAAGAAGGGAATTCTGTCCCTACAATACAACTAAGCTGAATCCCTACGATGTAACGGGGAACCTGATCCTGCGACCAGACCCGCTAAAGTCCTCATCTAGTGTGAACGAAGACCTATAGTTGCGAGGGAGTAATCCCTACAAGATCTAGGGACTGGGAGAAAAGGTGGACACCTCCTAACATAAATTGTAGCATGGATAATTAAACAGAAAAATAAATACTTTGTGATCCTAACATCAAGCAAAACTCACAGATTAAGGCACCTAAGCACCCGGCTAGCTTAACAGTAGATAATACAATGAAGTCAAGCAAGCCAGAAGGGCGGAGCCAGACTAAATAGGGAAAAAAGGTCATGTGACCAGCAAACTGAAACAAAACCTAACAAGAGGGTTCTAACACCCATGGCCAGGGACAATACCTTTCCCTCACTGCCCATTGGGTCAATGTTGTGCAGCCGGGTACTGATCTTGCGAGTGGCGCTGTACGTGTTCTGCCAACTCCAAGGATTGCAGGAATCAAGTCTGTACACATTGATTCCTCCTCCTATTCCAGTTCCTCAGAATCATCGCTGCAGGAGCCGTCACGGTCTACCTCCACATGGACCCGTGAACGTTTACCTGTTGCGACCGATATGAGCACAGCCGTGTCCAAATGTCAACAGGCCATCCTGAAATTAATTTCCATGGGGAATCTTAGCCACACAGCGCAGGAGCTCTGTAATGCCATAAAGCAGGAGAGCGACGTGTGGTTTTTGGAAGAGAATCTACAGGCAGGCTTGGTAGTGTGTGACAATGGCCGAAATCTGGTGTCAGCTCTGGGCCTTGGCAACCTCAGTCACATACCATGTCTGTCATATGTGCTCAACTTGGTCGTGCAGAGTTTTTTGAGGGACTATCCGGATCTTGATGCACTGCTGCACAAGGTCCGCCTAGAGTGCGCTCACTTGCGACGTTCCAGCATGGCCAGATCGCTGATTGCAGCTCTGCAACGCAGATTTCACCTTCATGAACATCGCATTATATGTGACGTACCCACCAGGTGGAATTCCTCGTTACATATGTTGGAGCGGTTGTGTGAGCAGCAGCCAACAGTAATGGAGTATCAGCTGCATCAGGCGCAGTCAACTCGCAATTTGCGGCGTTCACACTTCACCACTACTGAGTGGGCCTCTATAATAAGAATAATAATATTATTTATTTATATAGCGCCATAATATTCCGCAGTGCTTTACAGTTTAACAGTTTCAAAACACGAGTCATAAGTAACAACGTTAACAATACAATAATTAAAGCAAAATCAGCCGCCCCTGCTGGTGAAAGCTTACAATCTACAATGAGGTGTGGGAGATACAAAGTACAGGTGTTTATATACAATGGTGTTTTTACAATGATGGTCCAGCCATTTTAAGGAAGTGAGGGATGCATGGAGATAGTGAATGGGCTACACACACAGAATTACACATAGAATGACTTTGATTAGTGAATGTGATAGGCCACTGTGAACAAATGTGTTTTGAGGGAGCGCCTGAAACCATCCAAATTGCGGATAGTCCTAATTTCTTGGGGTAGAGCATTCCAGAGGATTGGCGCAGCGCGGGTGAAGTCTTGGAGTTGGGAGTGGGAGGTACGGATTAGTGCAGAGGTTAGTCGAAGGTCGTTTGCAGAGTGCAGCAGTCGGTTAGGCCTATAAATATAAATAAGGGAGGAGATGTAGGGGGGTGCTGCGCTGTGGAGAGCTATGTTGGTGAGAACCAGTAATTAGAATTGGATCCTATAATGAATGGGCAGCCACTGCCAGTGTAATGAGTGGCGAATAACTCTATGAAGGATATCTGCCACGTTTTGCGTGCGTTTGATGAGTCAACGCGGATGGCGAGTGCAGATGATGCACTAGTCAGCCTGACTGTCCCCTTATCTGCCTGCTTCAAAAAACACTGCAAGCACTAAGGCATGAGGTTTTGGAAGAGGTGGAGGATGAGGAGTCACAAATTCCATCACCTTCTGGACAGTCAGCGCAACGTGGTTCCTCACAAAGGGCTGGAGGACTTTCAAAGTACCATGCTGTATCAACAATTGAACCTCCAGAGTCGCTGTCTATATTTTCATAACCATTACAAACTTTTAATGTATTTACAAAGCACATAATGTACATTTTTTGTCTATCCTTTTGTAATGCTATTGTGTTTCCATAAACTGATGTTACAGAATTATGATACAAAGTTTTTAAATTTTGAGTTTTAAATTTTGTAAATTTATATGTATTTGAAGGACTTTGTGAGGAGGATGAGGAGGAGTCAATGGAGGAGGAAGACATCGCTCCAGAGGGAGGTAGACAATGCTCTAGTCAGTATGTAGACCAAGGGTGGGGTGATGCACGCAGGCGGAGATGACGCCTCTTGCAGGGGACAACGTTTCTTGGCCAGTTGGGAGTCTGCAGCACATGGTTGATTTCATGCTGCAGTGGCTGAGAAACGACCGCCGCATCGAACACATTCACACCACGTCTGATTATTGGGTGTACACCCTCCTAGACCCTCGCTACCGGGACAACTTACAAAGCCTCATCACACCGTTGAACCGGGAGCGTAAAATGCGGAAGTACCAAGACACACTGGTGCAATCCATAATGTTCTCCATTCCAGCCGAGAGCACTGCTGCTGCTACTGATTTACAAAGCAGCTCTGTGCGTCGAGGCAGTGGAGACAGCTCTGCAACAAGAGGGAGCACAAGCAGCGCCTCTGCACAGGGCAAGAACAGTATGTTCCAAATGTGTCGAAGTTTTGTGGCAGCGCCACCAATGTCTACACCATCCGAGACGGCTCCAGTCAGCAGGAGGCAACATTTCCGTAAGATGGTGACAGACTACATGTCTTGCCCTCTCAGTGTACTCCCAGATGGCTCTTCCCCATTCAAGTTTTGTGTCTCTAAGCTGGATACATGGCCAGAGCTTAGCCAGTATGCATTGGAGGTGCTGGCTTGATCTGCTGGCAGTGTATTATCGGAGCGCGTCTTTACTGCTGCAGGTGGTGTACTAACAGACCGTTGCATGCGACTATCCTACGATAATGTAGAACGGCTTACTTTTCTGAAAATGAACTAGGCATGGATCTCGCCTGAATTTGCCTGTCCGGTTTCAGATTAACTAACTGGTTGACAACGTTTTCTATGTCTCCTGTTATGTTCATCTTTCTACCACCTGAGCTATACTCCCTGGGCTACAACACTGCCAGTTGCTGCTCAGAAGTGTCGTGTCCACAGACCAATACACAAGCTATAGTGATAGTGGGGTTCAGTAACGCCTGCTGTTCCCCTGCTGTGTGTCCGGCAAAAATTACTGCTACCTAGCTACACATGTTTAAAAAAACATGACATGTTAAAGTGGCTAGTGCTACACATAGATATCAGGCTACACCCTTATTTCTAAGCTGTAAACAAGTGAAACGTCAAATTTAAAACCATTCAATGATTAGTGTTGGTAACAAATCTGTAACTAAATAATTGTGACATATTATGGCAGATATCCACATGTCTAACACAAATGCTAACACAAAAGCATACTTATGCTATAGGGTACTGATGGTGAACCTTCTCACTCCATAACTTTGACCAATCCAACTCACATCATGCCTCAAATGCTGCAATGTTGGAAGTGCATAATGTGGGTTGAACTTTGACAACAGCTGCAGTGCGAAGGTTATCCTTCTGTGTTCTTGGCTTTTAAATAAAAGCATACAAGTAAATATAATAATACATTGTTGATTAAGGGACATGATGTACACCTGTAATATTGTGCAAACAATGGATGTAGGACTATTCCTCTTCAACATTACTTATATTTGTGTCATTTGAAAAAATACATATTTTAGTTAAAAATTAAAAACCCATGTTCAGTAGCTGTGAAAGGCCCGTTTGTGTACTTCTATATTGTTTGCAACCAATGTATTGTATACGGATGGAAGCGCGTCACACTAATAGATTAGATTTATTTTAAATGGAATGTAGCAGAACCAATTGGAGATAAATGAAAAGGATGAGCCACTGAGACACGCTCAGCAGAGTACAAGCAGCAGTGCTTGAACATGTAACTGGAGCGTGATCTGCACTCAAAAAAGTAAAAAACACAGACTGAAGTGAACACTGAAACACAACTGTCCACAATCTGTGAAAAGCTCCTTTCTGTACTTCTATAGTGTTTGCAACCAATGTATTGTATACGGATGGAAGCGCGTCACACTAATAGATTAGATTTATTTTAAATGGAATGTAGCAGAACCAATTGGAGATAAATGAAAAGGATGAGCCACTGAGACACGCTCAGCAGAGTACAAGCAGCAGTGCTTGAACATGTAACTGGAGCGTGATCTGCACTCAAAAAAGTAAAAAACACAGACTGAAGTGAACACTGAAACACAACTGTCCACAATCTGTGAAAAGCTCCTTTCTGTACTTCTATAGTGTTTGCAACCAATGTATTGTATACGGATGGAAGCGCGTCACACTAATAGATTAGATTTATTTTAAATGGAATGTAGCAGAACCAATTGGAGATAAATGAAAAGGATGAGCCACTGAGACACGCTCAGCAGAGTACAAGCAGCAGTGCTTGAACATGTAACTGGAGCGTGATCTGCACTAAAAAAGTAAAAAACACAGACTGAAGTGAACACTGAAACACAACTGTCCACAATCTGTGAAAAGCTCCTTTCTGTACTTCTATAGTGTTTGCAACCAATGTATTGTATACGGATGGAAGCGCGTCACACTAATAGATTAGATTTATTTTAAATGGAATGTAGCAGAACCAATTGGAGATAAATGAAAAGGATGAGCCACTGAGACACGCTCAGCAGAGTACAAGCAGCAGTGCTTGAACATGTAACTGGAGCGTGATCTGCACTAAAAAAAGTAAAAAACACAGACTGAAGTGAACACTGAAACACAACTGTCCACAATCTGTGAAAAGCTCCTTTCTGTACTTCTATAGTGTTTGCAACCAATGTATTGTATACGGATGGAAGCGCGTCACACTAATAGATTAGATTTATTTTAAATGGAATGTAGCAGAACCAATTGGAGATAAATGAAAAGGATGAGCCACTGAGACACGCTCAGCAGAGTACAAGCAGCAGTGCTTGAACATGTAACTGGAGCGTGATCTGCACTCAAAAAAGTAAAAAACACAGACTGAAGTGAACACTGAAACACAACTGTCCACAATCTGTGAAAAGCTCCTTTCTGTACTTCTATAGTGTTTGCAACCAATGTATTGTATACGGATGGAAGCGCGTCACACTAATAGATTAGATTTATTTTAAATGGAATGTAGCAGAACCAATTGGAGATAAATGAAAAGGATGAGCCACTGAGACACGCTCAGCAGAGTACAAGCAGCAGTGCTTGAACATGTAACTGGAGCGTGATCTGCACTAAAAAAAGTAAAAAACACAGACTGAAGTGAACACTGAAACACAACTGTCCACAATCTGTGAAAAGCTCCTTTCTGTACTTCTATAGTGTTTGCAACCAATGTATTGTATACGGATGGAAGCGCGTCACACTAATAGATTAGATTTATTTTAAATGGAATGTAGCAGAACCAATTGGAGATAAATGAAAAGGATGAGCCACTGAGACACGCTCAGCAGAGTACAAGCAGCAGTGCTTGAACATGTAACTGGAGCGTGATCTGCACTAAAAAAAGTAAAAAACACAGACTGAAGTGAACACTGAAACACAACTGTCCACAATCTGTGAAAAGCTCCTTTCTGTACTTCTATAGTGTTTGCAACCAATGTATTGTATACGGATGGAAGCACGTCACACTAATAGATTTGATTTTTTTCTAATATAATGGAGCTGCACCAATTCCACTAAATAAAATAAAAAAAAAAAAAAAAAAGTGACACGTGCAGATGCCTACAAACAGCGGTGGATGCAGAGCAAACTGCAGCGTCACCTGCACTGTCACACACACACACCTTGCACAGAGCTGTTAAAACAACACTGGCAAAATGAAGCTTTACACAGCGGTTGGTAAACTAGCCTGCCTCAAGCACAGTAGTACACAAAATCGCAATATCTAACTGTCCCTCAGAGTCAGCACAGCAGCGTTCTGTCCCTAACTGAGTTCACAGCACAGTGACGCTAAAATGGCTGCGGCGCCTTTTATAGTGCATTCTGACATCATTTCAGCAGCCAATCACAGCCATGCCATTAGTTAAGATGACCGCAGCATTACAGGATGTGCCCACACTTCGTAGGATTCCTCATTGGCTGACTAAAATCACATTGCCTCTCAAAGAATTATGGGAACTTCCGATTCCGGTATACGATATGGAAAAAGTATCGGAATTAAGTATCGGAATTCCGATAACGCGAATATCGGCCGATACCCGATACTTGCGGTATCGGAATGCTCAACACTACTTTACTGATCCAGCTTCAGGCCCATCCATCTGGCCCATCAAGAGTCACTCTCATTTCATCAGTCCATAAAACCTTAGAAAAAATCAGTGTTAGCATATTTCTTGGCCCAGTCTTGACATTTTATCTTACGTTTCTTCTTCAAAGGTGGTCGTTTTTCAGCCTTCCTTACCTTGGCCATGTCCCTGATTGTGGCACACCTTGTGCTTTTTGATACTCCAGTAACGTTGCAGCTCTGAAATATGGCAAAACTGGTGGCAAGTGACATCTTGGCAGCTTCACGCTTGATTTTCCTCAATTCATGGGCAGTTATTTTGCGCCTTTTTATCAAAACGCTTCTTGAGACCCTGTTGGCTATTTGCCATGAAACGCTTGATTGTTCGGTGATCACGCTTTAAAAGTTTGGCAATTTCAAGACTGCTGCATCCCTCTGTAAGGCATCTCACAATTTTTTACTTTTCACAGTCCGTCAAATCTCTCTTCTGACCCATTTTGCCAAAGGAAAGGAAGTTGCCTAATAATTAAGCACACCTTATATAGGGTGTTGATGTCATTAGACCACACCCCTCCTCATTACAGAGATGCAAATCACCTGATTTACATAATTGGCAGTTGGCTTTCAAGCCTACACAGCTTAGAGTAGGACAACATGTATAAAAAGGATGATGTGATCAAAATACTCATTTGTCTAATAATTCTGCACACAGTGTATTGTCTAAGATTACTGTACTTGTGTTTATTATGTATATCCCACCTCACATGTAAAGCGCCATGGAATAAATGGCGCTATAATAATAAATAATAATAATAAGGACAATGTCTGATTACTTAAATTTGCATTAATAAAATGCAAATGGTATGTTTGTGCCATCTGCTTGACAGCTCAAAAAAATTGTCATGGAGCCAAATAATTTCATTTAGCACCAGAGCTTCACGCTTATCTGTATAGTGCAGAGATTTTAATATCTTGACCCTTCAGGACATTCATCTTACTTAGAGCTTGAATTTATAGCATATAGCATTAACAAGGGCCACCGATTTTGAAAAACAATAGGAACATAATTGCAGAATTCCCTTTCTATTTCCTGAATTCATTGGGAACTCATTTACTGCAGTGATGTTACTATAGAGGATATATGCTCCTCTATTGTCTATGGGGCTAAAAGGCCGATCTGTACCATAAGAGTAAAATGGCAGCCTGATAAGTTTACTAAAAAGCTGCATTCATCTGGATGTGAGCCAATTGTCAGATCATAAGTGGTGATGTTGGTACTTCTGGTGCACTATGACAAAGAAGATACATCCAGAGATACTGATAAAAATAGATTTCAAACGGCGCTGTGGAAGGGACAGGGTATATGCACAGTAGTGCTGCGGTGTTCACACTGTGCAGTGGTGAGGCAGTGACCCAGGAAAGTTCAAAGTAAACGTAGGTTTAATGCCCAAAAACTTACAAACAAAAAAACGGTATCCTCCTGATCGTAGCCGGGAAACAAAACAGTCCACAAATGCGTCCGGTTGCCGAGGGCGACCGCACCACCGTATTACGCTGCGGGGAGCCAGGAGTTCACTACCACTGGGCTCTGTGTTCCCTCACATAGGCAGAGCTTTTGCAGAGCTGTCTGCTCTACAAAATCCAAACTCCAGACTAATACACCCAAACCCTTCCTGCAGGTTTTTTTTTATTCTCTCCACTGGACTCTGTAAGATCCGGCCTGGAGGAAACAGACCGGCCCCACTACCTTCCTGCAGTCCATTTCAAAAGCCCATACCGGGTTTTCCTGAACACTACCTGGGTCAAATAACTTGACCAGGTTCAAGTTTACTTTTATTCTGCCTTGTGACTCACAGACATCCTGCTGTGACCACAAGGCACTCCAGCGGATCTAATACACTTCTGAGCGCATCCTGGGGGACACATAGCTACCCTCATAAATCACACCAGTTGCTGTCTCACAGCCCATGCTATCAAAAAAAGAGAAAAAACTTTGCGGTAGGGATAATGTATAGGTATAATATATAAGATGAAACAATGAGAGGTATAATATAAAAAGAGACAATGAGAGCATGTGACATATAACATATGTGTTGCACTTCTTCTGTGCAATAATAATAAAACACTAACAAGAGTCTACAAAAACAGTCACAATCCTGTCAAGTGGAGGGCCCATGTGGTGGCGTATTCATTTGCGTGGTGTATTAAGATCTTCCTGTGACTATAAGTACATATGAATAATCATAAAGGCAGGCCAGTATTAACAATTAACAGTCATACCAAACACCAGGGCAGTCCCATAGGAGAAATTGTGGGTGACCGGGGGGAGGAGGAATATAGAAGGGTGGTTTCTGACTTTGTGGATTGGTGTCAGACTAACTGTCTAGAACTAAATGTGAAGAAAACCAAGGAGATGGTGGTGAGTTATAGAAGGAAAAAGGATGATTACTTACCAATCAATATTGCTGACCAGGAAGTGGAGATGGTTGAGAGCTACAAATATTTGGGCATTCACCTTGACAGCAAACTTGATTGGAGGTGTCATACAGAGAAGGTTCACAAGAAGGGAATGAGCAGACTGTACTTTCTGCGGAAGCTCAGGTCGTTCAATGTGTGCAGTAAAATGCTGGAAATGTTCTACCAGTGCTTGTAGCAAGCGCCATCTTTTTTGCTATCATTTGCTGGGGCAGTAGTGTGCGAGTAGCTGACACTAATAAGCTCAACAAACTTATCAAGAAGGCAAGTGCAGCTGTTGGCCTCCATCTTGACTCTTTTGAGGAAGTAGTGGAGGATAGGATTCAAAAGTAGTGCAGGGCTATAATGAACAATAATACACACCCTTTATATGAGCTGTTCTTGAATCAGAAGAGCACATTCAGTAGCCGTCTAATCCTTCCAAGGTGCAAGAAGGAAAAATTCAGGAAATCGTTTGTGCCTGCCGCTATGGGGATGTATAACAATTCACTAAGGGTGAAAGATGGCTATGACCTAGGCCTGGCGCACTAATGGAAATGATTAGAGATTTGTGTACATTTGTTTGTTACGTATTGTGGTTAGCCATGTGCAAGATCTGTGTCTAGTAATTACTCTATGTAATGCTGTTTGTAATGTTTTGTTGGTAATGCTGTTGTAACGCTGCTGTGATACCATAATTTCCCTCGCAATCAATTAAGTGTACCATATCGTATCGTAAATAGTCAGTGTGTTGGGATTATTGCTGTGTAGTATGTTGGACTGAAGGTTCCAACTGTGGGTAAGAGTTGAAAACTGTAAATTCCTCTAACCTGATACTAAGTAGACAGCGGGGGTCCCATTGGTTCCTATTCTAGTGCTCCATGGACAACATGAAAGAGAGTGCTGGAATACCTATTAGCAGTAATGTGCAGAGCTGATCGTAGTCCAAATTAGCGTTGCCCTGGCAGGTGGCGCTCAGTGAGGCAATTACTGCCGGTTAAAGTCTATGCTCATAAGGACAAAGCTGAATGTGCCTCTGACTCTTGCGGTGTGCTCAGATGGTCCTGCATGATGTCACTGTAATCCAAGCTGAAACAAAATTCTGACACATTTCAAAAGCTTGCGGCTTTCTTCCTCAGGGATGGCTCACATTGAAAAGGTCAAGCTTTTTATAATAATGGGTATAATTGCCTCTCTAGTTGATGATACATGCATACTTATTGGTCAATTGTGTAGAGAAACGAGCCGGGGGTCACGGTTTATGATCCCACCGCTGCCACCAATGTGATGAAAAAAACAGCAAACAAGTCTATTGATCTTACTGTCATGTATAGTGTACAGTTCCTATAGCATCTTGTGCTTGGGTGCGAGGAAAACACAGGAGACATAGGTTGAAATGAAATGACTTGTATTACTTCATACAAGCATGCAGAAAAGGTCACACAGTTTGCAGGAACAGAGGCAGGAGAACACAGCAGGCCAGAGTAACTTCAAGCTCTACAATAAATCTCCAAAGCAGGTTCAGGATCTCTTCTCTGTACCGTAATTCCTCTGCAAACATGGATTCACCAAACAGCAGGCCTCCAGAGTCCAAAAGTGTTCCAAGGTTCCTCAGTAGGAAATAGCTGGAGTCCAAAATCCTAGGTTTCCAGGAGTCAGGTCACAGGCTGACTGAGGCTTGATTCAGGAGCACTGATTGTTCAGCTGAGGCTGCTTAAGAAGCAAGAGGGAGAGAATCAGGGCGGGAACATGAAAACTGGAAACTCCATATTAACTGAGGGCAAGAGCTGCAGAAAGACAGAAAGCAAAATGGCCGACGGAAAACTGAGTTTCAAGGAACATGTCAAAAGAGACAAAGAACCTTACATTACTCCCCCTTAAGGACAACCTCCGGTTGACCTCAGACCAGGCTTGTCAGGGTACCTCTGATGAAACTGGCGGAGCAGGCGAGGAGCATTTACATTATTGACTGGTTCCCATGAGTTGTCCTCCACTGGGTAGCCCTGCCATTTAATCAAATATTGCAACTGATTTCTGTACAACCTGGAATCTAGAATCCTTTCCACCATAAATTCTTCCTGACCATCGACCAGCACTGGGTCAGGGCAAGGAGAAGAGCGTCCAGGAAACGTATTGGGTGTTGCAGCCTTTAGTAGGGATACATGAAAGACAGGGTGGATTCTCATAGTTCTGGGCAGTTGAAGACGACAAGCAACAGCACTTATAATCTTACTGATCTTATAAGGTCCAATGTACTTATGTCCCAATTTAGACGATGGAATCTTTATTTTAAGATTTCTGGTTGACAGCCAGACCAAATCTCCTACCTTGAAAGCTGGTGCAGGTTTACGAAATTTATCTGCTGCTTTCTTGTACCTTTCCTGAGCCAATTCTAGATTTTCCTTTAGAAGATCCATATTCTTTTGTAAAGAAGTGATTCTTTCAGCCACTGCCGGCAAGGGCGTATCTATGGGAAATCGAGGAAGAATGTTAGGATGATAACCTAGATTGGAGTAAAAAGGAGACTGCTTAGTGGAAGTGCTCTGAGAGTTATTATAAGAGAACTCAGCCAGTGGAAGTAGATCCACCCAATCATCTTGTAGGTGGCAGATAAAGCAGCGGAGATACTGCTCCAGGGTCTGATTGGTTTGTTCTGTCTGTCCATTAGTCTGGGGATGAAAAGCAGAAGAAAGGTTTACTTTAATGTCCAATGCGGCACAGAAATTTTGCCAAAACCTTGAAGTGAATTGCACCCCTCGATCCGAAATGACCTCATCCGGTACTCCATGTAAGCGAAACACATTCTTAATCATCAAGTCTGATGTCTGTTTTGCAGTGGGTAAGCCGACACAAGGGATAAAATGAGCTGCCTTTGTTAGACGATCAACCACCACTAGAATGGTGTTCTTCCCTTGAGAGGTTGGTAACTCCACAATGAAGTCCATAGAAATGGATCCCCACGGGCGGGACGGGGTGGGAAGAGGTTGTAACTAGTGTTGAGCGATACTGCTCGATATCTAAAAATATCGTATCGGAATGGTATCGCCGATATCACTAAATATCGTCGATATCCGATTCCGGAAGTCCCATGTAAGTCTATGGGAACAAAATATCGCAACAAAAAAAACCCTTTCTTTCGTTGTAAACACAAAATATACACACATAGAATACATATATATATATACATGTCATTGTGACATATATATATATACATATATTTATAGTTTATACACTTCTACATAGTAAAATAGACTCTGATTCAATTGCCGGGTAAAGCCGTGACATACCCCATAGAAGTCGACGGGCTCGGTGCCGAGTACCCCCAAAACCTCTGGCTCTGTGCGACTCAACTTGGGCGTCACGAACAGGATTCTGTAGCTCGCTATAAGCGAGTCCTGTGTGCCTGAATTGAACTGGTTTTGTGCTTGAGAATTGCTAAAATCATCAGAGAATGTATTTGCCATTTTTCCGTCATATCTGCGTCACGACGAGGCACTGGTGAAGAAGAAGGGCGTGCTCTTCGTGGGTGTACACTCACTCAGTGGCGCGAAAACGATGGCCGACCACTCTAAATGGTACTGCAATGTAAGATCGTGCCCCACAGCTCTTCAGTTCCGCCTCCTCATCCTCCTCAGTGTGCGGAAACTAACAAGAAGGTCCCGCCTCCCTACAAAAGAGGGGCCCTCTTCAGATGCTAATGACACATGTGACTTGGCAGAGATGGCTAATGGACACGAGCAGAAGTGTGAAGGGATGGAGCAGTCAGAGCTCTCCCCCCACGGAAGCGACCCGATCGCCACGGAACCACCGTTGTGCACCCGGCCAGGAAACCCTCCTACGCTGCAAGAAGCGGAGGATACCCTAAGAGGCCTGGCCCGGCACCGGGAGGAGGTCGCCAGGATGGAAGCCAGCTGGCGTGCCCTAAAACTAAACTTGGAGCGGCGCCAATCCCTCTTACCTGAAGTGTCTGTACCGGAAGGTGAGGCACCCGTTCTAGTAGAGGAGTCCGTGCGGGCATCCCAGCCCTTGCAATGTGATCCGGTTGACGTTGTCGCAGTGGAGGCACCCGTTCCTGCAAAAAACTCTGCACCGGCAGCACCCCAGATCCCGCTGTCTGCCCCCGTCGCTGAGACAGAAGAAGTGACACCCGTCCTCATGTAGGAGGCTGCGCAGGCACCAGAGGTCTACCTGTCTGTACCGGAGCCCCGACTGTCATCTGTTCCAGAGCCGGCTGCTTCCTCCGCAGGTGAGCGCCGCCAGGACTGGGGGGCGCCAGGAGAGCTGCCGCAAACCGGACATCCTAAGCTGCAGTTTGATTTTGGAGACATGGAGCTGCTGGTGGAGGAGAATTACAACCGGCGTCAGGAGGAAGAGTGGAGACGTTGGGAGCGGGAAGCAGAGCGACAAAGGGAGCAGCGAGAATCCCAAAAGCTTCGGCAACGTAACCTGGAGAAGGACCGGGCAGATAAGGACCGGATGAGAAAAGATAAAGGAACCCTGAGGGAGCCGCGGCGTAAGGGTGCAGTACGGAACTTTAAATTGAAAGGTGGTTGGGGCTTCATCCAGGAGCCTGGACTTTATTTAGAAGTTTTTGTGACCCGGCGGGACGTGGAGACTCACCTCCCAGAAGGACACCCGGGGAGGGACCTGTTGCCAGGAGACTTGGTGACTTACACCCGACACTGGGGTTACAATGGATGGTACGCCCTAAATGTTACCAGGTGCGACCCCTACTCCCCAGAGTGTCAGGAACCTGTGAGACCTTCGGAGCCTTCAGCCTCCCACATCCAGGCCTCTGCACAAGTGCCCACCCCACGCCGTAAATCTCCCCAGCCTCCCTCAGTGGTCTCCTCAGCAGCCCCAGCTATGGACATGATAACTATAGCTGGCCCGTACCCGGCGCCTGTTAGGCCCCCTGGGGTTCGTTCAGTCCGGGACATAGGGCTCCAGACCCGGAGGGAGATGAAAGAGGTGGCTACACAGACACAGATAGCGGGTCACGACTTGACTGTACAGGCCACACAACGTCATCAGGTCCTGGTGGTCCTTGGTGTCTCGGATGTTTGGCAAGCATCAGAAGAGTACCAGGTGGTACCTGGAACACCCTGCCAAAGAATAATAAATAACCCGGACAGGGTCGCTGTATGTAAATAGTTAAATTGTTGATGTACCCGGACAGGTGAATGTTCATAAAAAAGTTTTTTAATTTAATAAAAAAAAAAAAAACACAGTTTTCATTACTTTTATTACAGTCTCATCCTGCGACGCCATCGATCTCCTGTAAAAAAATGAAAAAAAAAAACAGCAGTATACCACCTGTCCGACGCAGTCCATAGTAACGAGTGTCCCACGACGATCCAGCTCTGCTACATCAGAATGACAGGCAGAGCCTGTCATCCCGGCGCAGCACAGCTGATTACCTGCTTCCCCGGTGGTGACGTCATCGGACTGGTTTACGGCCGGGATTACCCTGCAGTCACTGCAGTTATCGCGAAAAACTGCATGTGACCGCCAGGGAGAAGATAATGGCGGCCATCAAGCAGTCCAGGACGTGACCGCCGGAGATCTTCTGTCAGGTAAGTGCCACTGACTCCTGACAGACCCGACCGACGGACACTCACAGTGACAGTGACAAATCCGATTCCGGTATCCGATATGACGAAAATATCGGTACTCGGAATCGAAAGCCCGATACAGCTAATATCGGCCGATACCCGATATTTGCAGTATCGTATCGCTCAACACTAGTTGTAACAGACCAGTTGGTGAGGAGCGAGGTGTTTTGCATCTTGCACAGACTTCACATGAAGTGACATAGTTTAAGACATCTTTCTGTAAGTGGGCCACCAAAAGAAACGAGAAAGAAATTCTTGTGTCTTTAGAATTCCCCTATGCCCGGCTATCTTGGAATCGTGGATGAGTTGCAATACTCTCAATCTGACTGTTTCAGGTATATACAGACGTTGTCCCTGAATCCACACACCATTCTTAAAGACAAGACTTACATCCCTTGGGGGTTGAGCCAACAAAGAATCCGCATGGTATGCTTCCTTGATGTCCTTAAGTAGGTCTTGATTATGAATCACTCCCAGGAATCTAGAGTCAGGAAGAATAGTCTTAGGAGGAGTAAGTGGACGTGTCTCTGCTGAATGAATCCTAGAGAGTGCATCAGCCTTTCCATTGCGCGATCCTGGTCTATAAGAAATGACAAAATTAAATTGGTTTAGGAAAAGATTCCAGCGAGCCTGGCGAGGAGTCAGGCACTTAGCCGACCTGATAAATTCAAGGTTACGATGGTCTGTCAGGACGACTATTTGCTGTGCAGCTCCCTGAAGAAGGTGTCTCCATTCCTTGAAGGCGGCAATAATGGCCAACAATTCTCTATTGCCCACATCATAGTTCCTCTCAGCCGAAGACAACTGCTGGGAAAAGAAGGCACAGGGATGCAAGACATTCTTCTCACCTGTTCTCTGAGAGAGTATAGCTCCAACGGCACAGTCTGAAGCATCCACCTCTATTATGAAGGCAAGCTCGGGGTTGGGATGTACTAAGATAGGTGCGGTGGTAAATTTATCCTTTAAACAGGAAAATGCTTCCTGAGCTTGCGGGGTCCAGGAGAACCTAGACTGTTTCCAGGTAAGTTGGGTGATAGGTGACACTACCTCAGAGAAATTCCTAATGAAACGTCTATAGAAGTTGGCAAACCTGATGAAGCGCTGCACCTCCTTCACATTTCTAGGAATTGGCCAATCCTTGATGGCTTGGGTCTTGCTTCCATCCATACTAATCCCTTGCGTAGATACTACATACCCCAGAAATTGAATTTCGGTCCTATGGAATTCACATTTTTCAAGTTTGATGTAGAGATGGTTTTGTCTTAGGCGTTCTAAGACCATTCTCACATGTCCATGATGTTCCTCTGTGGAGTTAGAAAAAATTAGAATATCATCCAGATAAATCACCACAAATGTATCTAGGAGATCCCTGAAGATGTCATTCACCAAGTGTTGGAAAGTGGCTGGGGCGGTACTCAGACCAAAAGGCATAACTAGATATTCGAAGTGTCCATAGCGTGACCTGAATGCAGTCTTCCATTCATCCCCAGGTCTAATACGGACCAAGTTATAGGCCCCACGGAGATCCAGTTTAGAGAAAATTTTGGCGTGCCGCACTCTCTCCAACAGCTCAGGGATTAAAGGCAATGGATAAAGGTTTCTAATAGTAACCTTATTGAGTTCCCTATAGTCTATGCAGGGTCTCAGAGATCCATCTTTCTTCTTCACAAAGAAGATGGGTGCACCTGCGGGAGATGAAGAGGGGCGTATGAAGCCTTTGGCTAGATTTTCATCTATGTAGTCCTTCAAAGCTTTTAGCTCGGGCCCCGCTAGGGGGTAGATCTTACCAAAAGGTATCTCGGCTCCAGGCAATAATTCGATTGGACAATCATATGGACGGTGAGGAGGAAGCTGATCAGCGTTCTTCTTGTCACATAAATCCACATAGTCCTGGTATACAGCTGGTAGTTCAGGGACTGACATGGTTCCTTTAGGAACAGAGCAAGCTGAAACTCCTTGACTCATCTGTTTCTCCGGAAAGTGTAATTCCTTGGTTTCCCAGTTAATCGTAGGATTCTGCGCCTGCAGCCATGGTAGCCCTAGAATAATGGGAAAGTGGGGAGAAGAGATAAGCATAAAAGACATTTTCTCCTGATGATCTTTACCCATAAGGACCCTCAAAGGCTCTGTTTCCTGATCCACTGGTCCAGAGGTCAGCAGGGAGCCATCCACAGTCTCCATCTGTACTGGAGTAGCCTTCTTCACTGACGTATCCCCTGTTTCAGAGCAAAGGAGATATCCATAAAATTTCCACTTGCTCCTGAGTCGATCATAGCAGAGCTAGACACCCAGACTGAGTCCACCCAGAGTTTGATGGAAAGGAAGCAATGAGAATTATTTTTTTACAACTCAGCTGGGACACCGCTGAGGAAACTTGAAAAATTGCAGCGTTTATACCGTCATTGTCCCCAGAACTAACAGAGTTTAAGTCCGAAAAATCAAGATCTCTTTCAGCAGATCTCTCTGGAGTCTGAGGCTCGGACATGACAGAGCTCCTCTCGCAACACTCACAGTGAATGACTGCTGCAGTAGTCTTACGAGAACGGCTGGGGCAGTTTATAATCAAGTGCCCTGACTTACCACAGTAAAAACATAGATTTTCCTTTATACGATGTTCTTTGCGTGCATCACTAACCCGTCTTTGTAAAGAGTCCACCTGCATGGGTTCAGGTTCTGGTTCCCTTGTGATCCTACTCAAAGGTTCCTTAGCTGAGGAGGGAGGTAGGAAAAGGTTAGTGCGATTATTTTCGAACCATCTCTCTTGTCTGCGTTCAGTCAGACGAGCATCAATACGGATACAATAGTTAATAAAGTCACCTAACGCAGTGGGAGGGTCGGCACGAGCAAGTTCATCCTTAATCAGTGGAGACAACCCTTTCCGAAAAATAGATTTTTTGGCGGAAGTGTCCCAAGTGGTATCAAGAGCCCATCTCCTGAAATCCAAGGCATATTCGGCTACTGAACGCTTACCTTGGCGCAAAGTTAACATGGCTACTTCAGCTGTTGCACCTCGATTGGGGTCATCAAACACCTGCCCCATGGCTGAAATAAAAGCATCAAGGTGATTCAAACAATCATCCTCAGTCTCAATCAGAGGGTTTGCCCACATCAAAGCCTTATCGGTAAGCAACATGATTATAGTAAGCACTTTGGATCGTTCAGTGGGAAATTGTGAAGCATGTGCAGAGAAAAATAGATTGCATTGGTTAATAAATCCCCTGAATTTCTCACGTTCACCGCCAAAACGAAAAGGAGGTAACTTGGGGATCCCATAACTCGGGGTTATGGCAGGAGCCTGGACTCGTTCCTCTAGAGCCTCAATCCTGGCTCGTAATTCCTGAGTAGTTTGTCCAAACACTTGCAAATTATGATTAGTGAGGTCCTGTAGGCTTGCAAAACGGGTCTTTTATAGTCTGTATATCTGCAAGGATTGTATCAGTCACTCCGCAAAGCTCCTTTATGCGGGCCTCCATCTTCCAGATCTTTTAAGGCAGAAGTGCTGGAAGGAGAAGAGGAAAGAAAAAAAAAAAAACAATAGTGTTTACCTGTGGTAACACTCCAGAGTAACATTTAAGGGAATGCGCTCACCTGGAATGGTTGTGAGAAGTCACAACCACTGTCATCACAGAAGGTATTAAACGGACATCTGATATCCACAGTCACAGCAGACGCGGCTTTCCCAGACCCAGCAGACACTAAACATTGGCTCCTGAATCTTGTCATGCATAGTGTACAGTTCCTATAGCGTCTTGTGCTTGGGTGCGAGGAAAACACAGGAGACATAGGTTGAAATGAAATGACTTGTATTACTTCATACAAGCATGCAGAAAAGGTCACACAGTTTGCAGGAACAGAGGCAGGAGAACACAGCAGGCCAGAGTAACTTCAAGCTCTACAATAAATCTCCAAAGCAGGTTCAGGATCTCTTCTCTGTACCGTAATTCCTCTGCAAACATGGATTCACCAAACAGCAGGCCTCCAGAGTCCAAAAGTGTTCCAAGGTTCCTCAGTAGGAAATAGCTGGAGTCCAAAATCCTAGGTTTCCAGGAGTCAGGTCACAGGCTGACTGAGGCTTGATTCAGGAGCACTGATTGTTCAGCTGAGGCTGCTTAAGAAGCAAGAGGGAGAGAATCAGGGCGGGAACATGAAAACTGGAAACTCCATATTAACTGAGGGCAAGAGCTGCAGAAAGACAGAAAGCAAAATGGCCGACGGAAAACTGAGTTTCAAGGAACATGTCAAAAGAGACAAAGAACCTTACACTTACATTTTTCCGCAGGGGGGCTTATTTTAGTTATCCCACCGCTGCCACCAATATGTCATGAACTGCAGGGATTTATGTATATCCCACTTTCCAGTTCCATTTAGGAACTCGGGACCCCTCAACATATATTGAAAACTACTGTCAGTTTGTTTCATATGCATTTCAGGAATTAAAGCAAAGTGGAATAACAAAAATGTTAGATTTTCTTTCAAAGCATAAAGAGCCATAACATTTTAAAGGCAATTGTATAATGAGAGGGGTCCTTATTGTGTACTGTACCTTTGCTTGTTAACTCCTTCCCAACCTTGGACATACTTAGAACATCTTGGTTTAGAAGTGCTTCTCAACCTTGGAAGTACTGAGTACGTCCAGGCAAGTTTGCACGTACAGGAGCTGTGCGCGCTCGATCACCACCGGGTGTTCAGCTGATATGACAGCTGACACCCGGCACTCTTTGCCAGGAGCGGTGCAGTTTAATTCCCAAAAGCTGCGATCGATTTCGATCACAGCATTTAAAAAGCAGGCAGAGATAGGGAGCCCCCCCCCGCCCTCCCATTGGCGCCCCTGTAAAGGGATGGCCGCGGGGCCGATGCATTGGAAGTTGCTACGAATTTTACCTCTGTAGTCTCCATTCGCCTGGGGTGTTCTTCTCCCGTGAGGGAGCGTACAGAGCAATTAGAGTCAGAGTCCCAAATCACGTCAAACAGTTCTGCTTTATTTTCTTCTGGACACAGCACATCCAAGACATCATAAGCACGTCTTAATCGATACCAGCAATACATTCTTCACAATTCTGCCTCTCTTCTCCAGAATGGACCACTAAGTAGTGACGGGATGAGGAGCCCGGTGAAAGCGGCACTTCGATCTCTTCCCCTGGAGACACTTAAGTCCAGCTTAAGAAAGACACATCTACTAGGTCATCCACCCCTCTCTGGTTATCCTGCCCGGATACTTCTGATGGCCCACTCGCTACTACTCTTCAGCACGACCTCTTCTGCTGAGAGTTCCCACAGTGGTTCTTCCACTGGACTACTGCTACGTAAACCCACTCTCTTTAGGCTCAAGCTACCACTGTGAATCCTTCACCAGCTTCTTCAGTGGTTGATGGTCCCCTCTTCTTCCTACCCCCGCTTGGAGGCAATCTTTCCCTAGCAACAAGTCCCTAACTATTGTCCCTATAGGACTGGATGTGCTCAATGCCCCCCTAGTGGCCAAACCAAAATACTGCATTGACATTATTTTCTAACGTTTTAACTGGATCTCTAACGTGTCCCCATTAGTGATCCTTCGCAAGCTACACTTAACCCATAAATATATACACTACCCTTCCAGTGCCCTCCTCTAGTGACCCCTAGGATGCACTACCTATCACTTAACCCCCATATGTATATATACATAACATATACAAGGCATATATTTACACAGATAAACACAATTAAAGGGGATGAAACATTTGAAGGGTTAATGCCCTTCACCTCCTTACACTCCCACAACGTCATCGCGGGACCCGATTATTGACATGGTGACCTGATGCCGCCATGACGACATCTGAATCACCAGGCTCTAGCAATTGAGTTAAATCATACACAATGCATGATATAACTAACTTGTGTCACTTCAGCACTGACAGTTATAAAGTACTAGCTGAAGAGCCCGGCGTTGCCCGGGCATAGTTAATAACTGTGGTTAGTTATAACAAATTATAATGATTAACAGCCCCCCACCCTACTCCCAGTGCCTGCCCCCCACCCTACTCCCAGTGCCTGCCCCCACTCTGTGCCCGATGCTGGGCACGCCAGGCCTCTCAGCAGCAGCAGCAGCCGGTGTGTGGTTTTGTAGGCCAGTTTCTTCTTCTGCAGCTGCTTCTCGATCTTCTTGTTGGCCTCTCGCTGTGCCTTCTCATCTATGCATTGATCCTCCATCTTGCTTTTGCCCAAACACCCCATATCTAGCCCTTTCCTCAGGTCAGTCAGGGAACTGCACCTAGGATAACTAATCGCCAAACAGGTCTGCTTGGATGTGTACTGGCTATTAGGCATGCTGCAGCACGGGAATTACACCTACTCCTAGCCGCAGCCAGGCCATATGCTTATATACGCTTATAAAACCCGCTCCGTCATTGCCAGCTTTACCCAATGCCCAGCACACACTTGCTGCCACCTGCCTCTGATTCTAGAATGTGGGACAGGGGCCACCCCAATTTAGTAGCGTAATTCCCTTCGGAGGATGTGACAGTACGTTATATAGCAAGGAGAAACGGGAATAGTAATTTTATATATTTTACCCCAAAAAGGTAGGCAGTGTTTACAAAAGGTCTAAAAGATATTACAATATGAAATAATAAAAGTATGTTCAAGACAATTACAAAATAATAGCGGTTATAGTAGACGATGCACTTCCATTTGCTTAAGTCCTTTCAGGCAAACCATGCGGTTGGGGGAAGGGCGACACGTCACAATGCATCACAGAGTTTCACTGCATCAGGTTTCCAGGGCAAGACTGCTGCAAAATGAGCTGGCACTACCTTATACCCCCTGGTTTTGACATCACTAAAGGGGCTGAGTTATGGAAACCCTCTTCTTTCTGCCAGGGTGAACATTTTGCTAAAAATTTTTTGAATTACATAACTAAGAGATGGAACCCTCTACAGCGATGCATAGAGTACTCCGCAGGACATTGGCGTTCATTTAAGTCTAAATGCGAAGTACCTGGATAGGTCGGCTAAGTATCTGTTTCTTGAATTCTGCTGACGCTGGAGTCTAGAAAACTACAGGCTGGGTAGCTGGGTCGACACACAACCCAAATATGCAACTCTCATACTCATAACATCAACTGGGGCCACGTTAGGCCCTAGGTTAAATTCTAAATCAAGGCTATCTGAGACACAGGGCTCATGGTCTTAGACAAAGGACTGCTTTCTGCTAATTACCACATTCCTTAGGCCTCTTTTACACATCAGGTTTTCGGCATCAGGTGCGATGTGGCGTCTCGCCGGATCACCGGATCCGGTTTTTGAAATGTAAAACCGGATACAACGGATCCGGTTTTCGGCCAGATTAGTCGAACGGATCCGGCCAAAAACTGGATCCGTCTCATCCGGTGTATCTGGTTTTTTATCCGTTTTTCGACGGATTACGCCGGATCCGGTTTTTAAAAACGCCCTTTTTGGGGTTCCAAACATGATTGGCTACTGAAAACCTATATATACACTGTTCCTGCAGCCCATCTTGTTGTATAGGAGCAAGTGGCGGTTGGAGAGAAGAGCAAGTGGCTGCTGAAGATGGACGTTGTGATAGGAAACATTCTGAAGAATTTGGTGGATTTCACAGTGGGGGCGAATCGTCTGAAAGCGATTGTTCTGGAGAAGGAGAGAAAAGATACAGCAGTGACGACGATGACGCAGTTTCTGGATCCACCCCATTACAACCCAGAGAATGACGCGTGGGATGTTTTCTACACTCTATATAGAGCTACGAGGAAACCATCTGAAATTTTTTGCATATCTTCGCATGAAAATGGAGAACTTTGATTTGTTGGTGGAGCGTGTTGGAGACCTCATAAGATCAGACACCTATTGCCGCTTCTCCATTTCACCGGTGGAGCGTCTGATGGTGACTCTTTGGTAAGCCATATTTATTGGATCTGCTTGCTTCAGAGCACACTTGTCCTGGAATGTTGTTGCTGGTGGTTTGTATACGGCCATCTGACTGAGCTTTAACAATTGGAGATACTATAAAAAATATGTTTTTTTATAGTATCTCCAATTGTTGTAGCTGATGTCTGGTATGTAATGCTGTGATTTGAAACTCTTTTTTTTGTTTATTCACAAAATCCTGGCAACTGGAGAATCTCTTTCCTCACTCCATTTTCAATACAGACTTGGGATTTCCACCATCTCTGGAATTGTGAAGCACACATGCCGTGCATTGTGGGACTCTCTAGTTGCGGAATTTCTACCAGAGCCTACAACAGACAGTTGGATTGCAATTGCAGAAAAGTTTTTTCAAATATGTCAGTTTCCTAATTGCCTGGGCGCTGTGGACGGGAAACATATCCTGATTGTCAAGCCAGCAGGATCTGGATCCGAATATTTTAATTACAAGAAATATTTCTCCATTGTCCTCATGGCCATCGCTGACGCAGAATTCAAATTTATTGCCGTAGATATTGGTGCCTATGGCCGCTCCAATGACTCTCAAGTTTTCAAATTGTCAGCAATGGGCCGTCAGCTGTATGGAAACACCTTCCAGTTCCCATCACCTAGACCACTGCCTCAAACTTCTGGCCCACCAATGCCTTTTGTTTGAGTAGGGGATGAAGCCTTCCAGCTGTCAGAACACCTGCTAAAACCGTACTCCAGCAGAGGATTGACACACACAAAAAGAATTTTTAATTACCGCCTCACAAGAGCCAGAGTGGAGTGCGCTTTTGGGATTCTGACAGGCAAATGTCGTGTTCTATTGACTGCTATCAACCTAAAAACTGAAACTGTGGATGAGGTAATCAAAGCTTGTGTGGTTCTACACAATTTTGTCATCAGCAAGGAACAGATTTCCATTGAGGAACACTGTGAAGAAACCACCTTGCATGATTACCTGAACGTTACCAATAGAAGTTCTGTGACTGTTTCCCGAATGAGGGACAAATTTGCCCAATACTTTATGTCCCCTGAAGGAAGAGTAGACTGGCAGGATGACAGAGTTTAATAAACTGCTCTGTGACCTTTGTACCTTGTGTACCCACAGTATACCTTTGACAACCAAAGTTGTCTACCTTGTTGTGTATTATGTACAGTGTGTTACCTTTTGTCCAAAGTTGTGTCCCTGGTTGTGCATTAGCAAAGTATTTCACCTTTTAACCGAAGTTCTGTACATTGTTAGGTAATCCCCAACAAGGTACAGAACTTTGTTTAAAAGGTGAAATACTTTGCTAATACACAACCAGGGACACAACTTTGGACAAAAGGTAAAATTATTTTACCCTTTACCCAAAGTTATTTGCCTGCTTTTGTATAACCATATATGTTTTTCAATGTGAAATAAGTTTGTTTTTTTTTTGTAAAAATGTTATTACAAACACAAAGTCACAGGTTTGTGTAGTGTGGGGTGGAGATACTACTGGAGGGGCTGTGGGACCCTTCGACAGTGGGAGTGTGGAGAGCGGACTGGGATGGTGTTGGGGAAGGATCAGGTAAAAGAGGTGAAGGGGTGGAAAAAGAAATGGAATGGGTGGAGAGGTGGGAGGCAGAACAGGTAGGTGGTGGAGAGGAGGATTGGGCAGGTAGTAGAGGAGCAGATGTGGTTGGGAACTGGTATTGGGCAGGTTGTTGGTATGGGCTTGTTGTTGGAAGTGGGGAGGTTGCTGGAAGTGAGAAGGTTGCTGGAAGTGGGGAGGTTGTTTATACTGGGGAGGTTGTTGGTACTGGGGAGGTTGTTGGTATTGAATGGGAGGGGGAGGATGGACAGTGGCTGGAGGGGGGGCAGTTGTGGGAGGAACGACTGGGGTGGGTGTAGGTTGGGAGGTAACCTGCGCTAGAGCACCGTGGCAAGTATGCATTACTTGCATCTGCTGGCTAGGAAATAGCGTATCCATGCGCTCGGCTACAGATCTGAAAAAACTGTGGTTTGGCGAACTTCTTGCTTCTGAATGCATCGTTTGCAGAAGTGTCTTAACCTCCAGAATGCTGGAGCTGAGCTGATTAAAGCCTGCAGCCATTTGCTCTGACAAGACTTTAAGACAGTTCTGAAATGATGCATTAAGATGCAAGAATTCGGGCACATAGTTCCTTTCCTGACCCCTCTGCCGCAGCCGCCCAGTAGCCACAGGTCAAAGCTCACAGACAAAGATAGAAGGACTTAAAAATCCTAAAAAATTTTTTAGCAAAAACACAACATGAAAATAGCCTCACCAGATCTTGAAAGATGAACAGTGCACTAGCAGGATGCAGCTGGCTCCCACAGATAAAGGCTGGCGCAGCACAGGTGCCCTCCACTGATGAGGACAGCCACCCTATCACAAAAAAGTGATGATAAAGGTATAAGCTGCCTGGTGGAGAAAACACACAAATAAAGCTTGCTTAGGAGGAGCCAGCTGCATCCTGCTAGTGCACTGTTCATCTTTCAAGATCTGGTGAGGCTATTTTCATGTTGTGTTTTTGCCAGTAGCCACAGGTGTACTAGAGGTGGCAGCGGCAGAAGGGTGGGGTAAGGGGAAATCTATCTCCTGACCAGTAGCCTCATGCAATGCACTCGGCCACGATGCTGCAGCGCTGGTGGAGGGGACAGAGGGCTCACGTGTCTGGGAAGGCTAGGAAGGTGCGTATCGGCCGGGGCTGTCGAAGTGTCCCTCTGTGCCAGTCTCCTGAGGGATCGCCCCAGAAGGGTCCAACTCTGCGCCCGAGTGCTGGTCACAGTTCTGTGGAATAAAGAGAAAAAATACAATTAATATACTGTTATTGAATGGCCCTGGCTGAAAAAAAATTTAGTTAGACATGTTAGCATTTTTTAAAACTTGGGGTGGGTAATATTTACCTTCTGGTGACCATTGTTACCCGCAGGAACGACAGGGCTTCAGCGTACTTGTATTTGCTCCTGCGTCCTCCAGATCCACTCGGGCCCGCATCTCTTTGTTGAACTCCTTCTTGAAGCGATCCCTCACAGACCGCCACCACTTCACAATTCTCTCCCTGAAATGAGATAGCAAAAATTGGTTAGTATACAACATCAGTGTTTCCCAAACTCCAGTCCTTGCAGGCCTCCAGTCCTCCTCGGGATTTCAAGTGTTGCACAAAAGGAAATCATGAAAACATGACCCGTGGGGGCCATGAGGACTGGAGCTTGGGAAACACTGCTTTAAGTCCAGCAACCTGAACTGTATATACTTACGGTGTTCAATCTTGGCCCGAGCATCGAGATCCTCCCAGCGGTCCACGAGTTGTGAAAAGATTTCCTCCCAGAGCCAAAGAGTCACTATGACATCAGCATGGCGGCGGTCCCCATATTCCACAGCGGCTCCCTTTCTCGGACCAGATCGATGAGGAGGTCCACGTTCAGAACCCCCTCCTCACCGTCCATGTCGGGAGCACGCTGTGAATCCTGTTAAAGAAAAAGAGAAAAAATATACATTAGTCTCCAAACTACCAAGGAAAAAAAAATTGTAAATAAAAAATAAAACAAAAAAGTTTACAAAAAAATTGTAAAAAAAAAAAAAGATACTTACATGATGGTGACCACCGCCTCGCTCACGCCGACGACCCTGGGAGGCACTGCGAGGGCCACTTTGCCGAGCACCAGTTCCGGAAGACTGTAAAAAAAATATATATTATGTGCTTGGATGTAGGCATATGTGTTTGGGTGCAGTGTGATGTCTGTACTGAATTGTTTTTTATGTGTTGTGTGTAGTGTGATGTTGTGTTTGAGCGATGCATGCAGGAAACTTACGAATTGCGAGCCCACTCTGGGTATCTCTCCACCCCTTCTTCCTTCTCCTGGGAGCTCCTCTTCAGGTTCAATTTCCTGGTATAAATAAAAAGTAATGCAATTAATATATAAATAACAGAGATGCGATTGTGAAAAAAAAAAAACTTACCTGTAAACGCTGACGATGCGCCGGAGGGCTCCAAGAAGAAGAAGACGTGTCCTTCTGTGCTGTTGGACTTGAGAGCCGTCTTCTGCTGTGGAATAAAGAGAAAGAAAGGCCATGCAATATCAATTGATATTGCATGGCCCTGGCTGGAAGGGGTAGTGTGTGATATTTACCGTCTGGTGTCTCTTGCCGTGGTCTCCTCACTCCCAGACGTGTCCTGTGCTGCTGGCGTTGAGGGCCGTCTTCTGCTGTGGAATAAACAGAAAGAAAGGCCATGCAATATCAAGTGATATTGCATGGCCCTGGCTGGAAGGGGTAGTGTGTGATATTTACTGTCTACTGTCTTCTGCCGTGGTCTCCTCACTCCCAGACGTGTCCTGTGCTGCTGGCGTTGAGGGCCGTCTTCTGCTGTGGAATAAAGACAAAGAAAGGCCATGCAATATCAAGTGATATTGCATGGCCCTGGGTGGAAGGGGTAGTGTGTGATATTTACCGTCTGCTGTCTTCTGCCGTGGTCTCCTGCTCACTATCAGGCTCTTCTTGGGCTGGTAGTGTTTGGTACTGGTGCTGTCGGCGTTGTCGGCCGGCTTGTTCTGTGGAATAAAGAGCAAAAAAGCCCATGCAATTTCAATTGATATTGCATGGCCCTTGCTGAAAGGGGTAGTGTGTGATATTTACTGTCTGGCCTCTGCTCCCATGCTCTCCATCAGCAGTCGCATCTGTTGGAGTCCTGGGAGTGTAGGTGCTCCTGGTGACTCAGCTGCTGCTGTTGGCCGGCTTGTGCTGTGGAATAAAGAGAAAAAAAAGGGCCATGAATATATTGATATTGCATGGCCCTCGCTGAAAGTGCTTGTCTGTGATATTTACCGTCTTGCATCTGGTCCCGGCTGCATCATGGCCACAAATTCTTGGGGTCGTGCTGTTGGTGGTGGTGCTGGTCTGGTCTCCTGTCCTCCTCTCCTGCGGCTGGCTCCTCGGCGGCTGGCTCCGGATCTTGCTCCTGCTCTCTTCGCTGGCTGCATGGTTATGGCTGAGGGTGGTCCCACTGGCATTGTTTATATAGGTTGGCTGTGGGCTGGGCTACAAAACCAAAACCAGACAAAGAAACCGGATCCAGACACTGGATCCAGCAAAAACCGGATCCAGCGCATTGCAGCGCTCATAGACTTTCATTGTAACAAAAAGCGCCTTTTCGCCGGAGACAAAAAACGTTACATGAGACGTTTTTTCCAGATGCCGGATTGAGACCAGACGCCGGATGCGGCGCGATCCTGCACTAATGTTAGTCAATGGTAAAAAACCAGATCCGGTTTTAGATTTTGCCGGATCCGGTTTTCAGAAAAAATGCCGGAACTCGCCTGATTGCAAAAACCTGATGTGTGAAACAGGCCTTAGGGAGGTGTGAGAGGTTTAGGGTTACATGCAGAGGAATGAAGTGAGCTAGTGCGAATAGCTACCAGCTGCAGACAGGAGAGAGAAGGAATGGGGGTCAGACCCTCACAGCTAGTATAGCAGAGCTCACTGTGTGCGGAAAGTTCTGGAAGGGACTTTGACTGTGGGCAAAATGGGAGTATCATTACAAATAGGTATTCACATGTGGAGATACTAGCATCCTTCACTTCACAGGCAGCCGTCATTCTATACAAAAAGGATCAAATCTGTATTAATTGGGCACTGTTTGACAGCATTAATCGGGCACTGTATAGCAGACATAATTGGGCACTTTATGATTAAGGATGGTTTGCATCTGAAATGCATATATTTACATTGTTTTTTATGGATTTTTGTAGTTGACATTTGATGTCTGTATTTTAACCCTTGGATTTTCTATTAAATTCATTTTTCTGTACACCACAGAGCTGGAATTTTGCCTCTTTTGCCACCTACTACGTCTGAACAGCACGTTTCCTTGCTCTGAAGTGTTGGAGTTCCTTTTGAGTATGACCTGGACTCTATATATTACTGTATGAAGGGATTGATTGAAATTTGTGTATTAGATGAAAATTGTATTAAGACATAAACTGAATATTATATAAAGGTATTAACTGAGGTGATCTTTCAGCACTGAATAGCAAGTATTGCAGTAGCATTAGAAGTAACGGGAGATCGAAATGTCATATGTATTTTTCTTCATCATAAACATTCTGGAGCATCTGAGAAATATTGGTGTGCCTTTCTTCTGTTAATCCCCCTAAAACTGTAGGAATAAATTAACTGTAAGTCACATTCCCCCAGACATCAGTCCTGATGCTATCGAGTTATACTTGACATTGATCTTTCCTTTATTACTTTCATTCAATTCATTGCAAACTCATGTTGCCTTCACCTAAAATGCCTAAACTAGGGATCAGCAACTCAGCAGTCATTTTAGTATTGCATGCCACAAAAAAAAATCAGTGCTGTATTAGGTAAAATGAGCTACTTGAGGTTAGGTTATCAGTTGTGTTACTTACAACCTATATGGTTAATGTTTACTACATTAGGGATACAGCAGCCTTTGATTGATTGATTCAAAATATATTGTCATAAAGGCAGACCAATATTATTTTGTACCTTGACGTAGGTAATTAAAATGTAAGATAAAAAGGTCACTCTAAATGCTAGGCACAGTGCCCGGCACAGGAGCCATTCTAAGCAAAGGAACCACACAGCTTACTACCCTAGCCTCAGCTACACTTGTTCTTTTTATTTATTGGTAATTTCCTATTGAATTTATCTTGGCAATGTACATCCTGTCTGTTATTATATCCACCAAGTATTCCTACTGATAAAGATTAAATCCTACTACACAGTCCGAGTGATTATCAACATTGTAAAAAAAAAAGGGCACTTAGGCTAGTTTCACACTTGCGGATGGAGGTGCTGCAGAGGGCTGCGGACTTCCTCCGTGAAGCTCCGCCCACCGCCGCACCTCCTCTAGTGTAAACGCCGTAGCACTATATGGCGATATAAGCGGACTCTGTTAATTCACAGAGCCGCTGAAACAAAGACTGTGTCCTGTTGGACTCACAGGGAACACAGATGACTGCTAAGCAGATTGCAGTCTGTGGTCAAGCAATCAGAACCCAAGCAATAATCTCCACACCAGAGTAGCCGCTATTCCAATGGCGTTTTCAGCCGAGCCCTGAACATGTGCATACAATCTCCTCACCGGAGGTGCCAGTATTCTAGGGGCTTATTTCAGCCAGACCTAACCACATGCATACATGACCACACTGGCGCAAGCACATAACAGATTTGATACTAGCGCACGGCCGTGCGGTAAGGACTGCCTTTTATAGCAGCCACGAGAAAAAGACCTTCCAGAAAGGACCAATGGGAAGCTGCTTCAGAACATCAATAGCCACAGGACCTTCCTGAAGGACCAATGGGAGTGGCAGCTGTATCTGAGCATGTGACCCCTGATCTCCAATGGGAGATCTTGCCCTGGGCATGCTCAGATGAAGCAACAAAGGACTTAGTCCCAAAACTGCCTGCTCCAACACTGGTTGCAGCAGCAAGTCTCTGCACAGTACTGGGCCGGGCAAGACGCTGGGACCGACGTCTCTGCTGAGCAGGAACCACTGCGGCCGGAGACGGATGGGGGACCGCAGCGGGAACAGCTCGAGATTCCCCCTGTGCAGGAGTGGGAACTCGAACCCTAACAGTCTAACCCCACTAACTACCTGTTGCTGGGCATTATAAACCTTTATCACATGACAATGCAGATTACTAAACATGCAATACGGTAAACATGCAAAACAACAGAATACATTACAGATTCTTCAAGGTGTGTGCACAGCATCTCCACCTCCTTGCATTAATATATTTTTTTTCTTGGATTTAATATCTATAGTTATGTCCAGAAATGAATGGGGGCCTGAACATCCAGCGTTTTTCACGCTGTCACAGCGCTGCGATTCCCAACATGTAAAACAGATGACAGTGTGTGACCTAGCCCAGCAGCTGTGGCCGGTGGTGAAAAAGGTTACCGCTAGTCAGGTGTCAGCTGATGAGAGTACTACTACTTTCATCAGTGTACGTCTGCTCTCAGTGATAGGAGTGAAAGCAAGCAACGCTGATGAGAGTAGTGCTGTCATCAACCGGCGGCTGTGCATTACAATAGAGATGTCAGTGTGATATAGTGCAGTCAGTGCATGTGCATTTTACTGTACAATCTATTTATTGTATAATTATAAAACATTGTGGGGTCCCCTGTAATTTTTATAACCAGCTCAGTAAAAGCCAACGGCTGGGGGGTAATGTTGGTATTCTGGAAATGAACCAAAATGCATGAATGTTCAAAAGCTTTTAATATCAACTCATAACTGTTTGCTTAGCCTTCACTGGTTATTATAGGGAAGACAAGGCAAAAAATGACGTGGGATCTCACTTATATTCAAAAACCAGCAAACACTAAACAGACAGCTGTGGGCTGATATTAATAGCCTAGGAAAGGTCCATAGATATTGGCCCCATCCCAGACTGAAAACATCAGCTCTCAGCCAGCCCAGCGCATTCATAAGATGTGACAATTTTAGCTCTTAGCCTCCACTCTTCCCACTTGTCCTGGTGCGGTGGCAAGTGGAGTAATAAGTTTGAGGTTGATGTCAGGTGTTTTATGACTGCTAACATCAAACCCAGGGGTTAGTAATGAAGAGGTGTCTCTATAAGGCAACCCTGGCTGACCAGACTCACCAAAGAACTGAGACGGGCTTCCAGGGTTGCTGAGCGGAGATGGAAAAAATCCCACTCTGCCGAGCACCTAACCGCATACAAGCAGTCCCTCACCAGCTTCAAGTCCACGCTGACCGCTGCAAAACAAACTTACTTCTCATCTCTCAAATCCTCCCTGTCTCACAACCCTAAACAGCTCTTCAACACTTTCAATTCTCTACTCCGTCCCCCAGCACCTCCTCCTCCTCCTCCTCTCATTTCTGCTGAAGACTTTGCCTCTTTCTTTAAGCAGAAGATCGATACGATCAGAGAAAGCTTTGGCCCAGAGCCCCCATTGCCCCTCTTAGCTGTTCAGCCCTCTTCCCCCAAAATCAACTTCTCCACCATGACAGAAGATCAGTTTTCCACCCTCCTATCAAGATCACACCTCACCACTTGCATGCTTGACCCGCTCCCACCCCACCTCATCCCTAGCCTCGCCACCGTCTTCACCCCTTCACCCCTACTCTAACACACCTCTTCAACCTCTCACTTACAAATGGTGTCTTCCCCTCATCCTTCAAACATGCCTCAATCACACCCATTCTCAAAAAGACCTCCCTTGACCCATCCTCTGTGTCTAGCTATCGCCCGATATCTCTTCTTCCGTATGCCTCAAAACTACTGGAACAGCATGTCCATCTTGAACTGTCCTCCCACCTCTCCTCCTGCTCCCTCTTTGACCGCTTACAATCAGGCTTCCGACTGCATCACTCAACTGAAACTGCCCTAACTAAAGTCACCAACGACCTACTAACCGCCAAGAGCAAGCGACACTACTCTGTCCTCCTTCTCCTGGACCTGTCTTCTGCCTTCGACACTGTGGACCACTCCCTCCTGCTACAGATTCTCTCATCTCTGGGCATCACAGGCTTGGCCCTATCCTGGATCTCATCATATCTAACAAACCGAACATTCAGTGTCTCCCTCTCCCACACTGCCTCCTCACCTCGCCAAATCACTTATTTCAATTGTCCTCGCCCCCTGTCTGTCGGTGTTCCTCAAGGCTCAGTTCTAGGACTCCTACTCTTCTCCATCTACACCCTCGGCCTGGGACAGCTCATAGAATCCCATGGTTTGCAGTATCATCTCTACGCTGATGACACGCAGATCTACCTATCTGGACCTGACCTCACCTCCTTACTGACCAAAATCCCACAATGTCTGTCTACTATTTCTGCTTTCTTCTATGCTCGCTTTCTAAAACTGAACATGGACAAAACAGAATTCATCATCTTTCCCCCATCTCACTCTACCCCCCCACCAGACCTGTCCATCAATGTCAATGGCTGCTCACTTTCCCCAGTCCCGCATGCTCGGTGCCTCGGGGTGATCCTCGACTCTGCCCTCTCTTTCAAGCCACATGTCCAAACCCTTGCCTCCTCCTGCCGTCTCAAACTCAAAAATATTTCCCGGATCCGTGCATTCCTCGACCATGAAACTACAAAAACACTAGTGCATGCCCTCATCATCTCCCGCCTCGACTACTGCAACCTCCTACTCTCTGGCCTTCCCTCTAGCACTCTGGCACCACTCCAATCCATCCTGCACTCTGCTGCCCGGCTAATACACCTGTCTCCCCGTTATTCCCCAGCCTCTCCTCTCTGCCAAGCCCTTCATTGGCTTCCTATCGTCCAGAGGCTCCAGTTCAAAACCCTAACCATGACCTACAAAGCCATCCACAATCTGTCTCCTCCATACATCTGTGACATGGTCTCCCAGTACATACCCACACGCAACCTTCGATCCTCTCAAGATCTCCTCCTCTACTCCCCTCTTATCTCTTCTTCCCACAACCGCATACAAAACTTCTCCCGTGCCTCTCCCATACTCTGGAACTCTCTACCCCAACACATTAGACTCACGCCTACCATGGAAACCTTCAAAAAGAACCTGAAGACCCACCTCTTCCGACAAGCCTACAACCTGCAGTGATCATCAGTCTACTGAACCACCGCACGACCAGCTCTATCCTCTCCTAGTGTATCCTCACCCATCCCTGTAGACTGTGAGCCCTTGCAGGCAGGGTCCTCTCTCCTTCTGTACTTGTGTGTGCCTTGTATTGCTCACGTTTACTGTACTTGTCTATATTCGCCCCTTTTCACATGTAAAGCGCCATGGAATAAATGGCGCTATAAAAATGTATAATAATAATAATAAAAAATATAAGACTCCCCCTTTACTAATCTCATAGTCATACTGTAATAAAAACACAGCTAGAATAAAGTTTTTATCTGAAATAAAACTCACGTCGTTCTTTTTTAAATTTATTTACAAAAATTAAAGATAAAAAAACATATTCCTCACCTGTCCAACGATAATCCATTTGCCCTACGAAGAGCCCAACTGCCAACTCAGCTACATCTGGATTGCATGGCATAATGCAACCATTCAGTCATGAATCCAGGAGACTGAGCTGAGTTCTCAGGCTCAGCTCAGTGTCTCCTGGATTCACTGCTGAGCATTCGCATCATGCCACTGCTCAGCCATGCAATCCAGATGTAGCAGGGTTGGAGCACATCATGGGACATATGGATTATAATCGGATAGGTGAGAAACATGGTGTTTTTTTATTTTTAATTTTTGTAAATAAACGGGTAAAATGGGGTCACTAAGTTTTATTTCAAATAAAGGACTTTATTTTGGCTGTGTCTTTATTACAATATGACTATGGAGTTCATAATGGGATTGTCTTATAGATGCCTCTCCATTATTAATCCCTGGGCTTAATGTCAGCTGACATTACAAGGCTAGCATTAACCCAACAAATATTACCCCACTTGCCACTGCACCAGGGCAAGTGGGAAGAGCCGAGGCTAAGCATCAGAATAGACGCATCTTATGGATGCGCCATTTCTGGGGTGGCTGAGGGCTGATGTTATTAGTCTGGGAAAGGGCCAATATCCATGACCCTTTCTTAGACTATTAATATCAGACCGCAGCTGTCTGTTTAGCAATGGTTTGTTATTGAGTATAGGAGAACACCACATCATCTTTTGGGGTCTCCCCTATAATAACAAGTAAAGGCTAAGCAAACAGCTGTGAGCTGATATTAATAGCCTGGGAACGTTTATGGATATTGACCAGTTCCCAGAATACTAACATCAGCATACAGCCGTCGGCTTTCCCTCAGCAGGTTATTAAAAATATGGGGGACCCCACATATTTTTTTCCATTTATTTATTTATATTAGTAACAAATAAATGATAAAGGGAAAGCAGACAGTTGAGGGCTGCAGCACCCAGTTGTATGCTTTCCTTTGGACGGTTATCAAATATGGTTCCATCCAAGCATCCTTCCCTCCCTCATAAAGCCATCCATCATCCATTTCACTTTTTTATACAAATGACTTGAAAGAACAAAGACAAAAAAATGGAATAAAAACAAAATAGAACCACGATGCAGAGGTCCAAGTGCAGGAAGGGATAGAGGTGACAAGGTGGTGTATTTGGAAGAGGGGGGGGTACACTTTTTTTAACAAACCACTTAAAATAAAAAAATTAACAAAAATAAAACAAATTTAACCATGACGCAGAGGTCCGAGTTGAGGAGGAGGTGGAGGTGAACGTGGTGGTGTACATGGAAGAAAGGGAGGGGACAATAATTTTTGTAAACAAATTATTTAATCCCTTACTGACAGAGCCAATTTGCAGTTTAATGACCAGGCCATTTTTGCAATTCTGACCACTGTCACTTTATGAGTTTATAACTCTGGAACGCTTTAGCGGATCCCACTGATTGTAAGAATGCTTTTTCATGACATATTGTGCTTCATGATAGTGGTAAAATTTCTTCGCTATGACTTGCGTTTATTTATGAAAAAAGTAAATATGGCGATAATTTTTAAAATTTCAAACTTTTAATTTTTATCCCCTTAAATCAGAGAGAGATGTCACACAAAATAGTTAATAAATAACATTTCCAACATGCTTACTTTACATCAGCAGAATTTTGGAAACAAATTTTTTTTTTTGTTAGAAAGTTATAAGGGTTAAAAATTGACCAGCGATTTCTCATTTTTACAACAAAATTTACAAAACCATTGTTTTTAGGGACCACCTCACATTTGAAGTTGCTTTGAGGGGTCTATATAGCAGAAAATACCCAAAATTGACAACATTCTAAAAACTGCACCCCTCAAGCTGATCAAAACCACATTCAACCATTTACGTGCTTCACAGGAACTGAAGCAGTGTGAAAGGAAAAAATGAACATTTAACTTTTTTCACAAAAATTTTGCTTCAGAACCAATTTTTTTTATTTTCTCAAGGGTAGCAAGAGAAATTGGACCGCAAAAGTTGTTGTGCAATTTGTCCCGAGCATGATGATATCCCATATGTGGGGGTAAACCACTGTTTGGGTGCACGGCAGAACTCGGAAAGGAAGGAGCACAGTTTGACTTTTTAATCTCAAAATTGTGAGAGCGGATGAAATGTCGGGTTTGGAGATGTGCCTAAACAGCAGAAACCCCTCAAAACTGACCCCATTTTGAAAACTACACCCCTCAAAGATTTTATACAGAGGTATTTTGAGCAATTTGAACCCACAGGTACAACACAGAATTTGATAACATTAGGTCGTCATATTGAAAAAGTTCATTTTTTCCCCAAAATCTTGTTTTAGACCTGAATTTCTCACTTTTGTCAGAGATTACACCAAAAAGTGGACCCCACAATTTGTTACCCACTTTCTTATGAGCGCGGCGATATCCCATATGCAGTCAAAAAGTTCTGTTCAGACAAGCGGCAGGGTTCAGACAGGAAGGGGCACAATGTGACAGAAATATATCCAATGTGAGTACTGGACACACGACTTTGCCTATAATATTAGATGGCACACCATTTGGTCGTTAGGTTAAAATTGAAGTTCCAGGATGTTTTCAAAGCTTCTAGAGACATTGAGTAAACAAGAAAATCCTTCCAGGAATTATTACTCACAGAGGGAGGCATGCTCCTAAAAACACATTGGCTGATTATAAAATTTGGTCTTGCTAACTAAACAGTTGTCCCGCATTTGCGTACATTGTAGCAGGAAGAATAAACTGTACTGGGATGAAGGGCAAAATGTGGAGAAAAATGCCACCAACTATGATGCAAAGCTGAATTTGCTCCAAAGATGAAAGAACACCAGCAGGGCTAGAATGGCACTTTCAGAGACTTGTCGTACAACGTCCGTTTAGCTCCATCAATCCCTATATGATAGACGAATGTGCCAATAGACGTGGTGCATCATAGCAAGCTCCCACCCGCAAAGGTCAGAACTGCTATATGCCCAAAACAACCAGTTCTCTATAGAAAGTATTGTCTGGTACCAGAGGTTCGGCAAGAACCATAAAGTAAATCTCATTTTTAGAAATCCTCCATTAAAATGATCATGCCCGTATCACCAACATAAATATAAGTAATATAAATGGAAGCCAAAGTTTTGTGTAGCAAGACAGTCATAAAAACAGTCAAAGTTAGATAAATGGTCAAAAATGTTTGTGAGTAATCAAGTCCTAGAATTAATTTTTAGATGAACTGACTTTTCAGGAAAATTTGTGGAGTCCACACTCTGGAGTGTACAGGCGTGGGTACGTGGACGAGAATTTGTTGGAATAGTAGTTTGGTATGTGATTGATCAAGTCCTAGAATTTTCAGATGACGTGACTTTTCAAGAACATTTGTGGGGTCCACACTCTGGAGTGTACAGACATGGGTACATGGACGAGAATTTTTTGGCATAGTAGTTTGGTATGTGATTGATCAAGTCCTAGAATTTTCAGATGACGTGACTTTTCAAGAACATTTGTTGGGTCCCCACTCTGGAGTGTACAGACGTGAGTATGTGGATGAGAATTTGTTGGAATAGTAGTTTGGTATGGAATTGATCATGTCTTGAAATTAATTGTGAAATGGGGTAAAATGGGATCTAGTATTGAAAATATTCTCTATCATTAGTTCCAAATTACTCTACTGGGGCGACTAAGCAGAAAATAAAACATATTAAAAAAACTAATAATTGTAGGTGGTGTGGTAGGTCTCAAAATAAGGGGAGATACAAAGGCCTGGTTGGGATGGGCATGTGGGGCAATAGTACCAGGAATCACTCCATTTGTCATGTTTCCTGCAAACCCGGCATCTGAGGACACCTTTGGGTGGGAATGACAGGGACAGAATGAGGAAAATGGCGCTCTGCAAGTCTCCGGGAATCCTCAGACTCTAATGCTTCCCCTGGTGCCATTGGCTCAAACATGAGGCCCTCAATAATTTTTTCCTGAAATTGGAGGAATATAAGGAGTCCTTGGGACTTTTTATACAGGACAAAGCTGTTGTATGTGGCAGTTTGAATAAGGTAGAATGCCATCTTTTTGTACCAGGCCCTGGTCTTCCACTTGACCAGGTATGGTTGCAGAACCTGGTTTGACAAGTCAACACCACCAATAAATTTATTATAGTCTGTGATGCAGACCGGAGTTCCTTGTCCCTGGTGGCACCCCTCTCTCTGATCGTCACAGTGGTGTCCGCATGCAGTGTGGTCAGCATGTAGACATCATTCCACTTCACTGCAAGAAGCTGGTCACTTGCAAGTGAGAATGACGCCCCCCTCTCCAGACAACTGTGACGGAAACTCCACTCTGTTTTTCCTGGCTGTCCCACAGGCCCCTGTATTTGCAGCGTGGAGGCATTTATATAGGGGGATGCTTGTGTAATAGTTGTCCATATACACATGGTACCCTTGATGGAGAAAGGGTGTCATTAGCTCCCAGACAATTTTGCGTGGGATGCCAATTGTCTGGGGGCAGTTTGGGGGGTTTATTTGGCGGTCCCTACCTTCAAAAATTAGGAAGGTGGAAGTGTACCCAGATGAGCTCTCACAAGTTTTGTATAATTTGATTCCGCATTTGGCACATTTGGAGGGGATAAATTGGCGGAACGACAGACGGACCTTGTAGCTCATCAAGGACTCGTCTACAGCCACATTTATCTCTGGGGTATAGGAATTTAGAAAGATTGTAGGAGGAAAATTAGGGGTCTCAATTTATTTAGCTGATCATAGTTGTGGTCAGTTCTTGGGGGGGCTTGGGAATTGTCACTGGCTCCACAACCAGTGAGGCATATAGACAGACCCAGCAGACCACAGGTGGGGCATATACAGCAGGTTTCGGACACCACTATGTCCAATCCCACCAGCTCTGCCTTGGGAAGAGGACCAGAGTGAATGTATAACCGCCACAAGAAACAGCAACTACAGGTGCTGTGCCAGCTTTGATGGATTAAATACCAGGCCACGGACACTTGAGCAGATTTAATCCATGAACCACAGGTTGTGAAGGACGCCATGTGTGGGCTCAATGGATAGGAGTCGGTTCTCGACAATCACGTATGAACTTTATTTGCAATGAAGAGATGGAATATGCTCTGAGGAAACCTGGTGATACAAAGTTTTGTTTTCATGAAGGTGAGACCTCTTATATTTGTGTCTGTGCTTAAAGACATGCTGATTAACTGTCCCCGATAAGTGGAGGATTATTGAAAGGCTGGCGTCTGGCTAATTAGAACGGGGAGCAATGTGACGACACAACATTTACCGTATTTTTTGGACCATAAGACGCACTTTTTTCCCCCCAAAATTTGGGGGAAAATGGGGGTGCTGTCATGGGTGCATCGCCACGAAGATCGTCGCGATTGCACATTCTGACTTCTCACAGCTGAGCTTCTGTTTCTTTGTTTTTTGGTGATGTGAGAGTTAATTTTTCCTAGCTCTTTGCTAAGGCTAGGTGCAGCCTCGCCCGGCTGCTTTTGTTTATGTTCTAATTAGTTTCCTTTATATTTCTGCCAGTCTGGGTGTTAGACGCCGGTGAAAGCATTCATGTAGTTCAGCAGACTGGATCGGTTCTGAGAATATTTAAGCTAAGAGTTCATTAGTTGTTTTTACTCTTATAGCTTATAGTTAAATCTCTGAGACCTTAGGTGTTCCTACTGTGTGTGAGTGTTGTATGTAAGACTTTATTTACTTTATTCCTTCTCTTTCTTGTATGTCTTTCTGTTCATTATCCGTTACCTGTTCATTCCCTTTGGTGGTATTCAGGGTCCTTCTTAGGACTAGAATACAGTTGGCAGGGATTGATAGGAGACAGGGTTTACGCTGGTGGCCTGGACCTCTGTACCTTTAACAGTACCTCCAGGTTGAGGGATTAGTTAGGACCCCAGTTCAGGGTCAGCTTAGACCCCGGTCACCCTCTAGCCGGAGACAGCGTATAACGGATTCCGTTTTGACCCAGTGGACATTGTCAGGTAAATCCATGTTATAATATATCTATGCGCATGTTATATAGTATGTTGCCCTTTTTGATATAGATTACAGACATCTCATATATATATCTGCTATACAGCGTGACATTTTCACCGGCCTAAACTAAAGATTCTCCCCAGCTGTCATGGATCCAGTAGCCCAGCTGGCCCGGCAGTTGCAGGGGTTGTCCATGGAATTTGCAGACATTAAGTCCAAGGTTTTGTCCCTCCCAGAGCAAGCCAGATCTGAACCTAAGGTTGCTCTCCCGGACAGGTTCACTGGTGGGCGGGACAAATTTTTTACTTTCCGGGAGGCATGTAAATTGTACTTTCGGCTGCGGCCTCGGTCATCTGGGAGTGAAGAGCAGAGGGTGGGAATTGTTATCTCGCTCTTACAAGGGGACCCTCAATCTTGGGCGTTCTCTATTCCTCCAGGCTCCCCAGATCTCCAGTCAGTGGATCGATTTTTTACTGCCCTGGGTCTGGTATATGATGATCCGGATCGAGTTTCCCTTGCTGAAACAAAGTTACGTAAAATACGGCAAGGAAATCGTCCAGCGGAGGAATATTCTTCTGAGTTCCGTAGATGGGCAACAGATACTCAGTGGAATGACCCAGCTCTTAGGAGCCAGTTTTGTCAAGGGTTGTCTGACAAATTAAAAGATGTGTTGGCTCAGTATGATTCTCCTCCATCACTGGAGGCTGCTATGGCCCTCGCTATTCGCATTGATAGACGACTTCGGGAAGACGCGAGGTAACTCCGCCCCCCATGATGACTCCACCTACTACTAAAGTCCCTTATACTGAGGTTCCCCTGGTCTGTTCTGAGGAACCCATGCAGTTGGGAGGGACATCATTTTGTAGGAGGGAATCGGCGGTGCGCCGCAAGACTAGAAGGTGTTTCTTTTGCGGGAGAGAGGGACATTTTGTTGGGGGTTGTCCATCCCGGACCTCTTTGACCCAAGGAGTTAACCTGGGAGTCTGTATTTCGTCCCCAAATCCCTCTCAGTTTATCGTGCCTGCGGAGGTGGTGATTGGTACTAGAACTGAGAGGATTTCTGTTTTTCTTGATAGTGGGTCCGGGGCTAATCTTGTGGACGCTCGGTTTGCCCAGGTGCATGGTATGCAACTGAGTGTATTGGCCAAACCGGTCCCTATACTCTCTATTGATTCTAGACCTCTTGGTCAAGGTAGCTTGGTTCAAGCTGTTCATAACATAGATCTTCGAGTAGGGGCAATACATAAAGAGCAATTGTCTTGTTATGTGTTGGAGGGTCTACCTACTCCTATTGTGTTGGGACTTCCTTGGTTGGCTAAACATAACCCAGTGATTGATTGGCAATCCAGAAAGATTAGCCAGTGGGGTGAATTTTGCAAGAATAACTGCATGAGCACGGTCATCGGTGCGGTTGTACCTAGGACTTTGCCTCCTTTTCTGGAGGACTTTGGGGAGATGTTCTCAGAGGAGGGGTGTAAAGAGTTACCTCCTCATCGCGCATATGACTGCTCAATAAAGTTGCTTCCTGATGCCTTATCTCGTACTTTCCCAGGGACCGGGAGGATGGATGATCCGGTTCCTATTCCTCAGGAGGGAGTTGTAGTGTCAGCTGTATGCTCTGAGCTTGAGGGGGAGGTATTGGGGGCTCAGGGGGACGCCCCTGTGGGACTTCCAGGGAGACTGATAGTTCCAGATCAGTTAAGACTGAAGGTTACGGAGAACCGTTACAAACGGATGGCTGATAGGGGGAGAGTTTCTGGTCGAGATCTGAAGGTGAATGATCTGGTGTGGTTGTCTACCAGGAATATTAAACTTAAAGTTTCCTCCTGGAGGTTGGGTCCCAGATTCATCGGGCCGTACAGGATCAGCTCCATAATTAATCCTGTGGCATTTCGTCTGGACCTCCCTCCTACGTTTAAAATTCATAATGTGTTTCACAAGTCATTACTTAAAACGTATGTGGCACCAGTCATACCGTCACCTCTACCTCCTTCAGTGGTGGTCAATGATAACGTGGACGGACCTTTCACACAACTCACCCGGACAGACCTGGTCATGAGGGTCCGGAGGCCCCTCGTAGAAGGGGGGGTACTGTCATGGGTGCATCGCCACGAAGATCGTCGCGATTGCACATTCTGACTTCTCACAGCTGAGCTTCTGTTTCTTTGTTTTTTGGTGATGTGAGAGTTAATTTTTCCTAGCTCTTTGCTAAGGCTAGGTGCAGCCTCGCCCGGCTGCTTTTGTTTATGTTCTAATTAGTTTCCTTTATATTTCTGCCAGTCTGGGTGTTAGACGCCGGTGAAAGCATTCATGTAGTTCAGCAGACTGGATCGGTTCTGAGAATATTTAAGCTAAGAGTTCATTAGTTGTTTTTACTCTTATAGCTTATAGTTAAATCTCTGAGACCTTAGGTGTTCCTACTGTGTGTGAGTGTTGTATGTAAGACTTTATTTACTTTATTCCTTCTCTTTCTTGTATGTCTTTCTGTTCATTATCCGTTACCTGTTCATTCCCTTTGGTGGTATTCAGGGTCCTTCTTAGGACTAGAATACAGTTGGCAGGGATTGATAGGAGACAGGGTTTACGCTGGTGGCCTGGACCTCTGTACCTTTAACAGTACCTCCAGGTTGAGGGATTAGTTAGGACCCCAGTTCAGGGTCAGCTTAGACCCCGGTCACCCTCTAGCCGGAGACAGCGTATAACGGATTCCGTTTTGACCCAGTGGACATTGTCAGGTAAATCCATGTTATAATATATCTATGCGCATGTTATATAGTATGTTGCCCTTTTTGATATAGATTACAGACATCTCATATATATATCTGCTATACAGCGTGACAGGTGCGCCTTATGGTCCCAACATACCAAAAAATCCGGTGGCGGCGGCGGTCCCGGTGGCGGCGGCAGCCTTCCTGTGGTGTCTGGCCAGCAGCGGGGCTCTGTGCTGCGTGGGGGCTCCGCCGGCATTTCCCTCTTAGCCGGACAGCCCCCCGCAGCTCCGCTGCTGCGGCCTCCTGATACATGGCTGCCAGGGGCCTCCGGTGGCGGTCCCGACGAAGTCTTCCGTGCGGTGGTTCCGGGGCAGCAGCCGGCTCTGTGCTGCAGGGGGGCTCCGCCGGCATTTCGGTCTTAGCCGGAAAGCCCCCCGCAGCTCCGCTCCCTCCTGCATCTCGGTGGCGTCCTCAAACATGGCCGCCAGGGGACTCCGGTAAGATGGCCGCCGAATCTCATTCAAGTCTCGGCAACGAGATCTCTTCTCCCGAGATCTTGTCCTGAGATCTCGTTGCCGAGACTTGAATGAGATTCGGCGGCCATCTTACCGGAGTCCCCTGGCGGCCATGTTTGAGGACGCCACCGAGATGCAGGAGGGAGCGGAGCTGCGGGGGGCTTTCCGGCTAAGACCGAAATGCCGGCGGAGCCCCCCTGCAGCACAGAGCCGGCTGCTGCCCCGGAACCACCGCACGGAAGACTTCGTCGGGACCGCCACCGGAGGCCGCTGGTGGCCATGTATCAGGAGGCCGCAGCAGCGGAGCTGCGGGGGGCTGTCCGGCTAAGAGGGAAATGCCGGCGGAGCCCCCCACGCAGCACAGAGCCCCGCTGCTGGCCAGACACCACAGAGCACAGGAGGCTGCATTGGGACCACCGCTATGGGATGTGAGTACCATATATTGCACAGCGACCCCACAGAGCACAGCAACCCCACAGAGCACAGCCACCCCACAGAGCACAGCCACCCCACAGAGCATAGCCACCCCACACAGCACAGCCACCCCACACAGCACAGCCACCCCACAGAGCACCCCTGCAACACAGAGCACTTCGGACTGTAAGACGGACCCCCATTTGACACATTATTTTTTTTTCCCTGTTTTCCTTCTGAAAATTTGGGGTGCGTCTTATGGTCCGGTGCGTCTTATAGTCCGAAAAATACGGTAATCTTAATTATCCAGATGTCTATTTTCAGTGAACCAGAAGGCACAGACTGCTATCTATATGTTGACTTTTGAATTTATGTGTTTGCTCTTTTGTTTGGTCAAGAAAACACAGACTTTTGCTTGTATAAAGGTACTGCCACACTAAACGCTCCCGCTAACGATCACAATAACGACGCCTACTAATGAGATCGTTTTTGTGATCGTTTTAATGTCGCTAGTAGCTGCCACATTTAGCGATCTCGTTAACGACGCATAAGCGGTTAGCGATCTCCTTAACGACTTTGCGATGTAAAAAACAGTGCAAATCGTTCACAAAACGTGCCAGACACAGCGATATAGGCTCACCAGCGGGACGCCAACGATTAAAATACGGTCCAGAACCCTAGTGAACGATCAGCGAGATCACAGCAGGGGCCACGTCATTGCTACATGCCACACACAACAGCGTCACTAACGAGATCGCTAAATAGTGACGTTTTTTAGCGATCTCGTTAGCGACGCTGTTTAGTGTGGCATACCCTTAAGACTGTACTACTGACTTTTAAGTTGACGATAGTATTGTGTTGTTATCCTGGATGACAGTCACAGGGTAATTGAACAATAGATGTTTGTTAATATGTTGATTACACATTGTCCAGGCCTGCTAGTTTGTTTTTTTTGTTTTTCCAAAACGGAAAAGGACAAACTATGCAAACTGATTTAATATTCAAACTACGCAAGTTAATTTCATCACACCTTCCTCTTGACTTCTGGATGATGACTTGAAGGGCAACAGTTGTGAACTACAGAAGTGAGATATGCCTGTGTAACAAATGAGCCAAGAGATCCAAAGAACCAGAAATGCTAAACAAAAAAAACACAGATAGGAACACTCTACAGGACAGCAGCCAGGGCATCATGACTCCATCATGAGGTACACAGATTTTACATTCTACAGGATGCCAGCTTAGGGGACCACTGACCTGGCTAAAAGAATACAGATTTGCTTCATGCACCCATGGATACGTTTGGGGAAACCAGGAATTGGACCTATTGGTCACCTGAGCCCCATGGACATGGTTGTGAAAGCCAGGATTGGGGCCCTCCAGTCACCTGACCTTGTACCTCAATGGACTGTCAGCTTCCTAAGCTTGTCGTTACTTACTCTGTCCATGCCACAGGTAGTGGTAGTCGGCCCTGGAAGCTCTGAAGTCACAGAGGCTTTAATCTTTATCCCAGTGAGTCAGCGCAAGGGTGAGACTCTGTTAATTTGCACCATCTTGGGTATTTTGCTGGGACTGTGCGATGTGTTATTTGCCTGTTTTGTGGTTCAATAAAGTATTGCCACTGTTTTACCCTTAACCCTGTGTTGTCTGAGTAGTTCTATGCTCATGATAAAAGGAGAGCGGGCTTGGGGACGGTTCTATGAAAAATGCCCACATGAAAAATGCCCACATGAAAAATGCCCACAGAAAAAAACCACAGAAAAACCCACAGTCATGAATGCCCGCAGGAAAATTGCCCACACAGAATTTTGCCCACATGGAAATTTGCCCACACAGAATTTTGCCCACATGGAAATTTGCCCACATGGACATTTGCCCATGCAGAATTTTCCCCACAAGGAAATTTGCCCACACAATTTTGCACCATTACAGCATCACAAAGGTTTGGATCTGTGATATTTGAGGTGCAAGGATGTTCACATGATATGCAATAATCTTGTGATTTTGGGTTGACCTAATGCAAAAATTTTGCAGATCTGTGCTTTGCAAACACATTTGTACCAGTCTGTTATGATCATCAATAGATACAATGTGTCTCATCACTCACTGATTCTGCCTTACACCTCCCCCCAGCTCAGCACATGGAGCACATACTGAGCTCAGGAAAAAACAGCAAGCCGTGTGATCCAGGGGATATCTATTACTGCTATCTGTACTCACAGGTATCACTGTTTTATTTGTGGTGTTACATAGGACTGCAGAAAGATCTACTACATTACCTGTACTCTGGAGTATCACTGTTATCTGTGGTGTTACATAGGACTGCAGAGGACATATACTACATTATCTGTCTTCAGTTATCACTGTGTTTTCTGTGGTGTTACATAGGACTGCAGGTAACATCTACTACTGTAAGGTTCTTTGTCTCTGTTGACATGTTCCTTGAAACTCAGTTTTCCGTCGGCCATTTTGCTTTCTGTCTTTCTGCAGCTCTTGCCCTCAGTTAATATGGAGTTTCCAGTTTTCATGTTCCCGCCCTGATTCTTCCCTCTTGCTTCTTAAGCAGCCTCAGCTGAACAATCAGTGCTCCTGAATCAAGCCTCAGTCAGTCTGTGACCTGACTCCTGGAAGCCTTGGACTTGTACTCCAGCTATTCCCTACTGAGGAACCTTGGAACACTTTTGGACTCTGGAAACCTGCTGTTTGGTGAATCCATGTTTGCAGAGGAATTACGGTACAGAGAAGAGATCCTGAACCTGCTTTGGAGATTTATTGTAGTGCTTGAAGTTACTCTGGCCTGCTGTGTCTCCTGTCGCTGTTCCTGCAAACTGTGTGAACTTTTCAGCATGCTTGTATGAAGTAATACAAGTCATTTCATTTCAACCTATGTCTCCTGTGTTTTCCTCGCACCCAAGCACAAGACGCTATAGGAACTGTACACTATACATGACAAGATTCAGGAGCCAATGTTTAGTGTCTGCTGGGTCTGGGAAAGCCGTGTCTGCTGTGACTGTGGATATCAGATGTCCGTTTAATACCTTATGTGATGACAGTGGTTGTGACTTCTCACAACCATTCCAGGTGAGCGCATTCCCTTAAAATTTTACTCTGGAGTGTTATCACAGGTAAACACTATTGTTTTTTTTTTTTTTTTCCTTTCCTCTTCTCCTTCCAGCACTTCTGCCTTAAAAGATCTGGAAGATGGAGGCCCGCATAACGGAACTTTGCGGAGTGACTGATACAATCCTTTCAGATGTACAGACTTTAAAAGCCCGTTTTGCAAGCCTACAGGACCTCACTAATCATAATTTCAAGTGTTTGGACAGACTACCCAGGAATTGCGAGCCAGGATTGAGGCTCTAGAGGAACGAGCCCAGGCTTCTGCCATAACCCCAAGTTCTGGGATCCCCAAATTACCTCCTTTTCGTTTTGGCGGTGAACGTGAGAAATTCAGGGTATTTATTAATCAATGCAATTTATTTTTCTCTGCACATGCTTCACAATTTCCCACTGAACGATCCAAAGTGCTTACTATAATCATGTTGCTTACCAATAAGGCTTTGATGTGGGCAAACCCTCTGATTGAGACTGAGGATGATTGTTTGAATCACCTTGATGCTTTTATTTCAGCCATGGGGCAGGTGTTTGATGACCCCAATCGAGGTGCAACAGCTGAAGCAGCCATGTTAACTTTGCGCCAAGGTAAGCGTTCAGTAGCCGAATATGCCCTGGATTTCAGGAGATGGGCTCTTGATACCACTTGGGACACTTCGCTAAAAAATCTATTTTTCGGAAAGGGTTGTCTCCACTGATTAAGGATGAACTTGCTCGTGCGACCCTCCCACTGCGTTAGGTGACTTTATTAACTATTGTATCCGTATTGATGCTCGTCTGACTGAACGCAGACAAGAGAGATGGTTCGAAAATAATCGCACTAACCTTTTACTACCTCCCTCCTCAGCTAAGGAACCTTTGAGTAGGATCACAAGGGAACCAGAACCTGAACCCATGCAGGTGGACTCTTTACAAAGACGGGTTAGTGATGCACGCAAAGAACATCGTATAAAGGAAAATCTATGTTTCTACTGTGGTAAGTCAGGGCACTTCATTATAAACTGCCCCAGCCGTTCTCGTAAGACTACTGCAGCAGTCATTCACTGTGAGTGTTGCGAGAGGAGCTCTGTCATGTCCGAGCCTCAGGCTCCAGAGAGATCTGCTGCAAGAGATCTTGATTTCTCGGACTTAAACTCTGTTAGTTCTGGGGACGATGATGGTATAAACGCTGCAATTTTTCAAGTTTCCTCAGCGGTGTCCCAGCTGAGTTGTAAAATAAACAATTCTCATTGCTTCCTTTCCATCAAACTCTGGGTTGACTCAATCTGGGTGTCTAGCTCTGCTATGATCGACTCAGGAGCAAGTGGAAATTTTATGGATATCTCCTTTGCTCTGAAACAGGGGATACGTTCAGTGAAGAAGGCTACTCCAGTACAGATGGAGACTGTGGATGGCTCTCTACTGACTTCTGGACCAGTGGATCAAGAAACAGAGCCTTTGAGGGTCCTTATGGGTAAAGATCATCAGGAGAAAATGTTTTTATGCTTATCTCTTCTCCCCACTTTCCCATTATTCTAGGGCTACCATGGCTGCAGGCGCAGAATCCTACGATTAACTGGGAGACCAAGGAATTACACTTTCCGGAGAAACAGATGAGTCAAGGAGTTTCAGCTTGCTCTGTTCCTAAAGGAACCATGTCAGTCCCTGAACTACCAGCTGTATACCAGGACTATGTGGATTTATGTGACAAGAAGAACGCTGATCAGCTTCCTCCTCACCGTCCATATGATTGTCCAATTGAATTATTGCCTGGAGCCGAGATACCTTTTGGTAAGATCTACCCCCTAGCGGGGCCCGAGCTAAAAGCTTTGAAGGATTATATAGACGAAAATTTAGCCAAGGGCTTCATACGCCCCTCTTCATCTCCCGCAGGTGCACCCATCTTCTTTGTGAAGAAGATGGATCTCTGAGACCCTGCATAGACTATAGGGAACTCAATAAGGTTACTATTAGAAACCGTTATCCATTGCCTTTAATCCCTGAATTGTTGGAGAGAGTGCGGCATGCCAAAATTTTCTCTAAACTGGATCTCCGTGGGGCCTATAACTTGGTCCGTATTAGACCTGGGGATGAATGGAAGACTGCTTTCAAGTCACGCTATGGACACTTTGAATATCTAGTTATGCCTTTTGGTCTGAGTACCGCCCCAGCCACTTTCCAACACTTCGTGAATGATATCTTCAGGGATCTCCTAGATACATTTGTGGTGATTTATCTGGATGATATTCTAATTTTTTCTAACTCCACAGAGGAACATCATGGACATGTGAGAATGGTCTTAGAATGCCTAAGACAAAACCATCTCTACATCAAACTTGAAAAATGTGAATTCCATAGGACCGAAATTCAATTTCTGGGGTATGTACTATCTACGCAAGGGATTAGTATGGATGGAAGCAAGACCCAAGCCATCAAGGATTGGCCAATTCCTAGAAATGTGAAGGAGGTGCAGCGTTTCATCGGGTTTGCCAACTTCTATAGACGTTTCATTAAGAATTTTTCTGAGGTAGTGTCACCTATCACCAACTTACCCGGAAACAGTCTAGGTTCTCCTGGACCCCGCAAGCTCAGGAAGCATTTTCCTGTTTAAAGGATAAATTTACCACCGCACCTATCTTAGTACATCCCAACCCCGAGCTTGCCTTCATAATAGAGGTGGATGCTTCAGACTGTGCCGTTGGAGCTATACTCTCTCAGAGAACAGGTGAGAAGAATGTCTTGCATCCCTGTGCCTTCTTTTCCCAGCAGTTGTCTTCGGCTGAGAGGAACTACGATGTGGGCAATAGAGAATTGTTGGCCATTATTGCCGCCTTCAAGGAATGGAGACACCTTCTTCAGGGAGCTGCACAGCAAATAGTCGTCCTGACAGCCATCGTAACCTTGAATTTATCAGGTCGGCTAAGTGCCTGACTCCTCGCCAGGCTCGCTGGAATCTTTTCCTAAACCAATTTAATTTTGTCATTTCTTATAGACCAGGATCGCGCAATGGAAAGGCTGATGCACTCTCTAGGATTCATTCAGCAGAGACACGTCCACTTACTCCTCCTAAGACTATTCTTCCTGACTCTAGATTCCTGGGAGTGATTCATAATCAAGACCTACTTAAGGACATCAAGGAAGCATACCATGCGGATTCTTTGTTGGCTCAACCCCCAAGGGACGTAAGTCTTGTCTTTAAGAATGGTGTGTGGATTCAGGGACAACGTCTGTATATACCTGAAACAGTCAGATTGAGAGTATTGCAACTCATCCACGATTCCAAGATAGCCGGGCATAGGGGAATTCTAAAGACACAAGAATTTCTTTCTCGTTTCTTTTGGTGGCCCACTTACAGAAAAGATGTCTTAAACTATGTCACTTCATGTGAAGTCTGTGAAAGATGCAAAACACCTCGCTCCTCACCAACTGGTCTGTTGCAACCTCTTCCCACCCCGTCCCGCCCGTGGGGATCCATTTCTATGGACTTCATTGTGGAGTTACCAACCTCTCAAGGGAAGAACACCATTCTAGTGGTGGTTGACCGTCTAACAAAGGCAGCTCATTTTATCCCTTGTGTCGGCTTACCCACTGCAAAACAGACATCAGACTTGATGATTAAGAATGTGTTTCGCTTACATGGAGTACCGGATGAGGTCATTTCGGATCGAGGGGTGCAATTCACTTCAAGGTTTTGGCAAAATTTCTGTGCAGCATTGGACATTAAAGTAAACCTTTCTTCTGCTTTTCATCCCCAGACTAATGGACAGACAGAACGAACCAATCAGACCCTGGAGCAGTATCTCCGCTGTTTTATCTGCCACCTACAGGATGATTGGGTGGATCTACTTCCACTGGCTGAGTTCTCTTATAACAACTCTCAGAGCGCCTCCACTAAGCAGTCTCCTTTTTACTCCAATCTAGGTTATCATCCTAACATTCTTCCTCGATTTCCCATAGATACGCCCTTGCCGGCAGTGGCTGAAAGAATCACTTCTTTACAAAAGAATATGGATCTTCTAAAGGAAAATCTAGAATTGGCTCAGGAAAGGTACAAGAAAGCAGCAGATAAATTTCGTAAACCTGCACCAGCTTTCAAGGTAGGAGATTTGGTCTGGCTGTCAACCAGAAATCTTAAATTAAAGATTCCATCGTCTAAATTGGGACATAAGTACATTGGACCTTATAAGATCAATAAGATTATAAGTGCTGTTGCTTGTCGTCTTCAACTGTCCAGAACTATGAGAATCCACCCTGTCTTTCATGTATCCCTACTAAAGGCTGCAACACCCAATACGTTTCCTGGATGTTCTTCTCCTTGCCCTGACCCAGTGCTGGTCGATGGTCAGGAAGAATTTATGGTGGAAAGGATTCTAGATTCCAGGTTGTACAGAAATCAGTTGCAATATTTGATTAAATGGCAGGGCTACCCAGTGGAGGACAACTCATGGGAACCAGTCAATAATGTAAATGCTCCTCGCCTGCTCCGCCAGTTTCATCAGAGGTACCCTGACAAGCCTGGTCTGAGGTCATCCGGAGGTTGTCCCTAAGGGGGGAGTAATGTAAGGTTCTTTGTCTCTGTTGACATGTTCCTTGAAACTTAGTTTTCCGTCGGCCATTTTGCTTTCTGTCTTTCTGCAGCTCTTGCCCTCAGTTAATATGGAGTTTCCAGTTTTCATGTTCCCGCCCTGATTCTTCCCTCTTGCTTCTTAAGCAGCCTCAGCTGAACAATCAGTGCTCCTGAATCAAGCCTCAGTCAATCTGTGACCTGACTCCTGGAAGCCTTGGACTTGTACTCCAGCTATTCCCTACTGAGGAACCTTGGAACACTTTTGGACTCTGGAAACCTGCTGTTTGGTGAATCCATGTTTGCAGAGGAATTACGGTACAGAGAAGAGATCCTGAACCTGCTTTGGAGATTTATTGTAGTGCTTGAAGTTACTCTGGCCTGCTGTGTCTCCTGTCGCTGTTCCTGCAAACTGTGTGAACTTTTCAGCATGCTTGTATGAAGTAATACAAGTCATTTCATTTCAACCTATGTCTCCTGTGTTTTCCTCGCACCCAAGCACATGACGCTATAGGAACTCCTACCTACCGCACATTCAGAAATCTGCAAGCCATTAACCCTCAGACACTTTCAGACTCCCTACACTCTTCGCTGTCCCCAATCTCCTCTTTTTCTTGTCCTAATCTGGCTGTTCAGCACTACAATGACACTCTTAGAAGCACCCTTGACCAAGTAGCACCGCTCACCCTCAGAACTTCCAAACACACAGTAAAACAGCCCTGGCTCACATCGCAAACTCACCTTCTCCAGCGATGCTCTAGGAGTGCTGAACGCCTATGGAGAAAAACCCGCACACCAGAAGACTTCATCCACTTTAAATTCATGTTAAGAACTTATAATGCTGCCCTTCACCTCGCCAAACAGACCTACTTCACCACACTGATCTCCTCACTAGCCAACAACCCCAAGAAACTTTTTGACACTTTTCACTCCCTCCTCAGGCCAAAAGCACAAGCCCCTATCACAGACATTTGTGCTGATGACCTGGCCTCCCACTTTATAGAAAAAATAGATACTATCCGTCAGGAAATCTGCTCTCAACCACCAAGTGCTGTGACTCCCATCCCACCCTGCATTTCCCCTGGCTCAATTTCCACATTTGATCCCATCACAGAAGAAGAAGTCTCCAGACTCCTCTCTTCCTCTCATCCGACTACATGCACTACCGACCCCATCCCCTCACATCTCCTCCAGTCTCTATCTCCTGTTGTCACAACTCACCTAACTACAATCTTCAATCTCTCACTCTCCTCTGGCATTTTCCCATCCTCCTTCAAACACTCCATCATTACTCCACTACTAAAGAAACCCGCTCTTGACCCTTCCTGCACAAACAACTACAGACCGGTCTCCAATCTCCCCTTCATCTCCAAACTTTTGGAGCGCCTAGTCTACTCCCGCCTCACCCGTTACCTCTCCACTCACTCCCTCCTAGACCCTTCACAGTCCGGCTTCCGAACCCTACATTCGACTGAAACTGCACTCATCAAAGTGACCAATGACCTTCTGACAGCAAAACGTAACGGCGACCACTCTCTGCTCATTCTACTCGACCTTTCTGCAGCTTTCGACACGGTTGACCACCGTCTCCTACTGTCCAGGCTCCACTCTCTAGGTATTAAGGACACTGTTCTCTCCTGGTTCTCCTCCTATCTTTCTGACCGCTCCTTCAGTGTTTCGTTCTCTGGCTCCACTTCATCTCCTCTCCCTCTCATTGTCGGTGTACCCCAGGGCTCAGTCCTTGGCCCCCTTCTCTTCTCTCTCTACACCGCCCCAATTGGACAGACCATCAGCAGATTTGGCTTTCAGTACCATCTTTATGCTGATGACACACAATTATACACGTCATCCCCGACCTTACCCCCGCTGTACTACAGAACGCCACCGACTGTCTGTCCGCAGTCTCCAACATCATGTCTGCTCTCTATCTGAAACTCAACCTCTCCAAAACTGAACTTCTTCTGCTCCCGCCGTCTACTAACCTCCCTAAATCTGACATTTCCCTCTCAGTGGGCGGCACCATAATAACACCCCGGCAGCAGGCTCGCTGTCTGGGTGTTATGTTTGATACCAATCTCTCCTTCACCTCCCATATACAATCTCTTGCCCGCTCTTGCCGCCTACACCTAAAGAACATCTCTAGAATCCGCCCTTTTCTCACCATGGAAACAACAAAAACCCTCACTGTAGCATTGATCCACTCCCGCCTGGACTACTGTAACGCTCTATTACTTGGCCTCCCCATTACTCGACTATCCCCTCTCCAGTCCATCCTTAATGCAGCAGCCAGGGTTATCCATCTGGCTAATCGGTACTCGGACGCGTCCGCTCTTCGCCAGTCCTTACACTGGCTGCCCATTCATTATAGGATCCAATTCAAAGTACTTGTTCTCACCCACAAAGCTCTCCACACTGCAGCACCCCCCTACATCTCCTCCCTCATTTCTATCTATCGGCCTAACCGACTGCTGCGCTCTGCAAACGACTTTCGACTAACCTCTGCACTAATCCGTACCTCCCACTCCCGACTCCAAGACTTCTCCCGCGCTGCGCCAATCCTCTGGAATGCTCTACCCAAGAAATTAGGACTATCCACAATTGCATGGTTTCAGGCGCTCCCTCAAAACACATCTGTTCAGAGCGGCCTATCACATTCACTAATCAAAGTCATTCTATGTGTAAGTGTGTGTGTGTGTGTAGCCCATTCACTATCTCCATCAATCCCTCACTCCCTTAAGATGGCTGGACCATCATTGTAAATGCACCATTGTATATACACACCTGTATTTTGTATCTCCCCCACCTCATTGTAGATTGTAAGCTCTCACGAGCAGGGCCGTCTTATTTTGCTTTAATCACTGTATTGTTAACGTTGTTACTTATGACTTGTGTTTTGAAACTGTTAAACTGTAAAGCGCTGCGGAATATGATGGCGCTATATAAATAAAGATTATTATTATTATTTTATTATTATTATTAACTGTACACTATACATGACAACTACATTACCTGTACTCAGTTATCACTGTGTTATCTGTGGTGTTACATAGGACTGCAGAAACATCTACTACATTACCTGTACGCAGTTATCACTATTATCTGTGGTGTTAGATAGGACTGCAGGCGACATGTACTGCATTATTTGTACCCAGTTATCACTGTGCTATCTGAGGTGTTACATAGGACTGCAGGGGACATCTACTGCATTATCTGTACTCAGTTATCACTGTGTTATATGTGGTGTTACAGAGGACTGCAGGGGACATCTACTACATTATCTGTCCTCCGTTATCACTGTGCTATCTGTGGTGTTACATAGGACTGCAGGAAACATCTACTGCTAGGGATGAGCTGATCTATCTGGGCGGATCCGTTATCCACTTGGTGAGGTGCACAGATACTATCCGTCTGGATCGGGATTATTGCAGTATCTGCAGGTATATCCATGGCTTCCCATAATGTATGTTTTATGCATTATGAAAAGGCACATTCATTGCACACCCATCACATTGCTGACTGTGGGTGTGCAGGGGAGACCCGCAAAGCAAAAAGCACTACTCCTCTTCCCGGTCACATGCCGGAGGACGCCGCTGTCACGGCTCACATGACTTTGATGATGCTGCACTAACGTGACCAGGAAAAAGGAGGACGTGGCTGGCGTGGCTCATGAGAACCCGGACAGTAGAGCTTTTTTTTAGCAGTGACAGAGAGCAGGGGTCTGGCTGGGGGGTTGTCCTCACCCAGGTATGTCCCCCAGCGGGCAATGAGTATCTGCCGTGGTGGCATAGCAAGGATCAGACCCAGGTATGTCACTGGTGGGCGGGGTGTCCCACATGTCACTGCCGACATAGGGGGGAATGTCACCGGCAGGCGAGGAGTCCTCTCTGTGTTACTGGTGAAGGATGTCCCCGCCTGCATATAGTGTTGTACCATAGATTTCTATGGGATCGGAATTCTATTGGATCCGGTTCCTATACGGAGCAGATAACGGATATCCAGGTATCCGCTTAACACTATCTAATATATTATCTGCACTCAGAGACATATTACTGTATTATCTGTGGTGGTAGATAGCACTGATGACATGTCCGTTCTTTTTCACGGTCCGCATAAATTGCGGACTGATTTTCCTATTGAAATCAATGGATGAGTTTAAAAAAAGTATGTACAAAACACACATGCGAATTGCGCAAAGAAAAAGTGCAGGAAGAACTGCAGTAACGTGGATGGGGAGTCCAGAGATTCCCCTTCCATGTTACTGCAGACCTTTCATGGCGTACGCGATCATGTGACGCATGTGATCACATGCGTCATCACAGGTCCTGCAGCTGGAAGACTCGGGGAAGACCAGAGGTAGCCGGATCAGGTAAGCTAAGCCTCCCTGCGACGGGACCTGCAGTCAGCTCTGGTTCGGATCACCTTCATCGGAGCTGCCGATAACCATGATGTGACAATTGGTAAAATTGCCGATGTTCACATGATCAGATCACTCATCCCTACATTTTTTTTCCTATCTCTTTTTATTCATAATGCAAAATATGCATGTGTGTTTTGCTTTGCAAATAAAAAATAAATAATACATTTTCAAAGATTATGCGATTTTCAAAACACCCATGTGTTTTCACCCTAAAAGTATATTTTTTAGTTTATCTAAACTATTCTATTCTTCTTGTAGTGCAAACAATGGAGTTTTCAAGTAGCCAGAGAAACAACAAAGTTCTGAATTACTTGGGGTTTGAATATCTGACATTTCACACTATCAATGCAGTGGTGACTTGGAGATGTAGGCTGCATCGCTCTATAAAATGCCATTCAATTATCAAAACAAAAGATGGCAACGTAGTTCAAGAACCAACAGAACATTGTCATGACTCCTGCCCTCAAAAAGCGGTAGCAAATGTTGCCAGAAGCAAAATGAGAGAAGACATGAGAGCTGTAAATGCTACTCCTCGCAATGTGATGGGAAAGGTGTTGTCTGGGTTGAGTAATGATGTCTTGGCTCATATGCCAAGACAATCATCTCTTGCGAGAAGCCTTCTCCATCATAGAACAGATGGTAATTTGCCTGACCACAAAACTATCAAGTTTAATATTCCGGAAAAGTACAGTCAACTGCTCCTTCATGATTCCGGAAAGGACGATAGAATCTGGTTTTAGGCGATAGAGATCTTATGCTGGAACTGAACAAAGATACCATCTATGGAGATGGCACTGTTGATAAACTGCCCAAAATGTTTACCAACTGTACACTTGGCATGCCAAGGTGGGTAACTCATATCCACCATGTTTGTACATTTACTACAAACAAAGGATATGAGGACGTATAAGAGAATGTTTGAAATAATGAAGCTGTTGATTCCAAATCTGGCACCTCAAAAGGTTTTAGTTGATTTTTGAGAAGGCTTTTATAAACTGCAGTCAGGGTTGCCTTTCCACATGCTGAGGTCAAAGGTTGTTATTTCCATCTGTGTCAGAGCCTCTTTCGAAAAATAAAAAATGTTGATTTGAAGACAGAATATGAAAGTATTATCGACGCAAAAATGACACTGAAGTCTCTTGCTGCACTGGCCATTGTGCCAATAGAAGATGTGAGGTGTGTTTTTGACCAGCTTGCTGCCACATTCCAGATGAAGACTGCTATAATGAAGTTCTCACATACTTTTTTTTTACATATATTGAGGGTGCAGCTGGTAGAGATCCACAATTTCCTATATGAATATGGAATCATTATGAAGCAGCCCTGGAACAGTCACCAAAAATGACAAACTGTTGTGAGGGATTTCACAATGCCCTTAACTCCTTGTTCCACTGCAGTCATCCCAGCTTGTGGCTTCTTTTTGAAGGATTGTAGAGGGACCTGCTTGCCACAAATTAACACTGGCTGATGCACAGGCAGGTCGTTTTGAGATAAAAAAGAGGAAGTATGAGGCACTGCATCAGACAGTTGCCACTTCTGTAGAGGACTACCCCCAGGTTCAAGATAAACTTAAGTACTTAAGGAGATTGGCTAATTTGCAGTAAAATGGCTACTTTGCAGGTGTGCAATGATTGTTAATAGAATTGAGTTATTGTTGTTACTATACATGTTTAAAGGGGTATTATCGCCAAATTGCTCTTCAGCCTGTACTTACCTGCTCCCCGCACTCCCCGGGGGCCTCTCTGCACAGGCTGGAAGGCTGCAGTCTCGGTTTTCATGCAGGCTGCAGTGACCCACAAGTCCCAGGCCTGGCAACCTGACGCCATCCGGGACACAGTCACTGTACAGCTGTTTCCGCTCCGGCTGTCATGGCAGCAGGATGCTGGGGCCTGGGGAACTGACAATCTGGATGCAGCGCAAGCCCCTCCCCCTCTCACGCCTGCTTGCTTCAACCACCCCTTCACTAGGCCTGCTCTGACCTGTGCCCAGAAACTCCTGTTTCCGGTGCTACCTGGGGCAGGGGAGAGAACAGCATGTTGAGGCAGACATGTGGCCCAGTATCTCTCTGCTGTGACGCATTCTCCTCTCCACCAGTGGTGCCGCCTGAGGTGAGCGATTCACCTCGGCTCATTATAAAATAGGTGCACCCCTCGGATGTAGAAAGCAAGAGTGAAAATGTGGCAATCTCTCATGTGGCCAATTTTCCATATGGGATTGGCTAATTTGCAGTAAAATGTCAACCTTGCAGGTGTGCAATGAATGTTTAATTAAATGGAGTTATTGTTAATGTCATAATTAAATGGAGTTATTGTTAATGTCAACCTTGCAGGTGTGCAATGAATGTTTAATTAAATGGATTATTGTTATTATACATTTTTAATAAATTATTTTGGCCATGTGTGCAATTTTCTTTCCTTTGGGCAATTTTCCTATGGGCAATCATAACTGTGGGCATTTTTCCTGTGTGCAATTTTCTGTGTGGGCATTTTTCCTGTGTGCAATTTTCTGTGTGAGCAAATTTCCGTGTGGGCAAATTTCCTGTGGGCATTCATGACTGTGGGGTTTTTTCTGTGGGCATTTTCCTGTGGGCATTTTTCTTTTGGGCATTTTTCTGGTCACCGACATAATATTCTGTATTTCAGGCATGTCTCACAGTGCATATACTGCTCCATCCTTATACTAACATCCCTTTTTTCTTCTATCTTTTTTAGAGCCGCCTTATTAGTCTATGTACATGCTGAGCACTCTGTCCTGAGGGCTGTATTCCACGCCTCCACTATCCAGCAAGCCTCCTCTCTCATATGCTCCATTCACAAGTTTCTGCTGATCTCCAGCGCTCTCATTGGAACGCATTTCCTAACGGTGAAACGCACGGCCATCAACTTCCGGCCACATCACTTATGTTTTGACGTCTCATTTTTTGACTGGCACATTACTCCTTCATTTCCCGCCCCTTCCTCTTTTAAACCCGGCCTCTTTCACTAACGCTATGCCTGGACTAGCTGCGGATACCGCGTCCTGCATAGACACACTTCTCCTGCCAGGCTTTGCTTTCAGGTTGGTTATCTAGGATCTATGACTTAGTCATGACTCTTCACCTGCCGCAACCTTTTATATTTATGTAATTATTTCAGGCTACCGTTTTTTTGTAGGCTTTTCCTCCCTTACCAATATAAACCACCAGTTAATAACTGGGTATGTGCCACCTAAATAATTTCTTTTTTTTCTGGCTCACTACCATCATTTTCACCTCTTTTATGTCACCAACAGATTCATCTGTGTCCAGTCCTGTGCTTTTTTCCTCCCCTTTGTGGGTTCAAACTCTACTCCGTAGTCCCTGGTACGTGTATATTTATCATCTTTGTACCTCTAACTGACCTCTGATCTATGATTGCTCCTGATCTAACAGCAACTTAGTAATCTTATTTCATTTTTGACCAAGTGTCTACTGTATATACTTTATTTGTTATATTTATTTTGTCAAATCATTTATTATTTTCTTTTTATGCTGAGGGAGTGACTGATGAAGGTCCGGGTATAGGACCGAAACGTCTTCATTGTTACTATGTGGATATTAAAATTTTCGTCTATAACATTTAAGTTGAGTGCCGAGTCTTTTCTTATTATACTTTATGGTGTGGGAACCTACTCGGACACCCCCTCATGGCTGTGCACACGATTATTATTTTTCCATACATATTGATAACAGTCTATGCTTTCCGGCTTACTGAAAATAGAAGTCTGGATAATAAAGATTAGACGCTGTGTTGTCGCGCTGGGGGCTTCTTACTGCCATCCAATTCCTTGTCATATCAGTCGGTGGATGGATTTTTCACAGCTCTTGGCCCCCAGACAGGGTCTACCTTGCGGAATCTAAACTACTTAAGTTCCAGCAGGGAGATCAATCAGCAGGAATTTTGTTCCGAATTCCGTAGATGAGCCACTGACCCCTCATGGAATCTCCTGCTCTTTGGAGTCAGTTTTGTCAGGGCCTCAAGTATTAAAAGAACATTTACGCAGTGCTAGCTGCATGAGAACGTTCTCACGAGCCCTTACGTCAGTGACGTCACCAGAGTTCATTGACGTCACCTTATTGACATCACCGCTCGGTGCTGCAGCTGAGTTTTCAAGCTCAGCTCAGTGTCTCCTCGATTCATAGCTGACGATCATATCATGCCACCATTCAGCCAAGCAATCCAGATGTAGCAGACTTGAAGCTTGTTGTGAGACTATGGATTATCGTCAAACAGGTGTGGAACAAGGTGTTTTTTTATTTTTAATTTTACAGTTTATTAATGAGGGGGTCTTTTACACGCCTCTGCATTTCTAACCTGTGGTCTTGATGTCAGCTGACATTACAAAGCTGACAAGAACCCCACAAATATTACCCCACTTGCCAGCGCACCAGGGCAAGTAGGAAGAGCTTGACAAAGCATCAGATTCTGGGACAGCTGCGGACTGCTATTTTTAGGCTGGGGAGGGCCAATATACATACCCCTTCGCATCTGAAAACACCAGCTCTGCTTTAGCTTAGCTGTTTGTCAAAAATAATTTAATTTAAATAATTTTAAAAAACAGCACAGGGACCCCTCTAAATTTCATAACTAGCCAAGATAACACTGCACTCACAATGTCCTTTGCCTGTGCTGGTTAGCAAAAATAAAGAGGATCCCATGCCATTTTTTAAATTTTTTATTTATGATTTATTTTTTGCACAGGTGCCGACTATGAATACACTCATCATCGCACGCCTGCTCTCGCTGATATGAGCAAGACCGGTGTACAATAATGAAAGTACTACTATAAACCTTTTTAAACCGCTGGGCACAGCTGCTAGCTCACTGGTGATTGGACTCACTACTGCAGAATATTCCACTTCTTTGCTTTAACCCTTAACGATCAGAGATATTTTCATTTTTGAGTTTTTGTTTTTTGCTGCCCTTCTTTCCAGAGCCATAACTTTTTATTTTTTGGTCAATATGGCCATGTGAGGGCTTTTCTTTTTGTGGGGCAAGTTGTACTTTTGAAAGACACCATGCTAAAATTGACCTGCCATTATAATTCTCCAGGTCATTACGAGTTCATAGACACTGAACATGCCTAGGTTCTTTTTTATTGAAAAAAATCCAAAGTTTGATTTAAAAAAAATGGCGCCCTTTTCCGAGACCTGTAGCCAGCAACTGAAAATCTTGG
>JARQOD010000002.1:223840344-223901663 GCA_033576555.1 Oophaga sylvatica | reverse complement strand
ACCTGGGAAACCCCGCTGATTTTTGGGGAACCCCCGGGTTTTCAGTGGTACAAAGAAAGGAAAAACGAGGCCCCCGCTGACTTGGGAACGGGGGGGGCCCAGCAAAAAGGGGAAAAAACCCAAAAGGCCCAAAACCCCAGGCCCCGCTGACGTTACGGGCCCGGTTTTAAGCGGGGTCCCGTGCCCCCAAAGCCTCCCCGGCCCAAGAGCGTTTGGAATGGGTTTACCGAAAATGGGGAAACCTGGGGCCAAGGCCTGGGAAAAACCCGTTGAGGTTTACGGGAAACCCCGGGGACGGGTGCAAAAGGGTTTAAGACCCCAAAGAAAATTTAAAAGGGCCCCAGCGGGGCTGTGCTGGCCCCCGGGGGGGCGCAAAAGGGGAAAAAAGCCAAGGGGACAACGAGGCCCCCGCGGGTTTTTTGGGGGCAGGGTTTTTCAAAGAAAGGGAGGTCCTGTGTTTCCAAAGCCAAAAGGGGCCAGCGACTTTGCTGGAACTGGATACCGAATGGGGGCCCCCGGGCCCCAAAAGGATGCGGAAACGTTGACGGTATGGAACCCGGCCCGGGTGGGCAGAAGGTAAAGGCCAATGCAAGTAACGGGGGACCAGCGATGTAAGGGAAACCCCCGGGGGGGCAGAAAAAGGAAAAGACCCAAAAAGGGCACCCCCCAGGCCACCCGGGTTTTTTGGGGGCCCGGGGTTACTAAGGGGAGGTACCTTTTGCTCCAAAGCACTCCCAAGGACCCGGCCCCTTGCTGGCCGGTTTCGAGGTGGAGGCACTAGGCCCAAAAGGGATGTGGGAAAAAAATTTTACGGTACGGGAAAAACCCGGGCGGGTAGAGAAGGTAAAAAAAACCAATGCAAGTAACAAGGACCAGTGACGGCTGGAACCCGGAGGGGAGGAAGGAAAAAAACCCCAAAGGGACAACCGGGCCCGCTGCGTTAGGGGAACGGTTATAACAGGAGGTCCCCCGTGCCCCAAAAGCAAATAAAAAAGGGCCAGCAGACGTTTTTTGGGAAATCGGTACCGAGATGGAGGCACTAGGCCCCCAAAAGGGATGGGAGAAGGGTTTTTCCCGGTACTGGAACCCAAACGGGTTCGAAGGTACAAGACCCCAAAGCAAGTAACGAGGCAGTGACTGTGGGGAAACCCCCGGAGGGGGGGCGAAGGAAAAGGAAATTTGGGGAAAAACCGGGGGCCAGTGAGTTACTGGGCCCGGGTTTTTTTAAACGGGAAAGGTCTGGCCCCCCAAAACACTCCCCGGCCCGGGGACTTTTGTTTGGAATCGGATCCCCGGTTTGGGGGGCAGGGGGCCCAAAAAAGGCGGGTGGAAAACCCGCTGAGGGTTTTCTGGAACCCGGGGGGGTACAAAAAGGGGGACCATAAAAAAGTGTTGACGGCGCAACCCGGGTCCCCAGTTACCAAATACCAGTCCTACAGTGGGTGCTTGTCCTATTGTCACAATGGAAAAAAACCTTTTTTTTAAAAAATCCCCGCACACTGGGGTGCCCCAAAATGCAGGCCCATGGTCGGAAACCCCAAATGCAAACAAGGAAACTTATTGGAGGCTAATTGCGTTGCATCCCCGGAAACAGCGTGTGCTTTTTAACGGGGGGCGGGGGGTTCAGTCCCCCTGCCAAGATTTTTCCGGCAAAAAATGGCGGGGGTTTGGAGCCGAGGGATGAGAAGAGAACAGGGGGGGGGGGCAGGACTTTTTGAGTTACCAAGCGGGGGAAAACAGCTGAATTAATGAAACCCAGTAACAAAGGGCAAGTTTTTATGTGTAACGCACTTCCAGGAAAAACGGGCGGGTTGGAGCCAGGGTGGAAAGAAAAAGGGGGAGGCAGAGGATTTTTGGTTACAAAAGCAGGGGAACGCTGACATTATGAACCCAGTAACACAGGAGCAAGTTTTGGGGTTTGTGCTAACAGTTTTTTTGGCAAAAACGGGCGGTGTTGGGCCGGGTAGAGGGGCGGGGGGGAGGAGCGGGTTTTTTTTCCGCACACACGCGGGGAAAAGGGGACTTTAAATGAAAACCCCGTAACCAGGAGCAAGTGTTGATGTCAAAAAATTTTTAGGAACAATGGCGGTTTTGGGCCCCCCCGGGTGGAAGAGAAAAGGGTGGAGGCAGAGGACTTTTTGGTAACACGGGCGGGGGAAAAAGTGTTTAAATAAACCCCCGTAACACGGAGCAAGTGTTGCGTCAACGCCTTTAGGCAAAACTGGCGGTTTTGGGCCCCCGGGTTTGGAGGGGGAAAGGGGTTTAAAAAGGCCCCGCAGGACTTTTTGGTCACACAGGGGGGAAAAAGCTGACTTTTCAAAAACCCCAGTAAAAGGAGCAAGTGTGACTGTCTACAGCACTTCCAGGCAAAAACCCTGGCGGTTTTGGGGAGCCCCGGGATGAGAAGAGAACAGGGTGGAGGGCGGGAAATTTTTGACATACAACAGCGGGGGAAAAGGGGGGGCTTACTAAACCCCCAGTAAAACAGGGCAAGTTTTTGACTGTGAAAAAGCACTTTGGGGAAAAAGGCGGGTTGGAGCCAGGGATGGAGGGGACGGGGGTGGGGAGCGGGGCTTTTTGGTAAAACAGCGGGGAAAAAGCTGACATTACTGACCCCCCAATACACAGGAAAAGGGGTTTTTACTGTGTAACACCCCTTTCGAGCAACACTGGCGGGGTGGACCCCCGTGAAAGGGGGAAAGGTTTGTTTAAAAAAAGATAAGTTTTTTCCCTTTTTTTAAAGTCAATTTTAAAAGGGTCTATACTTCAAACAAAAAAAAAATAATTTACTACCATAAGATGTGATTTCATTTAAAAAAATATCTGATAAATAAAAAATTGACAAAATTAAAAAAAATCATTAAAATGTTGAACAGCAATGAAAACCCCCAAAAAAAAAAAATTTGTTAAGGAATCTGCTATACGGTTGTAATAAAAGTACAAGTAATTTTTAAAAAAATTTTAAGAGGATAAGTAAACATTTTTTTAAACCTTTTTTTTGTTAGACAAGAATGCTGACTTCAAAAACCCTATTTAGCATTAAAGTTACTGTGCATTAAAAAATGTTACATTTGCTAAAAAAAGTCAAAAACGTTTTAAAAAATAAATTTCCATAAATAATACTTTGTGCCAATTCTTTTTTTTAAAAAAAAAAACCCCTTTTAAAAAATGATAGTGCATAGTGAAAATTGTATTTATTAGTTTTTTAGCGATACGATTCCCCCAAGTATCGGGTATCGGGCCCATAATTTGTCTATGGGGTTTCGATACTTATTTCCCCATATTTTTTGTTTACGGTCCCCGGGAAACGGGATTGTCACTGTCACTGTCGTGTGTCGGGGGGTTTTTGTCAAAGGAAAGTCGGGGGCACTTACCTGGCAGAAGATTTTCCCCCGGGGGTCCGGGTGGCTGCTTCGGGGGCCCCCCTCATCTTTCCCCGGCGGACATGCATTTTCCCCCGTAATGCAGTGATGCTGGGTAACCCCCGGGGGGGAAGCAGTTTAGCCCCATGCGCACCCCCCGGGGGAACAGGTTTTAAACGTGCTGCTGGATGACGGCTTGCCTGTCATTCGAGTAGCAGAGCTGGTTCTGGGACTGCGTTACTATGGACTGCGTGGCAGGTTTTTTTACTGTTGGTTTTTTTTTTTTCTTTTTTTTTCAGGAGATCGATGGGTGCAGGAAGGGGTATAATAAAATTTTTAAAAAGAAAAAATGTGTTGTCTCTTTTATTTCATTAAAATCTTTTTTTTGCTTTGTCTTTTTTTTTAACATTTAAAAACTTTGGGATTAATAATGGACGGTGTTTTGACACCTTTTCCATTTTAAGGGTTATTGTCCCCTGCAATCAACGGTGACAAAACCCCTTTTCCCCATTGCCACCGCTGGGGGCGGGGAAAGGGGAAAGGGGGTAAGTGCCAAATTGGCACTTTTTTAAGGCCCAAAATGTGGGGCTGCTGTAGCTGGATTTTCGGCTTTTGGGGCCCAAAAAACCCGGGCCTTGACAGTTTTTAATCCCGGGGCCCGCAGCAGTCTGCTTTTATTTGGCTGGTTAAAACAAAAAAGGGGGGGCCCCCCCTTTTTTTTTTTTTCGGGGGACCCTTATTTTTGTTAACCAGCAAGAAGCAGATGCTGGGGGCCGGTATTTCGGTTGCAGGCCAGGATTTGGTCCTTCCGCCTAAAAAAACCGGCCCCTCGGGTTTTTTTTTTTTCATTGGGGGGGGGGGTTTTTTAAAAAAAATTTTAGGGGGGGGGAACCCCAACCCCCCAATTTTTTCCCCAAAAAGGGGGGACCCCCCTTTTTTTTAAAAATTTTTTTTTCCCAAGTATGGCTGTTTGGGGCCCCGGGTATTTTCAGGGGGCAAGGTCCATGGTTTGGCCCTTAACACCTAAAAAACCGGCCTAGCGGTTTGCTTCATCGGCGGGTTTAAAAAAAAGGGGGGGACCCCCCAAATTTTTTTTTAAGGGGACCCCATTTTTGTTAACAAAAAGAAAAGAGTGCTGTGGCGGTTTTCGGCGGGAAAGGGGGGCCCGGCTGGCCCACAGGAAAAAAACCTCGGGGGCCCCCCGCCCTGCGTGGGGGCCCTGATTTAAAAGGCAGGTCGCGGGGCAGGGGGGGCGGTGGCCCCGGGGCCGTGCTCTGAGGGGCCACCCGAGTCGAAAATTTCAGGGAAACCCCTTTTTGCGGCAGAGAGGGGAACGATTTTCCCCGCTCTGCCGCCAGAGTATGGGGCCTGAAAAAGGCGTTGGGGGGGCCCCGGGTGCCAAAAAAGGGGGCCCCCCAACCTCTCGGGGGGGCAGCTGTATCGGTGGGTGGTTGGGGGGGGGTTGGGTGTGATTAGCTGTGAAAGGGTGTGGTGGGGGCGTGGCTTAAAAAATTTTGGGGCGCGCTATGCGCCCGCGCCTTAAACCCTTTTTGTTTCAAAAATTGGGAGGTATGCTGTATGACCTTCCCCCACTTTGGGCTTCTCCCATGTGGGGGAGGTGGTCTCTGAGGGATTCTCCCCAACCTGGGGTAAAAAATCCACCAACCCGACAGCTGTGGTGCAACGTGGTGGCCTAAAATTTGCTGCAGAGGGGCAGCATGCCCCCGCCTTTGTCCCTCTTTCCCTTCTTCAAAGGTTGGGAAAAATATGATGGTGGGGGCCCCGAATATTTTTTTTTTGGTGGGCCAAATACTCAGTCGCGCGTGGCAAGGTCCATGGATCTGCTCCTTAAAAACCAAAAAAAGCCTCAGCAGGGGGCGTACATAAAATCATGGGGGGCCCCCAAGGGAAAAAACTGAATGGCCCCCCCCCAAAAAAAAAAAAACCCCCGCCCTTTTAATGTAAAGTGCCAGCCGTGAGGGGGGCACCTTTTTAAAAAAAAAAAGTATTTTTCCCCCAAATTTTTGCCCCTAGATGCTCCTGATAGGCCCCTTTGCTGCGCAGCTGCTGCAACCAAAAAAAAAAAAAAGACTACTCCCTTTCGTCGTGGGGGCCAGGTGCCCGGGGTCCTGGCGGGGGGGGGGACACCAGTTCCCCTTTTCACGCTCGTCGGGCCCCGGCACCTGAGTATTCCGTCCTCTCCATGTGGTGCCGTGTCTTGGGGGGGCCCCCAGCAGTGAATGATGGGGAGAGGGGCGGCGCGCAATACGATGTCATGCCCCCTCTGCCTGAAATTCCCCCAGAGGAGGAGCAAGGTGGAACGGGACAGGAAAATCCCTTATTCACCCTTCTGCCGGCGGGTCTGTGCCCCTGTCTTCTCCCGGTCTCCCCGCAGGTTCAGCGGTCAGGGGGGCCATTAAAAAGTCAAATGTGCGTTTTCATGACTGAAATTGAGCGGTACCCCTGACGCAAAACACGGCGTCGGACCCCGTGGGAAAAGAGCGGGGCTGCGACCCCGCACCGGAGGGGTGAGTATAAGAAGAGTGCGTCCCCCCCCCCCCGACCCCCTGGTAGTAGTGTCAGCCGCTACCCGACCGTCGGGGTCCCCTCATCCCCGGGCCCCATAGCGGTTGGTTTTTTTCATTCCGGTACGCCATGCTCGCACCCCTTTTTCATCAGGGGGTTAAAAAAAAAATGGGGGGACCGAGCCATTTTTTTTCGAAGGGAACCCCTTTTTTTGTTAACATTCCCCCTGACGTATGATTGTGCCCTGGTGACCAAAAGTAAAAGTGGAAACCCCATCAATTAAGTTTTTAAACTTCTTTGTCAGCCAGGGGGGAATATTATTTGGGGGTTTACTGTGAGGCTGAGCTTTAGCTGCCCCCCTGCAGTAAACATTCCCTTTTGAAGGATTCCCCCGTGGGACTGACTGTGCAGGGGGATGGTAAAAAAATTTTGCTTTTTTTTTTTTTATTTTTATTACGGGAAATGTTTTTGCGTAAAATAAAAGGGGGAAAAAAAAACATGTGTTTTTTTTTCAAAAAATGTTTTTAATTAAAGTGTGTTGTTTTTTTTTTTTTTCTAAAATGGATTAAAAATTGTTTTGTCAATTTTGACAGCTCCAATTTTAACCTGGCTTAAGGTCACCTTTCATTGCAATGTGGTTTAACCCCATTTTAAACCCCTTGCCACCGTAAGGGAGGGGAATAGAGGGCCCCAAAGTCCCCAAAAAGGGGCGAATTAATTATAGATTTGTCTTTTTGGGGTGTCTGGGGGAATTTTTGAAAACCGGGGGGGGCCAAAAATGGGGGCCCCCTCTGGGCTATTTTACTGCCCCATTCGTGGCTTTTCTGTTGGTTGCGAAAATTGGGCGGGACCCACGATTTTTTTTAAAAAAATTTTAATTTATTTTATATATATAAAAATTTGTCATTGAATTTGTGACAATATATATTTATAATTTATATTTTAGTTTTTAACTTTACTGTTAATAGCGCTAATTCAATTGAGGCTTTTGTGAAAATCAGAACCCCAGGGAAAATGACACTTGGGTACATGGGGGTTCATGTCTTTTATGCCCCTTTCTATTGTTTTGCACAAACAATAAATAAGTCTTGTGTGCAAAAATTTCAACCTGTGGGGTTAATTAAAAAGGTTTAAAATTCGTAGAAAAAAAAGTCTTTTTTTTTTTTTACACAATTTACACCTTTTTAACCTAAGGTGTAAAAATTTTTGCCACATAGAGATTAATTGTTTGTGCAAATCAGTTGAAAGCATGGAAAGACATGGAAACCCTATGTACCCAAGTGTATTTCATGTGGGTGTTTGTTTTTCCAGAAGCCGGCTTTTACCCGGAAATAATTTTCAGGGATATTTTTATGTAGAAGTGTTATAACTATAATTATGTATTTTTATATGTCACAATGACATTATTATTAATATAATATATATTTTCTTGTGTGTTATTTGTGTTTACAAGGAAATAAAGTTTTTTTTTATTGCGATTTTTTGTCCTAGCTTACGGGACTTCGGTATCGGAAATCGGATATCCCGTATTTAGTGTATCGGCGTTACCATTCCGATCCGATTTTTTAGATATCGGCGTATCGCTCAAACTACTATTTATGCCGATGTGGATTGCAAGCATGACAAGGATAGATAAGGTTATATAGATGAGACTGCATGCCAAGATGGTGAATGGCGATGTAATATGTACCTAAAAAAGTGTGCGGATAACATATTTTTTTTTAAGTTTTAAAACAGGGTACGGATGTATGCTTGCGCCTTTGTTTGGAGCCAGACTGTTCCCTGCTGTGAGCGTTGGGTGTGAAAGTTGTGGCAGGTTCAGTGTCTGAGGTTTTCTTTTTTTGGGGTGCGATCAGGCCCATTGTTTTCAACCCTTTTTGGGGGGTAGTCTGTGAGGTGTGTAAAGGACATCCTTGAAATTTTTCTTATTGGTGCTGCCCATTTATTTAAAAAAAAACTAAAATCTATTATGTTCGCGTTCCTCCGTATACAATAATTTTGGGTTTCTAAAAAAAACTTTGAAGTAAACCAAGGGGCCTTTCAACCTAGTAAAAAAAGTTGTGTGCATTTTCTCGCAGTTTGGGGAATAACACAATTGGGGGTTTTAACTTTTCAGACTTTCTTTATCAATTACCAAGATGAAAGGTTTGGATTTTAAAGGCACGTGGTGGGGCGGGAGTTTCAGGGGCGGGGACGTGGGGATTCTGTGGCTCGCCCCCCCGGGGAACAGATCCACCTTTTTTTCCCTGAGGTTCCTTTATGGCATTTTGTTGGAGGTCGGGTACCCCCTGCTGGGGAAGAACAAATTTAAAAACGTTGTTGGTTGGATGCAGCCAAAGCAGATTCAATTGCTTCACCCCTTCGGCCAAAAACATGTTGAGAACCATTTTTCTTCCCCTAAAAAAAATTCCCAAGGCATCAGAGAGTTCTGTAAAGGGGCCGCTGAGTGTCTGCTTTGTTTGAATCTGTTTGGGTTGCAAAACGGGGCCCCAAGCGCATTTGGAATGTGAAGAAGAGGGAGTATGCAGGATGCGCAACGCTGTGTTTTTTGAATTGAAGGGGGGTGACCCCGTGCGATGGCAGCACACCCCAGAAGAAATTGTGTGATGAGACAGGTGGATTTCTGTTTTTGCATGGTGTGGCCCGACCACCCAAAGCGAGGTGTTGGAAGGGGGCAGTGGGAGAGGGCCCCAAAACCCAAATGGGTGGGGGAACAGGAAAAGGGGTGGGGCAGTCAGGAATAAAAATAATAAATTTTTTATATAGGCCTCAATTCGCAGGCTTTTCAGTTTAGCAGTTTAGAACAAAAACATAAAAAAACGGAACAATAAAAATTAAAAAAAAGTGCCCGCTTGTGAAGCTTAAAGTTCAAAAAGGGGGGGGGGGGATAAAAAAATAGGTGTTTTTATCAATGGTGCATTTCCCCAAGATGGTCCAAACCCCTTTTTAGGGAGTGATGGATGGATGGGATAGTGAATGGGGACAACCCCCACTTACAATAGAATGACTTTGATTAGTGAATGGTGGGGCCGTCTGAACAAAATGTGTTTTGAGGGGGCGCCGGGAAACCAGCTAATTGCGGATAGTCCTAATTTCTTGGGGTGGAAATTCCAGGGATTGGCGCAGACGGGAAGTTTGGAATCGGGGTGGGGGTACGGTTAGTGCAGAGGTTAGTCGAAGGCGTTTGCAGAGCGCAGCAGTCGGTTAGGCCGATAGTTAATGGGGGGAAAAGTAGGGGGTGCTGCACTGGGGAGAGCTTTGTGGGTGACAACCGTATTTGAATTGGAACTATAATGAATGGGCCCCAGTGTAAGGGACTGGCGAAGGACTCTATGAAGGACATCTGCCCGTTTGGTGCGTTTGATGAGTAAACGCGGTGGGGTGCAGATATGCATAGTCAGCCTGACTGCCCCCCCTTATCTGCCGCTTAAAAAAACACGCAAGCATAAGGGATGAGGTTTTGAAGAGGGGGGATGAGGAGTCCCCAAATTCCATCACCTTCTGGACAGTCAGCGAAAACGGGGTTTTCCTCACAAGGGGGTGGGCAGGGCTCTTTGTAAGGAGGATGGGAGGAGTCAATGGGGAGGAAGACATCGCTCCGAGGGAGGTACACAAGTCTAGTCAGTATGTATAGCGAGGGTGGGGTGATGCGAGAGGGGATGACCCTCTTGCAGGGGACGGTTTTTCTTGGCCTTTGGGGAGGACTGCAGAACATGGTTGATTTCATGCTGCAGTGCCTGAAGAAAACGACCGCCCATGCCCCTTTTCTCACCCCGTCTGTTATTAGGTGTCCACCCTCTTGCCCCCTCGTACCGTGACAACTTACAAAGCCTCATCCCCACGTTGAACCGGGAGCTAAAATGGGGGGTGTACCAAGGACAAATGGTGCAAATCATAATGTTCTCCATTCCAGCCGAGAGCACTGTGCTGTACTGCTTTACAAAGCAGCTGTGTGCGTCAAAGGCAGGGGAGACAGCTCTGCAACAAGGGAGCACAAAGCGCCCTCTGCACAGGGCAAGATGTTATGATTTGGTGTGGGGGCAGGGCAAAAAAAGGCATTACACAGAGGGTTTGGAATCTTTGGGTTTGCAGTACCTTGACTAACCACCACAACTAAAGGCAGCCGTGGGCGTACCTCATTGGTCCTGACGCCTGTCACACCCTGAGAAGTAACTAAAACCTAAAATAAAAGAGGAAAGCTATTGCCCGGGCAGATCCCCAAAGAAAATAAAGCCCCAAAATGAAAATGGCGGTTAGACAAGAAAAAATTTTATGAAAACAGACAGGAAAATAGTAGAGCAACGTTGGGGCCCCAAAACTTCCTAAATAGAAAAGGTAGGAAGGGCACTTACTGCAATCCCAAAAAAAACCCCGAAAAGTACCCAAATTATAATTACAAAAACACCTGGTCACAGACCTTACCACCTAAATTGTTCTCTGGTGTAAAAAAACTAAACAGCGCCCTGAAAAACTGGAAAAGGCAAATGAAAAAAACAAGTGGCTGAACTAAACTGAAAAGGAGCACAAAACCCCAGGGGACCGGCGACCCCACAGAAGTGCAGGGACAAAATGCAAAAAACAAGCACAAAAAAATAAAAGAAAAAATTCTTTTGTTAGCAAAAGATGCGGCCGAACGCAAGCTAAAAGTGTACAGGAATCAAAGTTGGGCCCCGAAACATTGATCACCCGGAACCCCTGATGGGAGGGAAAAACCCCCCTTATTTTAAGACCGTCAGTAACACCTGACTCCAATCTTCACAAATCTTCATTGGATAGTTCGTACTGTTTTAAACCCCCCAGAGGGGATTCTGTCAGAATTCATTTTAGCACATTCACAACAGCAAGCCAGTATGTTCCAAATGTGGCAAAGTTTTTGTGGCAGCGCCACCAATGTCTACCCATCCGGACGGTCCCGTCAGCAGGAGGCAAAGTTTTTCCGAAGATGGTGCCGATACTGTTTGCCTCTCAGTGTACTCCCGATGGCTCTTACCCATTCAAGTTTTGGGTCTCTAAGCTGGATAAATGGCCAGAGCTTTGCCAGTTTTGATTGGGGGGTGGGTGGCTTGCCTGTGCCAGTGAAATTTTCGAGCGCTTCTTTAGTGCTGCAGGTGGTGTACTAACAGGGGCCGTCGCATGCGACATCCTCCGATAAATGTAGACCGGCTTACTTTTTCTGAAAATGAAAAAAGGTGGATCTCGCTGAAATTTGCCTGCCGGTTTCAGATTAAATAAGGTTGGCAACGTTTCCATGTTCCGGGTTTTGTATCTTTCTACCACCTGATCTACTCCTGGGGTACCACATGCCAGTTGTGCTCAGAGGCGTGTCCACGCAATCACAAGCTATAGTGTTAGTGGGGTTCAGTAACGCCGCTGTTCCCCTGCTGTGTGTTTGGGAAAAATTAATGTGCTAATCCAAATTAAAATTCTAACATCTCATACTAGGCCTCTGCCTAACCCCTTGACCTGGGCTTCAAACCGCCAGTTGTGCTCAGAAGTGTTGGATTACAGATCAAAACAATGCGATGTGTTTGTGGGGTCAGTAACGCTGCTGTTCCCCTGCTGTGTGTCGGCAAAAAATTATGCTGCTAGTACACATGTTGAAAAAACATGACATGTTTAAAGTGGCTATCTACACAAGATAAGAGGTTTCCCCTTATTTCTAGCTATAAACAAGTGAAAAAGGTCACCTTTTAAAACCCATAAAATTATTATTTGTCCAAATCTGAAAACAAAATAATTGTGAATATTACTGCAGATACCACATGTCGAACACAAATGCTAACACAAAAGCTACTTATGCTATAGGGTACTGATGGTGAACCTTGTCATCCATAACTTAGACAAATCAACTCACATCATGCCTCAAATGCTGCAATGTTGGAAGTGCATAATGTGGGTTGAACTTTGACAACAGCTGCAGTGCGAAGGTTAGCCTTCAGTCTTCTTGGCTTTTAAATAAAAGCATACAAGTAATATAATAAATCCATGTTTGATTAAGGGACGTGTGTACACCTGTAATATTGTGCAAACATTGGAGTAGGACTAGTCCTCTTTTAACATTTATATTTTTGTCATTTGAAAAAATAATATTTAATTAAAAATTTAAACAAACCCATATCATAAAGGTCCATCATGTAAACATGAGAATCGGTAACAAAAATCATGCATTCCTTGTTAAAGTCAATATGCATAGTCACAATAGCAAAAATATATACCTGTAAGTGGTGCTGAAACAAGGGAAACAACTGATAGAAAAGGTGAATGATATTAGTTATCAGGACATGAATAGCGACACCTGTACAATGTCGATATAATACTGTACCTTAACAAAAAGGCTGTTTGCAACCCAATGTATAGTATACGGTGGAAGAGGTCGCACACTAATAGATTTGAGTTATTTGAAATAGAATGGAGCAGCACCAATTAGAGAAAAATGTCAAGGATGAGGCAGTGACACACGCTCAGCAGACTACAACCAGCATTGTTTGAAGAATAACTGGAGCGTGATCTGCACTCCAAAAATGAAAACCTCAGACTACAGTGAACACTGCACACAACTGTTCACTAGCTGTGAAAGGCCCCTTTGTGTACTTCTAGACTGTTTGCAAACCAATGTATTGTATACGGATGGAAGCGCGTCACACTAATAGATTTGAGTTATTTGAAATAGAATGTAGCAGCACCAATTTGAGAAAAATGTCCAAGGATGAGGCAGTGGCAACGCTCAAGCAGACTAAACCAGCAGTGGTTGAGAACTAACTGGAGCGTGATCTGCACTCCAAAAATGAAAAACCTCAGATACAGTGAACATGCACACAAACTGTTCACTAGCTGGAAAGGCCCCTTTGTGTACTTCTAGGACTGTTTGAACCAAATGTATTGTATACGGTTGGAAGCGGTCACACTAATAGATTTGAGTTATTTGAAATAGAATGTAGCAGCACCAATTAGAGAAAAATGTCAAAGATGAGGCAGTGGCACACGTCAACAGACTACAACCAGATTGTTTGAAGAAACTAACTAGGAGTGTGATCTGCACTCCAAAAATGAAACCTCAGACTACAGTGAACACTGCACACAAACTGTTCACTAGCTGTGAAAGGCCCCTTTGTGTACTTCTAGGACTGTTTTGCTACCAATGTATTGTATTACGGATGGAAGCGCGTCACACTAATAGATTTGAGTTATTTGAAATAGAATGGAGCAGCACCAATTTGAGAAAAATGTCAAGGATGAGGGCAGTGGCACACGTCAGCAGACTACAACCAGCATTGTTTGAAGAACTAACTGGAGCGTGATCTGCACTCAAAAATGAAAAACCTCAGACTACAGTGAACACTGCACACAACTGTTCACTAGCTGTGAAAGGCCCTTTGTGTACTTCTAGACTGTTTGCTACCAATGTATTTGTATACGGATGGAAGGCGTCACACTAATAGATTTGAGTTATTTGAAATAGAATGGAGCCAAGCACCAATTTGAGAAACAAATGTCAAGGATGAGGGCCAGTGAACACGCTCAGCCGGACTACAACAAGCATTGTTTGAAGAAACTAATGGAGCGTGATCTGCACTCCAAAAATGAAAAACCTCAGATACAATGAACACTGCACACAACTGTTCACTAGCTGTGAAAGGCCCCTTTGTGTACTTCTGGACTGTTTGGCAACCAATGTATTGTATACGGATGGAAGCGCGTCACACTAATAGATTTGAGTTATTTGAAATAGAATGGAGCAGCACCAATTTGAGAAAAATGTAAGGATGAGGCAGTGACACACGCTCAACAGACTACAACCAGCATTGTTTGAAGAACTAACTGGAGCGTGATCTGCACTCCAAAAATGAAAACCTCAGACTACAGTGAACACTGCACACAACTGTTCACTAGCTGTGAAAGGCCCCTTTGTGTACTTCTTAGTGTTTGCAACCAAAAGTATTGGATACGGATGGAAGCACGTCACACTAATAGATCACTGTTAATTTCAATTGAATGGAGGGCACCAATTCCACAAAAATAAAAAAAAAAGAGTCAGTGAGTGACACGTGCAATGACTACAAAACAGCGTTGGATGCAGAGCAAACTGCAGCGTAACTGCACTCCCACACACACCTTGCACAGAGCTGTGAAAACAACACTGCAAGGAAAAAGGATGATTTACAGAGCGGTTTCTCAAATAGCCTGCCTACAGAACAATTCACAAAACGCTATCTCTGATGTCCCTCAGAGTCAGCAGAAGCAGCGTCCTGTCCCCTAACTTAATTCACAGCACAGTGACGGTTTAAAAAGGCGGCGGCGCTTTTATAGTGCATTCTGACACCATTTCAGCATCCAATCACAGCCATGCCATTAGTTAACATGACCGCAGCATTACAGGATGTGCCCACACTTCGTAGGATTCCTCATTGGCTGTCTAAATCACATTGCCTCTCAAAGAATTATGGGAACTTCCGATTCCGGTATACGATATATGAAAAATATCGGAACTAAGTATCGGAATTCCGATACAGCGAATATCGGCCGATACCCGATACTTGCGGTATCGGAATGCTCATCTCTAATTCTCAGTAATTAACAGCCCAAAATAAAGGTGAGGCGCAGGAATGCTGCATAATTAAAAGCATAAGCAGATATTGGTCTCTAGGTTTCTAATATTATGGGACAAATTTAGATTTTACTATATTATGCTATGTTATAACTACACTCTGGAAGGATTCTTAATTCACTACTAGTAGGATCAGTTCTTGGAAAGCATTTCTCCTCCTAAGCACTTTAGACATGTCACACATATAAGAGTGGTCTGCCTATTTGAATATGCACTCATTCGCTTTAAGCTTCTTGCGAGAAAAGTACATTACAAATGGTTGTTGCTGAAATAGGTTTCTAGAAATCTTGTTCATTTCAACACAATGTGCTGCTACTTCTCGAGTGCCCTGTTTCATCAAGGCAAGTGTAATGTGGCGCAGGGCAGTAGCTGCACATTGTTTTATTTCCTTCTCTAGGCTCACTTGCCCATGCCCAGCTAGCATCTCTACCTTCACCGTGACCTAGCACAATACTTTAGGAGTGTCTCTGGTCCCAAATAACGGTATCACTGTCCAATAAGTGGGAGTCCTATACCTCAACCCGTGGTTCTGTGTCTTCCTTTCCCTTCGGGAACTAGTTTGCCCCTATGGCCGTTACTTATCTTCTTTACTTGCTAATGGTTTGGAACTACCTCCCACAGTACTCTCTTCATCTCACATTTCCCTGTTCTATCCTGACCTGTTGCCTCTCTCTCTTGCGAACTTGGGGACGTATATTGTCAGGACCCATCTCTGGGGCACTATTTTGTCCTTCTGTCACTTTTCCTTTCTCTAATCCAGAACTCACTGTCCACTGCCTCGATCTTCATTCACATCAGGGACACCAATCTCACACGTCCCTGCTGACTACTCAGACCCAAGGTCTGTTTCTGTTGCATGCTGGGTCCTATCTTGCTCACTACCAGGATGTCCTCACTGATCTTGCTGCATAGCTCTCCCTCTATATCCATACCTACTCACTATCCGCTGCTGTGCAGTTCACAACTCTATCATATAGCAATGTAAAACATTATAATTAGAATTGAGCGAATTTGTTCAGATTCAGACGCTGAATCTGAATTTGCCATATTCGTGCTATATTGGTACCCTATTCTTGCCGAATATATGTTTGATGATCGGTTCCAAACATATTCGGTAATTTCTACTCCCATTGACTCTAATAAAGTTCGGCTATGTTTGACAAACATTGCAAAAACAATATTCACTGCTGATCGTATTCAGAACCGAATCTGAACAAATTCACTTACCTCTAATTATATAATTAGAGATGAGGAAGCAGTAAAACGCTTGAATGCTCTTTAGTTGAACAGAACAATTCCTAACCCTCATATGCTCGTTTTGAGTAATGAGTATAATGGAAGACAATGGGAAATCTGAGCATTTTTCTGGCAGACTTTATAAGGAGGTCCGGGGTGCAGTCAAAATGTTGAAATGGATGGAAAAAGTGCTGGATGGAAGGAGAACAGCATGGAAGCATTTCTGGCACCCAGATCGCTGCTGAGAACAATGGTGTCACACTTTTACTCCACTTTAAAGAGTGACAATAAAACATTCCAAACTGTTGAGAAATTGCATTTTACAGGAAAAAAAATGTTAAGAAACATTTTTTCCTTTGTAATAACTTGTTTATAAGACACGTTTTAAAAAGGATTTTAAAAAAATCTGTATGTAAATTACGTAAATTATAATTTATGTAAATTGAAATTGATTTTTTTATTAAAAAATAGGAAATTTCAGTTTAATTTGTGATGGAAGCAGGAACTGCCACTTTTACTCCACTTCAAGGACAGACAATAAAACACTCAAAATTGACGAGAAAATTGGAATTTACAGGAAAAAAAATGTGAAGAAACATTTTGTATTGTATATTGACTTGTATATTAGGGAAAATTATAATTTAAGCACAATTGAATTTTTTATTAAAAAATTGCAAATTTCAATGTAATTTATTAAGAAAGCAAGTAGTGCCAATTGTCGTGACACCTAAGGTGTCACTGGTGCTGCCTAGGGAGCGCTGTCAGGTGGCACGTGAATAAATGATCAAGGCATGCCGAGCTCAAGGACCTAAACTAAATGCAGTGAGCAGGACCTGGCATACAGCAGTCACGTGACCAGGAGGGGCGGAGCCACCACACGTGAATGCAGAGAAAGACACTGAATACACAGCGTGTAGGGCAAAAACAGAAAACGTAGTCAAGGTAAGCCGAAGCTCAAAAAGCCAGATGAGAGTGCAGTACCAAGGGACAAGACAGAGAGTAAGCGGAGACAAGGACACAAGCACAGAAGCGCACATTAATTGACGAGTCACCGTGGTCAGCAACCACAAACTGAGTATACAGAAGTATCACCGACAAACAATCCAGGAACTGCCAACATTAAATAGCCGCCTCAGAACCGAAAAGAGACTGACTAAAATTAACCCTGACCTGACCAGGATGGGGGCGGCACCATCCTGTCCAGAGTCATGACACCAACAATTAGGGACTCAGAGGGACTCAGATACACCCTGTATTAGACATAAAGGAGAGCCTCATACTCATTCTATTCAAATTGTCATGGATTGGTACGCCTAGACTCATAAAGGATATGCACTAAGTGGAAATCCTCCCAACAATTACAAGCATGGTCATCAATAAAACCTTGAAGGCACCAACTCTAATGCCTCAATCAAATATTGTGAGCAAAGTGTAGTTGTGAAACTCATACTCTCATAAAAGCTCTGCACACAGTGCAGAGTCTGCCAGTAATTACAAGCTGCTAGAAAATGAACTCGGCACTCAACTTTAGTATAGTGAGAATAAAGATTTTTATTCACAGTAGTAACACGAAACGTTTCGGTCCTATATCATGGACCTTCATCAGTCACAGATACTACTGGGAAGGGGGTTGATCCACATAGGGAAGAAAAAAAGGGGTGGATATAGCCTGTGTTGGTGGGGTGAGATGAGGAAGAGGACAATGCCTCTATTGCACTAGTAACCTGTTGTGAAGGAGTCCGGTAGTGAGGACTCACTACCGGACTCCTTCACAACAGGTTACTAGTGCAATAGAGGCATTGTCCTCTTCCTCATCTCACCCCACCAACACAGGCTATATCCAGCCCTTTTTTTTCTTCCCTATGTGGATCAACCCCCTTCCCAGTAGTATCTGTGACTGATGAAGGTCCATGATATAGGACCGAAACGTTTCGTGTTACTACTGTGAATAAAAATCTTTATTCTCACTATACTAAAGTTGAGTGCCGAGTTCATTTTTCTATTAGATACGGTGTGGGAACCTACTCTGGCACCTTCTTGGTTGTGCACACGGTTATTTTTTCAGTAATTACAAGCTGCGTCATCCATACACCCTTGAAGGCATCAACTGGAGTGCCTCATAAAAAAATTAAGAAAGTGTAGTTATCATACTTCTACACTCATAAATGCTTTGCACAAACTGCAAAGTCAGGAAAAAAGTATAAAGAAGGGTCATCGAGTCATCCATAGACCCTATAAGGCAACAACGGGAGGGTGTCATTCAAATATTCAACATTAAAAACACTTTATATGCTGTCAGGTCTAATCCAGTCTTAGTTAATTTTTATTACAGTGACACGTCAACACTTTCTACTGACAGGTGAAAGCGCCTGTCTGTAATAACCCCCCGGTGGTACTAAAAACCAATCAGACAAGACGCTAGCAGCAGGGCAGCAAAACACCTCCAAGGTAAAGAGGGACAGCTCATGCCAGGTGTCCAGCTTTGCACAAACTGAAAAGTCACGAAAAAAGTATAAGAAGGGTCATCGAGTCATCCATAGACCCTATAAGGCAACAACGGGAGGGTCTCATTCAAATATTCAACATTAAAAACACTTTATATGCTGTCGGGTCTAATCCAGTCTTAGTTAATTTTTATTACAGTGACACGTCAACACTTTCTGCTGACAGGTGAAAGCGCCTGTCTGTAATAACCCCCCCGGTGGTACTAAAAACCAATCAGGCAAGACGCTAGCAGCAGGGCAGCAAAACACCTCCAAGGTAAAGAGGGTGAACAACTAGTTCTCTTTTTTGGCAAAGATGAATGTAACGTGAGGGTCACGGGAAAGGAAGTGGTACATAAAGTCAGCCATATGTGCCAAGGTCACTACAGCCAACAATTCCCTGTCTCCATCATGAGGACTACTCTCTATCTCCTCCTCCTCTATCTTGTCCTCATTCTCCTACTCAGCCCATTCATGTAGGAAATTATGGAAGGGAGAAACTGGGAAAGAAAAAACCGAAATAGGAGAAATACACTCACATTGTTAGGCCCCTTTCACACGTCCATGTCTCCAGTACGTGTGGTGACAGTTTTCACACGTACCGGAGACACGTACACACGTAGACACATTCAAATGAATGGGTCTATGTAGATGTCAGTGTGTTTTCACGGACCGTGTGTCTGTGTGCCAAATACGCTGACATGTCCATTTTCACACGGACAAACGGACCGGAAAACGTCCCGCACACGTGCACATGGAGAACAGTGCACACTGTCCTCCGTGTGCATGGACGGCCATCGGGGAAGAAGCGGCTACTGTAAGCCGCTGTCCCCTGCAGCTTGTGCTGAAGCCTGCTGTCATTGTCCCTGCTTTGCTGTGAGCAGAGGAGAACGAAGAGCGGTGTATTAATATACCGCTCATCGCTCTCCTCTGCTCGCAGGCAGAGCAGGGAGAATGATGACTGCCGGCTTCAGCACCAGCTGCAGGGGGACAGCGCTTACTGTAGTGCTACTTCCCCGGCGGCCGTCCATGTGTCCGTGTGGTACTGATGCGGCACACGGGTGGCACATGGTTGCCACAGGTGTGCCGCACATAGTACACACACGGACACACAGACACTGATATCTCCGGTACTGGTTTTTCCGGTACCGGTAATATCAGGACGTGTGAAACCGGCCGTAGGTTGCTGAATGGCAACCAATAACAGGCATATAACAGCTGCCTCACAGATACCAGTCAAGGAAACGACCATGGATATAAAGATAAAAATGAAGGTATCACTCATGTGCTGCTGATGGCGAATTGACGATGAAATAAAATGCTTTTAAACAGGTTTAAAAGTCAACGTGTTTCGAGGCTCGCAGGACCTCTTCATCAGGACAAAACCTGGTGAGACTGTATGGTTAAGCTGTCCTTTATGCTGTGTCTTCTTGAAAAAAAGCCGCCAAACCAAGCACATGACATGTCATGTCAAAGTTCAGATATACCATGAGGATGAGCGTGGCTACTAGTCCTCTTTACTATTTCATTTGCAAACATAAAAAAATGAAATAAAAGCATTTTATTTCACTGACAATTCGCCATCAGCAGCACATGAGTGACACCTCCGTTTTCATCTTTACAGCCATATAGAAGAGACAAGATGAAGCTTGTGTGGGTACTAGCCTCTTTTGCACTATCAGCCAGTTCCTCCTCCTCTTCCTCAGCCTCCACCTTCTCATTGTTACTCAATATGTGCTGAACAGATGAGATGAGGCTGGTCTGTGTAGTATCTACCTGTCTCATGTCTTCCTCCATCTCCACCTGGTCCACATGCAAAGCTTCATGTTTGTTTGTCAGCAGCGACTGTTAAAGTAGGCACAGAAGCGGGAGCATTGTGCTGATGATAAAATCATGGCTGCTCACCATGTTTGTGGAGTCCTCAAAGTCTTGGAGAACTACACAAATGTTAGAAATCCAAGCCCACTGTTTAGTTGTTATATGTGGAGGCTGAAAAGAATACCGATAAACGAGTTGGAGCTGCTATTCCACAATTGACCTCTGCTGTTCACAAAACGTTGCCAGCATGTGCAGTGTGGAGTTCCAGCACATGGTCACATCGCACACCATTCGGTGAGCTGGCACTTGCATTCATTAGCTGTAGCAGACTTGCAGAAAAGGGTGCTGACACAGAGTACCTTGACCAGAAGCTCTGGAAAAGCTGGGTAGGTTTTCAGAAACTCCTGAACTACTAAGTTAAGCACAGTGGCCAAGCATGGTACCTTTGTGAACTTGCAAAGTTTCACAGCCACCATCAGGTTACGCCCATTATCATACACAACCATGCTTGGTTGAAGGTTCAACAGTGAGAGCCACAGATTTGTCTGGTCTTTTATTCCTTTCAAGAACTTTTCTGCGGTTTGTCTGCTAGACAAATTAGCTTCAACAGAGTTTGCAGCCACTTTGCTAAGGAAGTGCTGCTGAGCTTCCAGCTTCTGACTGATGCAGACAACATGCTCTAAGATAGCACATCGGAAATAGAGGATGAGGTGGAGCAGGAGGGGATGGAGGAACTTATTTAGGAGGTGGAGGAAATCTTGATTGAAGTAAGGTCAGCAATCTTTGGTATCAGTGGAACATATGCCATGACAGGGTGGGACTCAGCCCCGGCCTCCACAATGTTCAGTGTGCTGTCAGGGAAATGTAGCGCCTCTCTCCACAAGCACTTTTCCATGCTCTGGTGAAAGAGGCATGGGAAGGGGACTTGGCCACCCCTGGGATGTCGGTCATCAAGAATGTCATGCGCTTCCGGAACAAGATGATGGCCTTGATGTGGCTGGTGCGTGATAATATGGCCCAAGCCCAGACTGACCAGAAACATTGGTATGACAAGAATGATTATGAAAGGACCTACCAGATGGGTCAAAAGGTGTGGGTACTGGTCCTTGTACTACAGAGCAAGCTTCAGGTGGTCTGGGAGGGCCAATACCTTGTGCACCCACAGTTCAACTGCATCATGTACCTGGTCACCCTGGACCACGCCCGTGGAAGGAAGAAGGCCTTCCACGTGAACATGATAAAGGCACATCATGTACAAAAAAAGGTTGCACTCTATCATGCTAAAGCATGTCAATGTGGAATATGTGAAATTTGAATAGCAATATGGCTTTGGAGTATTAGGAAAAATTTGAGACGCTTAGCATAAAATTTGGCGAAATATTATCTGCCCACCAACCAACATCAAGGTGGTCTCAGTCTGATGGGTCCCTGACCTGTGTGAATACCTCTCTAAGGCTGATGTCTGAATTCCTGGGTGAATGTGGACACCTCTGTCAGCAATACCTGCATTTATGGGTAAGTAGGGACCTGCTGTAATTAAAATCACCACCTGGTGGGGGTGGAGTGCTCGATCAGTAAGCTAACATACAAAAGGCAAAAAAAATGACTGGCACATCCAGACTAGTGTGAATAGGTGCATACCAGGATGAGCTACCGCCATATACAATATAAAAAAAATGCACATCATGAGCTGGAGGTTTGTGCCCACCCTGTGTGCAACCTTCCCAAGGAAGGAGAGGCAGAAACCCTCCTGGATCTGCTCACCTAGGCCAAGGCGAGTGGGTCCATCGAGAATGTGTAGGTTGGCAACCAGCTCTCAAAGGACTAACGGTCCCATCTGGTGGTCTACACTCCTTCTGGGAGCTGTTCAGTAGCCTGCCCGGAAGGACTGAGACAGCCATCCATGACAGGAAGACCGGGAATCACCCCCCTGATCATGCGTTCAGCTTATTAGGTCTCTCTCGAGATGCAGCAGCATATGCGCCAGGAACATGATGAAATGCTGAAGCTGGGGGTGATCCAAGCATCCAGCAGGAAGCAGACTTTGCCCATAGTCCTCATTACCAAAAAGGACCAGTTCTGCATGGACTACAGGGGGCTCAATGCTGTGGCGGTCACTGAAGGGTTCCCCATTCCACGCATCGATAACCCGCTCAACCAGTTGGCCAGGGCTAAGAACCTGACCATCGTGGATCTGAGCCAGATATATTGGCAGATTCCCCTGACCCATGAGGGATGGGAACACTCTGCCTTTATTATCCATTTTTACTGTATGAGTCCACCATGATGCCGTTTGGCATGAAGAATGCCCCTTTCACTTTTCAGCAGATGGTCAACACACTGCTCAAGGGACTGGATGATAGTCCCATCTTCAGTCCCACCTGGGAGGATCACCTAGAGCATCTGGCACAGGTGCTCGGGTGGATCCACCTGGCAGGTTTGACCATCAAGTCGGAAAAATGCCAGCTGGGCATGAGCGAGGTTATCTACCTGGGTCACTGGGTAGGCTGTTGGTTCTGAAGCCAGAGCCTAGGAAAGTGGATGCCATTGATTCCTGGCCTACCCCCAGGACCAAGAAGCAGGTGATGTTCATCTTGGGGAGCGCCGGGTACTATAGGACCTTAGTTCCACACTACATTACACTGGCATATCCCCTAACGGACCTCGCCAAGAAGAAGCTTCCCATCACAGTCGACTGGACAGTCGCCTGTGAGAAAACTTTCTAGGCGCTCAAGACTGCTCTCTCTAGCTTTCCAGTACTACAAGCTGCTGACTTTGAATGGCCATTTGTAGCACAGACCAACACCAGTGACTGGCAATTGTATGGGCCCTAAAGTGCCTGCAGCCCTACTTATACGGGTGTGTTCAGACAAACCACAACCCCCTCAGCTGGTTACACATGGTCTCTGGGATGAATGGGAGGTTGCTATGCTGGAACCTCGTGCTCCAGCAATACCACTTCACCATTCTCCACAAAAGCGGCATGATTACAGTAGCGCTGATGGATTATCCCAGCAAGGGGAGGTTGCGGAAAGGGCACGTGGGGAAACACAGGAATGTAATACCCCCTAGCGCCCTCTAAAGTGAGGAGGTATGAGGGACAAGGGAGACACCATCTTGATTTATTAATTTCAGTCCCAATATATTATCCAGAACTCTCCCTCTGCTCACTGAACTGTGGCCCCCAACCATGTGATAAATGCACAAGTTTTCAAAAGAACAGGAACTTGCCATATGGCAAGAGAATTAGAAGCCCCATGTTAATTAATGCAAGGAAGAAATGAGCTGGAACCCCCTGCTGTCTTTTGTGCAGGGTTGCAAGCTTACACTGGGAACCCTAGATGGAGAGGACAGACACATAGAGATGAATAATGTGAGTACCTTGCAGCAGAGGGTTAAGTCCAATATACCACTAGAATCCTGGGAGCCCTCCACACACAGACCTGTATCTCATCGATCTCTAGCTGTCCCAGACACTGAGCTATCGAGATTGGCTCTCCAGAACCACTTAGCCAGCGCAAGTTTGGATTCTCTATATTGGTCAAGCCCCAACAAACCCGTTGTGACATCAGTCGTCCCGTTTGGACCTTCCACTACTAAGTTATGACCAATTCTAGATATTAGGATTTTTTCAGCTAGGTGCCAGGGGAGTAGATTTCAGTTCAGCCCAGAGGGGTAGTGGCAAATATAGGAGGGGGCGACCTAGGGGTTAAAAACTAGCTACACCAGAAACTAAGAAAGTACCTTTTGATTTTGAGTGCTTCCTTGGATCCACATGCTACAAGAACTGGTAACTTGACACATGCAGCTAACTGTAATCCCATACCTAAATATGTACTTCTGGCTGTAATATCTGTATGTTACTCTGTAAATATTTACATTATCTAGTGTGCCTTTCTGCAATAAAAATATCAATTAATTTTGGGCTGCTCTTTTACCTCAAATCCCGATTTCCCACATCCGTGAGTCTGACTAGTACTTATACGCTACCTGGGTTGGTTTCTGACCCAATATAAGATTGTTAACAGACTGGGATTATATCTAACGAGGAACTGGTGGCAGCCTACCGCTTTGATGTTATTGGGGAATCTTGGCAGTGACAGACCAGAGGTTTATATATGTATTTTCCCAGCCTGGGACTGGTGATATATGTATACCGCCCTCACTGCAGAGCGCCCTGATGACATGTACATTACAGGGCAGCCTCTCTGGTGACTACTTATCCTAGGTGCAGTTCCCTGACTGACCTGAGGGTAAGGGGACGCAAGAGAGTGGTGTCTCTGTAAGCTCACAGATTAGTGATGGCGGTGGAATATCTGTATCCCCCAGCTCTTGTTCGTCATAAAGGGTAATACAGTAATCCTCTTCAGGTGTCCACTACTCCTTCTCCTTCCTCGGTAGCCTGTGGGACTACCTCCACCTGCTTCCTCGAGTCCGGTTCCCAGGTACCTGGTCTGTAAGTGACCCAGCTTTGGGTAGTGCCAGAGCCCCCGACATATAGAAATGGGTGACAGCCCCCCATGTCACATGCACCATCTCCTGCTCCCACATAGAAAGTGGGGAATCCCAAGGACAGTATGTCCTCTCGGGGTTGGTAGTAGCCAAGGAGCCTCTCCCAGGAATGTTCATTCCTCAAGAAGACTTAAACCTGCTCCCTAACTCCTTGGATCACACTCACCACATGCCAGCAATGTTGCCGTACCTTGCGTCTACTGGACCTGATAGCATTTTTCCAGGCCCTGTCCTGGCTCACCACCTTGTCTCTTTCGATCAGCCTAGGCCCCACAGTCTGCTCACCAGTTCCTGGATCCTGGCTCTCCCATCCAATATCCGCAAGAACTTCAGCAGTGAAGGCTACAGCCTGGGTTCGGGCCTTAGTGGTTTTGGAAAAGCGTCTAGTTCCAGACCATAGGCTCTTGCTATCTCCACTGTCTCGCCAGCTTCCATTGCCTCTGATATTCCTCTAGTCACTCCCTTGGTATTCTGCCATCTTTGTCACCCACTAAGCATGTTACACTGTATGGATGATTAATTGAATACAGGAACATTTTTGCATGCTTTTTTTGGAGACTTATATGCCACAGAAATGTACCCCACATCACAGAGTACTCTATGGATGAATAAGTGAATGCAGGAAAAAATGCCTTTTTGGAGTGTTCTATGCCACATAAATGTACCCCAGAGCACGGAATACTCTATGGATGAGTAAGTGAATGTAGAACAATTTTCCAATGCTTTTTTGGAGTGTTATATGCCACAGAAATGTACCCAGAGTATAGAATACTTTATTGATGAGTGATAAAATACCGAAACATTTTTGAATGCATTTTTTAAGTGTTAAATGCCACAGAAATGTACACCAGAGCACTGAATACTCTATAGATGAGTAAGTGAATGCAGAAAAAATTTTGAATGCTTTTTTGGAGTGTTATGTGCTACAGAAATGTACTCCAGAACACTTAATACATTATGGATGAGTAGTTGAATCCAGAAAAATGTTTCAATGCTTTTTTTGTGTCTTATATAACACCAAAATGTGCCACAATTCACATAATACTCTATGGATCACAATATAGTCATTTTTTCCACACACAAAAGAAAAGAATGTGTTCAGCTTCAGCAGATGTATATACAGCAACAGACTGCAAAACCCTAATCCCTGCCTAGAGACTGTATTCAACCACTCTCTCTGCTCCTTCAGCTCTCTCTGCCTATGCTAAATGCAGAATGTATCTGATAAAAAACAGAAAAGCACAAGATTAACCCTTAGAATGACTGTTAGTGTAATGGTTTAGCTTCCGCACCAGAATCAACACTAAAGGACTCTGATTAGTTAAACTGTGCACACACAAGCCTGGACAAACACGCTCTCCCTTCAAGAACAACTGTCACAGAGCTATGCAATGGCATCAGTGTACCGAGCATCGTAGTACCTGTCCTTTTATAAACCTTGATGATGTCATATGGCCAGCCAATCAAGATGGCTATGGCATTACAGCAACTAACATTCAATCCCTGCATGCTTGTTGGCCATTAACAGGTGCCAAACATGTGAGGCGGGAATTCGAGTTTGAAATCGAGCACCGGCTAATACTCGCCGAGTAACGAGCACATCCAAACATGCAGATTCTCGAATGATATCCGAGTATCACCGAGCATGTTTGCTCATTCCTAATTATAATACATCACATCACAGCACATATCAATAAGGGGAACAAGGGGAACGCGGGCATAACTTCCATCTTCTTACGCAAAGATAACATGAATCTGATTTCTCACTCTCCATAGAACTTTTATGACTTGTCTTAATAGATACACAACTTTTTAAACATCAAGTAGGATAGTTTGTTACCTTGTTTGCGGTTTCTTTTTTAGACCAGTGGAATAATTCCTGTATATGTCTCTTGTGTCAGTAGTATTAACAATTTTGAATAATCTCCTGGTAACACAAAAATCTATGTGTCTGTTTCTGCTAGCTCAGTGAGATTAAAGACTTTATCTGGGATTTTTATTTTGATGTTTCTGCTCTGCTTTGTTGACAGGGCATGACTGCCAATTTCATGTTGACTGACAGCCGACTCCCTGCTGCCTAGCTGCTGAGAGCCAACTGTCAATCAGCATGAAGTTGGCCATGGTGCCCCATAAAAAAAGCAGAAAAGAAAAGGAAGAGCTGCTCTGTTGGCAATAGGTCAAATGAAGTAGCATAATCGCTAGCAACAGCAGAATGTGCCAGCAGAGATTGGCTCTAGGCAAAACAGACATGTAGTTATCAAGTACCTGCATTTAAGCTCTTTACCCCATAGTAAAAAAACAAGCAATTCCCAGATAGCCCATTTAATACTGTTCATTTACCTGAAGGTCCACTATTTAAATATGGCCTAGAGTTTACATGGGAATTGTTCTTTCAACAAGCTTTACATACAGGAGAATGTAAGAAACTTTGTATATATGCTATCAGAGAACTATTCTTTCTCCACTTATGAACTTCTTCCTCTTCCCCTAAAGTCATCATCCACTCTTAAAAAAGCAATTCTACTCCATTTTGCTCAAGAAAACACCGACTGCTAGCACAGTGAGGTATGAAGTTATACTATTTATGATACTTTAGAGAGAGAGGAATGGGAAGGATGAGTGAGTAGCAGAGTGATAAAACAAGAGGAGGAAGATACAGAAAGACTGTGATGAGCTTTCTAACAAGCCTTTATCTCAGACTGAAAGCTAGATTGACATCTGCACTGCTCAGTAGTGCTGTATAATATTCTTATTGCAGTCTGTGTGCTAAGGAATACCTCTCATTGTCAGTGTGGTGTGCATGGAAGATATCATAGCAATCAGTCTCCTCCCAACAGCTCCAAGTCAATTGCAAATCAAAACTCAAAACACAGAGTCTGCAGTGGGGAAAACTGGTGAAAATGCAGCATATAAGACTTAATGGGCAAATATAGTGTTATCCCTCATGTATACACACAGTATAGCGCATTTTGAAAACATAATTCCATATTTTTTAAGTCCCTACTGACTGAATAGCCCTAATAAAGTTAGTGTCATTGATGACTCAGGATTTGTCATTAAGTCCCATTTTTGATTGTTTAGTGCCAACCAATTTTGTAGTACTTTAGAATTTGGAAAAAAAACACAAGCAAAATGAAAAACAACACAAATAAACAATGAACCAAAAGGAAAGTTGTCCCTGTCCAATGGAAGAAGTGACACAATAATTACATAGTGTAGGGAAAATTTAGTACAGGGACCTGTCTTTATGTTACTAGGGGAATATAAAATAAGACTGAATGATCACTGCCACCTGAATAATAAAAGGCAGTTTAAACCTTAGCATCTCACCTTTTTGTTATTCAGGAAATAAGCCACTGCTATCTCCACTCTTTCTTTATAAAAACAGAATCGAACATTCCTGTTTATGGGGCATCCAGAAGAGATAATTTATAACCAAATGATCATTCAGCTAACAGCTATATCATGTGTATGGGGGCCTAAGAGTGCCTTCAATATTCACTTTTGCAAGGAAGTATATGTCACTTAAAAATAGTTCATGGTATCATATATGTATGTAAGCAGGTTGAGGGATGCAGTGACAGGCAGGAGGCAGAGCAAGGGTTAACAAAGTTTAACAATTTAATTCAACAAAGTATTAACTCCTCGCAGGGAGGTAACTGAGTAAAGAATAGATAATAGAAACAACAGGTGCAGAATAATAGCAGTCCAGTGAAGGAACTTATCGTGTCCTTTATGCTCCTCCACAGCAGATGATCACGCAGGGTCTGTAGCACTGGCAGCGGCCAGGGAAATGTTCAGAGAGGGGTTCCTTGGAACAATGATCCATCTTCTTGCAGCAGCGGTCGATCTCCAGTACCTTCCGCTGAGCCCCTAGTTCATGAACTTGTACAGCCAGAACAAATGAGGACCAAGAAGAAAAGACAGCACTGGAGATTATGCAAATCACAATACTTATATATAAAAGGACAAGACTTTATTAACAATTGGATGATAAAACAATTAAAACCAGACCATTATCCCCCACATGCAAAATGACGAATCTGCAAATCAAAAGGACCCAGAATAAGTCCAGATTGACCGCCAACCCCTAGAACATGAAATACAGCATGCAGCACAAGATATGTATAAATAATCTACACAAAAAAATAATAATATACTGGGTGTAAATGACCCACAACATTGTAGAGTATGAATATAACCACACAGTATGCACAATGAAACTGTCCCCTGGGAGACCCTGAGTGCCTGGGAGCTGATGGTATCACAAAAAATGCTATCCCTTTTAATATCAAAATTAGATGAATAATACAGAAACACTCAAAACATACCCAAAATATGGCATGGATAGGCATCAGACCTGAAATCAAGGCCCAAATGAACAGATAATGCAAAAAAGCAACCTGAATGATGAACTTGAAACAGACAGTACTGCTCCTTTAAGAATCTGTTCCCATGGATGGATGCAAAAGCAATAAAAGGTCAAAATCATCAGACAGAGGACACCTGTGATTGTGTCCCAAGAAGAGGGCTGCTGTAACAAATCCTCCAGGAATGAATCCCCTGGAGAGACGAGGCAATGAATGGCCAGGAACAAGGGTGCCCCAGGGCAGGAGCGCTGCAGAGCAAGGGGGAGAAGAGCGGAGCAATACCCCACGCGTATCGACGTCAGCCAGACGTCTTCAACAGGGGAAGTGGGGTCAATAGCTAATGTCAGTCTTAAATACCTTGTTTTATTGGTGGTCAGTGTGCACAGGTGAGCACTGGCCTGCAGGAAAGGGAACCGGAAGTAAGCCGACGAGGCTGAAAGTGTAGTAAGGGCAGACGTCTCTGCCCATACTAAGGAACAGTGCATGCAGGCACAGCTCTCGGGAACAGGGGGTGGAGTTATCAGGAGGAAGGGCATAGATGAATCAATAATGGGCAGAGGATATAAGGGAGGAAAAGGAAAGAAAGAGAGGTAAGAGTGATCTCTCTTACCAGACAAGGGGATATGTGGTGTAAAGCAATAAAGGCATGAGTAACAATGTGAAAGGATTGTGTAAAAAAATAAACAAACAAGATATATGTAGGAAGAGACAGAAAGAAAATAAGGTGGACAGAAAAAAATAAAAATGAACTGAAGATACAAAAAATGCAAATAAAGACTGAAAAATTGTTTTTTATTAAAAAAATGAATAATTAAAAAATGAAAAAAATGTGAATGATTATAAAAAATAATAATGAATTAAGTAAAAATATGTATGATATTCAACAAAATAAGACCAGAGCAAATGAGGCTGCAGCGTTTCCAGATTCAAACATGAGCTGGCGTACTGCAATCGGCAAGGAAGGCCACAGGAGTCTGTCCAGTATTCGTCTTTCTCTACTCTGCCTGTGCATGGTACTCACAGTCTCAGAGCGCATGGCACCTTTCTCTCTTACAGTCACTGGGCACACGGCACCTCTCTCCTCAGCGGTCCCGCTGGAGACGGCGGGAGCCGACAACTGTAGACTGTCGCACACAATACTCAGGGGATGGACCATGCTGCTCACCCTGCTGCGCACTGCTGCTGATTCGCTCCAAACTGCCTGCTGCCGCGCGTGCTTTTCCTTTTATCTGGCTCTTCCTACCCGGTCATAAGGTTGGTCCGGTCCCTCATTTCTTCCCCCAGGCAACATGGGAGGCAGCCTCAACAGTTAGGGAGCCGGCTTGGTGCAGGTACCTGCAGCCTGGTCTTCCTCCTTACATATATACAACCTGACTTGGTATAAATAGTTCATTTCCATCCAGTACTCAACTAATGCAGCTATCTTCATCTTCATCATCATTACCACCTGTTGGGGGTAAGCCAGGAAGGCACTATACACATTGTCAGAGGGTTTGGTGGACTTCAGTCTAATATAAATGGTGGCAATAATAACTGGTAAAGTTAAGACCCCAGTACACAAATGAAAGTTGGCTGAACCCAATAATTTAGGCAAGCCTGACAATTTAGGCATCACTATCTGATGTGTCTGGAAAGAATTGAGCCTTTGGAATTGAAATGCCCAGTCCTTTTATTTTCAGGGAAAAAGCTACTGCCAAAGGTGTCTGCCAGCATCCTCTCTTCTCTCCAAGTTGAAATCACATGGACACTCAGCTGAGTTCTAATATGTATGGTTGAGTCTGGTAAAAAAGCTGCCTACAAAATGAGTGCTTGACCGACAGCTATCTCATGGGTATGGCCAGCTTTAAAAGAAAGTCTAAGGCTACGTTCACATGTCCAGTAATCACCAGTCAGCATGGATCCAGCAGATTCTGCAGAACTATTTTCTTTAACAGATTACTGCTGGATTCGTTCTGATGATTACTAGACATGTGAACATAGCCTAATATTGTATTGAGCAGCTTGCACTTAAACATTCCCATAAAATGTGATTTCCCTTTCCCATATATTTTATCTATTTACTAGAAACCCAGCTTATTTTAAAGATTATGTAAAAAGTCTTGTGAATGCAGATTTTTTTTCTACTGGCAGAAGTACAATATAATGTAATTAATAATTATATTAAACTAATTTGAGTCATGGTGTTTCCCTCTGTACTCCAGGCAATGACATAAACATTCATTAGCAAAAGAACATTAATAGAATATTGTACAAAATGTACACTAAGACCTGTGGGGCTCTTCCTATGATTAATTTGGATTAATTGGTAATTTGTTTTTGCAATCACTAGAGAGATTAAGGGGCCTCTAAGGATGTAGAATATTTCATGGCATTGTTTTTTTTTAATATTTTCAAAGACTAAATCTATTATTTATTGATTCTCCAGTATGATGAGATTATCTAATGTGTTTGCTTTTTGTAGAAAAAAATGAATTTATGTCACCCATCCTGCTAACATTTAAAAGATATGCTTGATTTATAGTAAAGTGCACAGTTTTGATCAGTCTTATCATAAATACTAAAATAAATGTTTTTATATGGTGATCCTTAAGCATTTTCATACTTCTTTTCCACAACACTGGAATCAGGCTCTCAGTCCCTACATCATGTTGTTATCAGATTACATTAGAACATTTTTTTGACAGATTTCCTTTAATAAGATGAAATGTAGATGATGACTTGTAGATTGTGAGCCCTCGTGGCAGGGTCCTCTCTCCTTCTGTACTTGTGGGTCCCTTGTCTTACACATGTTTATTGTACATGTCTACTGTATATTTCCCCTTTTCACATGTAAAGTGACATGGAATAAATGGCGCGATATAAATGTATAATAATAATGACTTGATTCTTCTAACTTTTAGGTTATTCATCAGTTAAGAATGTCAGAGAATGAGAGTGCTGCATTGCAAGAGCTAATGGACTGGAGAAGAAAGCTTTGTGAAGAGGGAGAGACCTGGCAGAACGACTTATCTGAAAAGAGAAATACTGCTCCCACACAGTCATCTTAAATGGAGGTGAACATTGGAGAAGCCATCACCTTCTATAGCAAAAAAAAGCATTTTGCTGCCAGATTGTTGTCTGTATATATCATATATATCAGACAAAGAATGCGCAATATATACATAAAGTGTTTTTTTTATTGTTGTAATATTTTGTGTAAATGGATAGCATGAATTATTTCAATGTCTTGATGTCAATGCGGATTTATGTTTATATATATATATATATATATATATATATATATATATATATATATACAGTACAGACCAAAAGTTTGGACACATCTTCTCATTCAATGATTTTTCTGTATTTTCATGACTATGAAAATTGTAGAATCACACTGAAGGCATCAAAATTATGAATTAACACATGTGGAATTATACATTACACTTTACAAAAAAGTGTGAAACAACTGAAAATATGTCTTATATTCTAGGTTCTTCAAAGTAGCCACCTTTTGCTTTGATTACTGCTTTGCACGTAGAAAAGGTGAACTGATGGACTCTACATGCCTGGTTCCCATCGTGAAGCATGGAGGAGGTGGTGTGATGGTGTGGGGGTGCTTTGCTGGTGACACTGTTGGGGATTTATTCAAAATTGAAGGCATACTGAACCAGCATGGCTACCACAGCATCTTGCAGCAGCATGCTATTCCATCCGGTTTGCGTTTAGTTGGACCATCATTTATTTTTCAACAGGACAATGACCCCAAACACACCTCCAGGCTGTGTAAGGGCTATTTGACCAAGAAGGAGAGTGTTGGGGTGCTACGCCAGATGACCTGGCCTCCACAGTCACCAGACCTGAACCCAATCGAGATGGTTTGGGGTGAGCTGGACCGCTCACCGCTTCAATTTTTAATAAATCCCCAAAGGTGTCACCAGCAAAGCACCCCCACACCATCACACCACCTCCTCCATGCTTCACGGTGGGAAACAGGCATGTAGAGTCCAGCCGTTCACCTTTTCTGCGTGCAAAGCAGTAATCAAAGCAAAAGGTGGCTACTTTGAAGAACCTAGAATATAAGACATATTTTCAGTTGTTTCACACTTTTTTGTAAAGTGTAATGTATAATTCCACATGTGTTAATTCATAGTTTTGATGCCTTCAGTGTAATTCTACAATTTTCATAGTCATGAAAATACAGAAGAATCTTTGAATGAGAAGGTGTGTCCAAACTTTTGGTCTGTACTGTATATATAATATATATATATATATATATATATATATATGTGTGATGTGATGAACTGTAATGTGTGTCTTGTATCCAAGGCTCAATTAAAAAAGAATGGGGTCCTAATAAGTCAGCATGGTGGCACCCTTACACTGTGAATGTTAGACCAGGAAAGCAGAATGGACCTATATCAAATAAGGAACCAGTGTGAATATATATATATGGGAAAGTCAAACATACAAGAAAGTAGAATGAACCAAGTTCATACTGACCTGCTACCAGAGACCTCTCCAGTGGATCTGACCTCTCATTCAATGATCTGCCTGAAGGGTCCAACAGAAGCCAAGCCCATGAGGAGCTGACTATGGAGCCATCATTAGGATATATTTCCTATTCACAAACATGTGCAATTATAACAGCAAGTTTTACAATGCAATTACAAGTAGACATGCACTTTTTCTGTATAGATAGAAGTTAGGACTTAAGAATAATTTTTCTGTAATGGACCCAAGTAATTGTCTGACAAATATGCTTGAAGGACATAAATGTATAAATTTACAAACAAATAGGTCAAATAAGTAAGGAAGAAACTTATTTATTTGGTCTCTTGCTGTAAAGTATTCATCCAACTAAACTTTTATCTTTGTCTCCCAGCTTTAACTGACAGCAGATCAACTAAACTACAATTTTCGCTGGTGGAAATATCAGTCGAATACACCAACAGCACTAATCCCATTAACTTGTGGCCTACCTGATGTCCTGAGCAACTGATAAATTTGTCCTATCTAATTCCAGCTGTCCCCTCAAATTGTCTAAGAATTAAATGTAAATGTATAGAATAGTTCTAAGATATTAGGGTATCAATTTGTAAGGAACATTTTCTATATTGGAAAATCTACTATACAGAATATAATTGTATATAATATGTTATATGAGTGTTTCTGTGTGTGTCCTTGCTTATAATGGAGAGAAGCACAATAGTCGACTCCTATGCACTCACACATGGCATACAGTTTGCGAGATATTTTCCTTAGGTGAGTTTCCACGTCAGGAACGCTGCGTGTTTGGCGCTGTGCGCTGGCGCAGCGCCAAACACGCAGCGTCCAGAGTTACGCATAGTGGGATTTAAAGAAACCGTCTCCACTATGCGTAACAATACCAGGTGGCAAACCTGCGTAAACGGACATGCGGCGCGTCTTTCAGACCGCAGCATGTCTGCGTATTGCGGCGACGGTGCGTCGCCGAACATAATTAACACAGGTATGAACCCTGCGCTCTTTCGGAGGTGTTCGAGGTGTCCTGAACACCTCGAAAGAACGCCGTCAGAAAGGGGGGGCTTAGACGGAGCGGAATTTCGCTCCGTCAAAAGCGCTATGGTTTCCGGACGTGGAACCATAGCCTAAAATAGTAAAACTAGTAAACATCTCAATCACACATTTCCTCTGTGAGGTGTTTATCAGTTTTCTAATCTGTACCTTATCTTAAGCACTGAACCACGGAAAAAGTTCCCTTACTCTCCATGACCAATGGAGGACTTGTATTGATTATATAGCACATGTGACATTAGTATTTGTATAAACCTTTGTAAATAATATGTTTCTAAATGATTGCTGGTGATGCCATGATATATAATCATGAGGTTTATGGATGTTATATTATTAGCATTTATTAGGGATGTGATATATAAGAATACTTTACCCTAATTATAAAGTAACTCAATTTTAGAAGTTTCCTGGTCATAGATGTTCACAAGGGTCTTCTTCTCTTCTGTGTAGATTCCTCTGTCTACTGCAAAAACAGCAGAAAGAATATTTCAAGAGAATTCTCTCATTGTACACATTTACTGCCAGATTTTTTTTTTATAATTATTCACGAATGGTGCTGTTGCTCTTCCTTAAGATAAAGAGAATAAATGCAGATAATAAATACTCATTCTCTCATTTTTGTTTTATTTTTTAGAAATAAATACATTTACTGAAAAAAGGGGAAGAGACTGAGTTTATATGTGTCATAGAGGAAAATTAAAATCCATAAAGACATCTCCAGAAAGGGAACATATCACTCTCACATTTAAAATATGAGATTAAATATAATTGGGGAATTGAGAAAATAATTATAAGTGGGGAAAGTGAGATAAAACTGACACTTCAACCTCCATTGAAGTATGGACCTCCTCCAGTGACAAGGTAATTACAACAGGAGAACGGCTATGAGAACCAGCCATCAAGACTGGGATTAACTTATTCAGAGGTTGGGAAGTACACTTCCAAGGCAAGAGCTTAATCTGTTCAAAGGGCTGGTCTTAGACACTTTGGTGCCAGTGGTCAGTGATGAATATTGGGGTTTGCATCAATCCAATATTAATGGGAGATATATTTTCATTGTTGAGGTGAAGAGAACATAACACATTCACTCATAACACCATACGGCCATTGTAACCCCTCCAACTTAATATCAGAGGCATGGATGATGCTATCTGTGCCATGCTTCATCTTTATAGAAAGATAAAAACGAGATAGGAAACGTGATGACAATATCTACTGCCTGTAACCCCCAGGGGCAAAGATATCGTGAATGTTAATGTGACGATAACCTGGAATAGGAGTTCCATTCCATACACTTTGTGTAGAACTGAGTTCCATTCCTTATGCTTTTTCTAGAACTTTCAACTACACAAAGACATCTACTAGATTCATTATGTTTTGAAGCCTCAGGCTGTGGGCTTCCCCCCTCCCTCTCCAGCTCACTACACACTCTGTGTAACCTGATGCCAGGTGGCTAGCCCCACTGAGAAGCCAGCTGAAAGCAGTTTAGAAACCACATGGTATTTCCCTTTGTTGTATGATAGTTATTCAAAATTAAATATCTTGATCCCTGTGTATGTTATGAGTTTAAAATTTTCATATCTGCCAATTCATCGGTGAACCCAGTGATCAGCGAATTTTCTAAGTGCTGGCACCAGCAGAATACAAGAAACAGATTCCTGCTTAGCTGATCCACCCAGGTACTCTGCGTTTAGACTTAAATGCACGCCAATATCCTGCAGAGTACAATGGTACACTGTGCATCGGTGTAACTGACTCCATCTCTGAGTTATGATAATTATAAGTTTTGTCAGCAAATCTGTAACTCTGAGCAAAGGGGAGGGCAGTGATAACTCAGCCCCTTTAGTGATGTCATGACAAGAGGACTATAAGGCAGGGCCAGGTCATTTTGGCTCAGTTTTGTCCTAAAAACCAGACGCCGTGCACATCTGTGATGCATTACGATGTCTCGCCCATCCCCCAGACGCATGGTTTTGCCTAAGCAATACGTGAGTTTATTTTCTTCTCCTAAATCCCTTTTTATTTGTAACTGCATTGTACATGCTTTGATTGTCTCTCTTTGTAAAATCTTTTTATATCTTTTGTAAACACTGCCTATCTTTTTGGAGTAAAATATAAAATTACTAGTTTGTCTCTATGCTCTATAATGAATTTGCACGTGCCTGAAGTGAACTACGCTACTAAACTGGGGTGGCCTTTGCCCCACATTCTAGACCCAGAGGCTGGTGGCAGCGTGTGTGTGTGCTGGGGCTTTGACTATAGCTGGCAGTGATGGAGTGGGTTTTATAAGTGTATTGCCTGGCTGTGACTAGGAGTTCCCTTGATGTGTATTATTTTTTATCTTCTTATTTTTCATATGATTATACTGTTATTATTATCAAACTTCTTTTCATATAGAACATGCCCTTGAGAAAGGCCGATATGGCCGAAACGTTGGGATCATATTGTTTCTATTGAAAATGTTTTTTTCCTTTGGTGTGTGAACCTTCGTTATGCCACTGTGCCAATAAAAATTGAAATAGACTCTTTGGATCTTTTCTCTGAGTGCTTGAGGTTATTCTTCATTTGTGGCTAGGATTAGTTATAATCCTCTCACTGCAGTATGCCCAATAGCCAGTACACGTCCAAGCGGCCGTCCGGCGACTAATTATCCTAGGTGCAGCTCCCTGACTGACCTGAGGGTAAGGGGGGCGCAGGAGAGCTGCGAGTTCCAAAACGGAACTGGAAAGTGGGATAAACATAAATTCCTGCAGTTCATGATGTATTGGTGGCAGCGGAGGGATAAGTAAAATAAGTCCCCTTGCGGTAAAGTGTAAGTGTCACGTCGCCATTGGATTCAGTGACTGGTGTTCCTGCCTCGCCCTCTGGGAGGCGCCGGACTCCTTCGGCTGGTGGTGCGGGTGATAGGAGTGCGGTATCCTCATATGGTTCCGCTCCTTTGACGCCGGCCTCTGTCGCTGCGCATCGCCATGTTTCGCCTGTGGGTAATGTTGGCAACAGAGAAGGGGTCTCTGCGCAGGCGTCTGGTGGGCGTAGGCTTCGCTCTTCTGTCAGAGGTGAAGTGGTTGGTGTCAGTCATGCATCACCATCTGGCCTGGTTCTGGGGGCGGTCCAGATGAGGTCATCAGACTGTGAGCCTGTGAGAGGTAGCCATGCCCTTCAAATGCCTTGGAGCCTGGCTTGTAGGCCGCCAGATATAGTCTTGGTTTCCCCAGTGTGCTAGTTTGTTTTGCTATTGTATTTCTGACCTTTGCCTGGATTTCTGACTGTTCTACTGCCTGCCGATTTTGTACCTCTGCTGTCCGCCTGGTTTTGACTTGAACTTTAGCCTGAATGTCTGACCCTTCTACTGCCTTCCAATTTTGTACTTTTGCTCCCCTCCTGGTTTTGACCCTTGGACTTCTGACTACGCATTTGGTCTCGCTTTTTATTCCCGTCCTAGTGTCCTTCCTACTCCGGTCCACTGCTCTCATAGGCAGCTACCCCCTGGGCTTCACTATAATTCCAGATCCCTGTATAGGGGTAAAGGGTCTCGGGGTTTCTCGGGGTGCTGTCTTACCTGCAGTTCAGACCAGCAGTGGGCGGACGCCATAGTAAGGTCAATAGACTTATTTGCTTTTTTTCTTTACATTTGGTGGCAGCGGCGGGATCATAAGACCGTGATTCCCCCGGGCCTCCGTCCGTGTGCCGTTCATGACAGTTAAAGATCTCATAAAATTCTAACATACGTAGCACATCCCACAACCAGCCCTCATATGAACTCACCAAGGGGAAATATGTGGGCATAAACTTGATCTAATGAAAAGCAGAAGTTGGGTTTTTGTATTTGGTCAGTCCTGGAAGATAAGGCTTGCTGTAGCACTCTTTGTTTTCCTAAAGAGTACCTCACTTTCTAAGATCTGAGTCATTCCATGACACAGGTTTAATAATTTTCTTTTGTTACCCTTTTTATGCTATGTAATTTTATATATCATATTGCTTAGTTCCAATTTTGTATCATTTTTGTATATTTTTTATAAACATTGCCCACTTTTCTGTATTAAATATATAAAATGTTATAGCTCTGTTCCTCTTGCTCTATAAACCCCACCCCGAAGCCATATGCTACCTGTAACGGGTGTCCAATCGGCATGTATAAATGATTGGTGGTGGCAGCTAGTACTTCATTTTGTAATTGTGGAGTTGGTAGTGACCATACCAGGGGAAAAAATATATGTATATTACATGACCTGGAATCGGAGGTGTAAATACCATACACTCTCTGTGAGTTCTCCAATAACTGCCTAGTGGTGGAAGCAGCAGCGGCCTCGTCCATCAACACATCAGGCAATTGCGTAATTGCCCTAACAAAGGCAGCAGAGTTGCGTCCCTTGACAAACTGGTGGCAGCAGAGTGATGTGCGTGATCTCCTCCTTGACAATATTCCTTTTATCTCAAACGCATTCATGCAAGAAATAGTATCTAGTTTTACATGAATGTAATGGTTATCGTTATTAACTTATTGACTTGCAGCATAATATAGAGCCTTCTATATCTAGAGTTTAACAAGAAAAAATACTCTCGAAAAATTAATTTTTAATCATTTGTTAAAAAATATATATCTAAAATTAGCCTCCATTCAGAGGTATATTATTATTCACAAATGTTTGACAGAATGAGACCCCAAACCACAGGCACAGAGCATGTATATAGTGCAACTATCTTGGCCTTTTGTGTCCCTGTGCTCGACCAGCTACCTGTCAGTGATGGTTGGCACCCTATTGATGAGACGGAAATGGTGCCCCCGCTCCACGTCGACTGACCCTAACTGGTCTTGTTGAATCCAAATCCAGTATGGTGATATTAGATCAGACCCAACCAGAACCAGATCCCAAAGGGACTTCAATTACTGTTATTAGCCAACCAGGGTAAAGACAGGACTGAGTAGTTCATACAGATTAATACAGCTGTTTTGCATGGTTTCAGAGGCAAACAGACATCAAAATATATAAAACAAAAGCATGTAATAAACCAGTAGATGAAACGGGTTGTAGCTTCCAAATATCCAAAGTCATACCTACAGATGAATTGTCTATGCCCAGGAATAAACAGAAACAAGGGAAAAGCAATGAAACTACGTTTACCTGCATGTCCCTATAAAAAATACCCTACCTGGCTGTGGAGGTTGGCACCATCGGCTTGCCCAATTACAGTAGGTCCTATTAATCACTACTCTATACCAAAGATATTAAAGATACTAAATAGAGTAGATATTCCATAAAGTTCTGAATCTATAAACAGAGATAATAAAAGGAACCTGCCTGCAATTTGCATGGCTAAATGCATAGAAACATGCTACACCACAGAGCATATTGAAAAAGTGCACTTATCCTCATCTTATGCTTTGTATTAGACTCAACGCATTTTCCACCTGTCATCACGTTCATCAGGAGGCTCCAGGAAAAGAAAGGTTGACAAATTAGGGTCAGATGATGTGGAGCAGGGGCACCATTTGCGTCTTATCAATAGGTTGCTAATCCCCGCTGCCAGGTAGTTGGTTCAGCACAGGGACACAAAACGTCGAGAATAGTTGCACTATATATACCCTCTGTGCCTGTAGTTTGTGGTCTATTCTGTCAAAAATTTGTGCATAATAATATACCTCTGAACGGAGGCTAATTATTATATACATTTTTTAATGAATGATTAGAAATTTTCCCTACTCATGAACTCCGTAGCATTTCAGAATAAATATACTTTAAGAGAGAGAACTTGCACCTTGTTATCATTATAACTAGTCCAATAGGAAGGTTCTGTGCGGCTTCTCCAAGATCCCCTTGACTGAAAGATTTTTCCTATACACTCGCATAGGGAGAGACTTGTAATTCTAGAGGATCGGTGGTGGAAAAGTATGTTTCATCTGAAACATCAGAGCATTTCAGAGTGAACAAACACGGCAGCAATTACAGAGCTAGTCTCTGATTCATGCAGCTTGTGGTCCAGACAGCATGAAACAATTGACAGGTTCACTTTAAAGGAAACCTGTCACCATGAAAATGCCATGAAATATGAAATCTGGCACAGTATTATAGAGCAAGGAGAGCTCAGCATATACTGTATATATATATATATATATATATATATACATATATATATATATATATATGTATATATATATATATATATATATAAATATATAGTTTTGCAATAAGAGATTCAATATAACCTGTGTTTTATTCATTTTATTCTATGCTCGTTCTGGAATTTTTGGACCAGTGGGCTGTCCTATCAATAACTAACAGCTATCTCTATATGCACATTTATGTAATTTGGCGTGGTAACCATGGCCGAGGTACTCATCTTTCACCCTCGGCATGCTACATGAAGATGGGGATCCTGGCTGGGTGTGTTGATTTTTTCTACTGAGGCATTACACTCTTACAGGCAGCATGATGCAAGTGACTTTGGCTGGACAGGACCAGATGTTGAGAGGTTCAATGAGGGAGACTACCAGTCATCAATAAACAGTTTTTTACTGAACAGTAACTTGGTGGGAATGATGTACAATAGATAGCGGATAAATATATAAATCCAGAAATATAAACTGCACTAAATAAAATTGTATGTATAAAATATAAATAATAATTAAATAATAAGTGCTTATATCACCAGAAAAAACAAATGGATGGTGGACCATCCGAAAATGTGAATAGAGACCCCAGGAAGTGGAAGGGAATGGCCCAGATGAAAGGATAAAGAAACAACCAAAATATATAAAAATAATGCCTTTATTTGTACAAAGAAATGGTTAACAAATTTGCAATAAAACCATGTAAAAATGTTAGTGCAAAATACAATAGTAGATACTAAATAAACAAACCAGGCACACCACAAGCTGTGAGTTGAAAGATGTATCTACACAACAATAAAATAATAACACTTACATAGATACTCAAAGTTGTGTATACATATGCCCTTTGTAATAACCAGGTGTATGCACAGATGGTATATATGGCAAAATAATAATATATTATATTATTGTTATACAATATGTGGCGCAAGAATGAATGTGAGCTTAAAAAAACTACACTACAAAAGGTGTTTAATGACCAATGTGAAAAAAATGTGTGTTTGTGGAAACAAAAGATCAAAAAAATCATGCGTTAATATACATAAACCACACATATAGAAAGCAAAGTCTACGAAAATAAACTGTGTTCCATAGTGTTAATAAAGTGGATCACCTATTGAAACACAAAAAAGGGTGCTATTGCCCTAAATGTGCACAATAAATCAATAAAATGTGCTTAAGCTGAACACATCAAACAAAAAGTACTAATAATTGTGCAAAAAGGTTGTGCCACATATTAAGAATAGACTACTACCTGGGAGCATGAACAGCGTGGTGTGCTGGGGGAAAAAAGAACGCGCATTCTTTTTTCCCCCAGCACACCACGCTGTTCATGCTCCCAGGTAGTAGTCTATTCTTAATATGTGGCACAACCTTTTTGCACAATTATTAGTACTTTTTGTTTGATGTGTTCAGCTTAAGCACATTTTATTGATTTATTGTGCACATTTAGGGCAATAGCACCCTTTTTTGTGTTTCAATAGGTGATCCACTTTATTAACACTATGGAACACAGTTTATTTTCGTAGACTTTGCTTTCTATATGTGTGGTTTATGTATATTAACGCATGATTTTTTTGATCTTTTGTTTCCACAAACACACATTTTTTTCACATTGGTCATTAAACACCTTTTGTAGTGTAGTTTTTTTAAGCTCACATTCATTCTTGCGCCACATATTGTATAACAATAATATAATATATTATTATTTTGCCATATATACCATCTGTGCATACACCTGGTTATTACAAAGGGCATATGTATACACAACTTTGAGTATCTATGTAAGTGTTATTATTTTATTGTTGTGTAGATACATCTTTCAACTCACAGCTTGTGGTGTGCCTGGTTTGTTTATTTAGTATCTACTATTGTATTTTGCACTAACATTTTTACATGGTTTTATTGCAAATTTGTTAGCCATTTCTTTGTACAAATAAAGGCATTATTTTTATATATTTTGGTTGTTTCTTTATCCTTTCATCTGGGCCATTCCCTTCCACTTCCTGGGGTCTCTATTCAATAGATAGCGGATGTATAACTTCATCAAGGTTTCCTTTACAGCATAGAGGATCTTCGCACACAGTTTGTCTACTTCTTCCAGGCTTACTTGTTTCCATAAATTCCTTTGTCTTCACTAGAGATGAGCGGTGTTCGAAGCGAACTGTTCGCCAATCTCAAATTCGAGCTGTTTTGGGCGGTGTTCGAGTCGTTCGACGAACCTGAGCGATTTGGAAAAAATTTGGCTGTTCAAGGTTATGTTCGATAACTGTTCGTACACCTAAATCGTCACTGGATTTTTTCAGTTATGCTGAGAATCACTGTTAATACACATTTTGAGTGTCCAGCGTGGCGGGGGAGGGGCATGGCATGGATCTCTGCAGAGATAATGAAGATCTCCATTTTTTTTCTCTTTCCCGCATTTCCAGTGGGCGGTGCAGTCTGTCAGCCTATCAGCAGCGCTCACACTGAGCGAGGTGCTTTTTTTTCACACAAGCAAGGGCATGTGTCATTGGCTGTGTATGTCACATGTCCTTGCCCTATAAGACCCAGCCATTTCCCCCCTCGCCACCATTTTCTCACTGCTGCAGCTCAGTGTTAGACGGCACTGCTGCTGTTAGCGCTATATTGTGTGTGCATTGTGCAACTGCGACTTGCAAGCGAAATAGCTAAGAAATAGAGAGGAAGGTTTAGGGAGTAGGGACTAGTTTGTAATTGCAGCCCTTTTGAGGGCTACGTTACATCAGTTCCTAGCAGTTTTAGCAGGCAGGTCTGTGCTCAGTCTTAAATAGACAGATAGGTCAACTTGGGACAGTGACTATTTGTAATTGCAGCCCTTTTCAGGGCTAGGTTACAGCAGTTGCTATCACTTTTTGTCAGCTACACCAGCGTTCAAATCACTCCTAATTATTCACTGCATCTATCCTGTTCAATTATTGTGTGCATAGTAGCAGTGTGTGCTACTCATTGTATTAGGCCATCTATACTAAGCTACACCAGCGTTCAAATCACTCCTAATTATTCGCTGCATCTAGCCTGTTCAATAATTGTGTGCATAGTAGCAGTGTGTGCTACTCATTCTATTAGGCCATCTAAACTAAGCTACACCAGAGTTTAAAAAAAAAGAATTTTTATCTGCATCTTGCCTGGATAAGAATTTTGGGCATAGTAGCATTGTGTGGTACTCATTCTATTAGGCCATCTATACAAAGCTCCACCAGAGTTTAAAAAAAAAAAATTCTATCTGCATCTTGCCTGGTCAATAATTTTGGGCATAGTAGCAGTCTGTGGTACTCATTCTATTAGGCCATCAATACAAAGGTCCAGCAGCATTGAAATACTCATAATTTTTTGCTGCATCTTGCCTGTAGAATAATTGTGGGCATAGTAGCAGTCTGTGGCACTCATTGTATTAGGCCATCTATACAAAGCTCCACCAGCATTGAAATACTCATAATTTTTGGCTGCATATTGCCTGTAATATAATTGTGGGCATAGTAGCAGTCTGTGGTACTCATTGTATTAGGCCATCTATACAAAGCTCCACCAGAGTTTAAAAAAAATAATAATTTTTATCTGCATCTCGCCTGGACAATAATTTTGGGCATAGTAGCAGTGTGTGGTACTCATTCTATTAAGCCATCTATACAAAGCCCCACCAAAGTTTAAAAAAAAAAGAATTTTTATCTGCATCTTGCCTGGACAATAATTTTGGGCATAGTAGCAGTCTGTGGTACTCATTGTATTAGACCATCTATACAAAGCTCCACCAGCCTTAAAAAAAATAATTTCTATCTGCATCTTGCCTGGACAATAATTTTGGGCATAGTAGCAGTCTGTGGTACTCATTCTATTAGGCCATCTATACAAAGGTTCAGCAGCATTGAAATACTCATAATTTTTTGCTGCATCTTGCCTGTAGAATAATTGTGGGCATAGTAGCAGTCTGTGGTACTCATTCTATTAGGCCGTCTGTACAAAGCTCCACCAGCCTTAAAAAAAAAAAAAAAAAAAAAAAAAAAAAAAAAAATTCTATCTGCATCTTGCCTGGACAATAATTTTGGGCATAGTAGCAGTGTGTGGTAGTCATTCTATTAGGCCATCTATACAAAGCTCCACCAGAGTTTAAAAAAAAAGAATTTCTATCTGCATCTTGCATGTAGAATAATTGTGGGCAGAGTAGCAGTCTGTGGTACTCATTGTATTAGGCCATCTATACAAAGCTCCACCAGCCTTGAAATACTCATAATTTTTGGATGCATCTTGCCTGTAATATAATTGTGGGCATAGTAGCAGTCTGTGGTACTCATTCTATTAGGCCATCTATACAAAGCTCCACCAGCATTGAAATACTCATAATTTTTAGCTGCATCTTCCCTGTAGAATAATTTTGGGACTGTAGCAGTGTTTGGTACTCATTGTATTAGGCCATCTATGCTAAGCTCCACCAGCTTTCAAATTACCGTATTTTTCGGACCATAAGACGCACTTTTCCCCCCCAAAATTTGAGGGAAAATGGGGGTACATCTTATGGTCCCAACATACCTAAAAATCCGGTGGCGGCGGCAGTCCCGGTGGCGGCGGCGGCAGCCTACCTGTGGTGCGGTGGTGTGTGGCCAGCAGTGGGGCTCTGTGCTGCGTGGGGGGCTCTGCCGGCATTTCCCTCTTAGCCGGAAAGCCCCCCGCAGCTCCGCTGCTGCGGCCTCCTGATAGCTGGCCGCCAGGGGCCTCCGGTGGCGGTCCCGATGCAGCCTTCCATGCGGTGTTGTCGGGGCAGCAGCGGGCTCTGTGCTGCGTGGGGGCTCCGCCGGCATTTCGCTCTTAGCTGGAAAGCCCCCAGCAGCCCCGCTCCCTCCTGCAACGCGGAGGAGTCCTCAAACATGGCCGCCAGGGGCCTCTGGTAAGATGGCCACTGAATCTCATTCAAGTCTCGGCAACGAGATCTCTTACCGAGATCTCGTCTCCCGAGATCTCAGGACAAGATCTCGGGAGAAGAGATCTCGTTGCAGAGACTTGAATGAGATTCAGCGGCCATCTTACCGGAGGCCCCTGGCGGCCATGTTTGAGGACGCCTCCGCGTTGCAGGAGGGAGCGGAGCTGTGGGGGCTTTCCGGCTAAGAGCGAAATGCCGGCAGAGCCCCCCCACGCAGCACAGAGCCCGCTGCTGCCATTACACCACCGCACGGAAGGCTGCATCGGGACCACCACCGGAAGCCCCTGGCGGCCATGTTTCTTGAGGCCACTGTGCCGCAGCTGCGGGGGGCTTTCCGGTTTAGAGGGAAATGCCGGCGGAGCCCCCCACCCAGCACAGAGCCCGCTGCTGCCCCGACACCACTGCACGGAAGGCTGCATCGGGACCGCCACCGGAGGCCCCTGAAGGCCATGTTTCTTGAGGCCATCGCGTCGCAGATGCGGGGGGCTTTCCGGCTTAGAGGGAAATGCCGGCGGAGCCCCCCCACGCAGCACAGAGGCCCTATGCTGCCCCGACACCACAGAGCACAGGAGGCTGCATTGGGACCACCGCTATGGGATTTGTGAGTACCATATATTGCACGGCCACCCCACAGACCACAGCCACCCCACAGACCACAGCCACCCCACAGAGCACCCCTACAACACAGAGCACCACCACCGCACCAGCCTGGACCACCGAACAACCCCTGTGACCACTCCTCTACCTGTGCTGATCTCTTTGCTGGTAACCTAAATTCGGACTGTAAGACGGACCCCCATTTGACACATTATTTTTTTTCCCTATTTTCCTTCTGAAAATTTGGGGTGCGTCTTATGGTCCGGTGCGTCTTATAGTATAGAAAAATATGGTAATAATAATTTTTAGCTGCATCTTGCCTGTAGAATAATTTTGGGCCTGTAGCAGTGTGTGGCACTCATTCTACTAGGCCATCTATACTAAGCTCCACCAGCTTTCAAATTAATAATAATTTTTTGCTGCATCTTGCTGTAGAATAATTTTGGGCCTGTAGCAGTGTGTGGTACTCATTGTATTAGGCCATCTATACTAAGCTCCACCAGCTTTCAAATTAATAATAATTTTTGTTCTCTCTGAACGTGTGTTCAGCGCTGCTGGTGGTGTGCTGAGTCTGACAGATAAGCGCACGCGGCTGTCCACTAAGAATGTAGACATACTCATGTTCATAAAGTTGAACAAATCATGGATCAGCAAGGACTTTTCTACCCCTGTGTCATCCTGGGGAGAGTAAAAGCTTGAGGATTTGTTCAAATCACCTCACCAACCATTTTAAGCAACTCTGGGGCAATTGATGCTACTTAAATGGTGTCTGTGCCCCAAATTTTTGGAAAAAATGGAGACTCTTTTTGGAGTCCCCTTGCTGTATTTTACATGACGTTGGCATCGTCAATTACAGGTGGGTTGGGTCTTTTTCCACCCCCCTTTTAACCGTAAGAAACTACCAACACTATGGCTTGGGGTAACACAGATGGTTGAGTGTGAAGACTAGAGCTGTTTACTCATACTATAGCCTGGGAATCAGAGGTCTGCTACAAAGCTTGAGTGTCTGCTGTAGATCTAATTACAAATTTTTAACTGCATCTAACCCAGACAATAATTTTGGGCCTAGTAGCAGTGTCTGCTAGTCAGCGGAGTAGCCACCGGCTGTAGATATAATTACAAATTTTTAACTGCATCTAGCCCAGACAATAATTTTGCAACCAAATTCAGATTGACGGTTTCAAAGGAGCGCCAGGCTGGCGATAAAGGCAGATGAGATTAAGGTTGTCCGCTGCAGCTCCGGCTGGGTACCTCAAGAGAGAATCAGACATAAGTGATGATAAAGCAATCCGGTCATAAGGAGCGCGAGGGATGCAATTCAGCTGATATTAAAAGTCTGTGAGACAGTGAAGGAATATGTGTCGAATGGGGTGTACATTTCACCTAGGTACTGTGCTGTATGGTATAAGGGAAATGTGTGGCTTTGTAAACCTAGTGGTAGAGAAAGGTCACTACACCTTACATTCATTACACACTTGCAGCTCAGGCCTGAAACTACTCAGGTGTTAATTAGGAGACCAGAAGTAGGTGTCTGCGAACACAGTCAGAGAGCACGCTTAATCTGGACACAGGAGGGGTCCAGGCACAGAAGGTGTCTCCAGGGGTTTGAGCTGTCTCAGTCTGGGTGCTCGATGTACCCCGGACACAGGAGTAGTCTCTGTGAAAATCCATGCTGGTAGCTGCTGAATAGGAGGGGATCTCTCTCAAGTCTGGACGTTGGATGTGCCTTCAGACACAAGGAGGAGACTCTGTGAACCTCCATGCAGGGTAAATACTGAACATATGTGTTGTTTTGGCCCTGGCTGTTAGAGCCGGGACCCGGATAGATAGGGAAATCTATCTAAGTGTAATTAGTGGCTAGACCAGCCCAGGTCTTATGTTTATGATTTGTTTTTATCTGTTTGCTGTGGACTTTAATAAAGCTGGTTGCGGCCAGTTTTCATCAGAACTGCTGTCTGAATGAACTGTTTCTGTGCCACTTCGTCTACCCGGGCGGTGATCTCAGAGCTATATCCCCTGAAAAGCTTACAATTGGCGGAGAATGCTGGGGCAGCACAGTGGCTGATACAAATGGTGCTGGAATGTGCGTGCAGCACAGTGGCTTAGAGACAGCAATAAAGGTGAAGTCTGTTGAAGCAGCAGCAGAGGAAAAAAAAAAAGTGTGTCAGAAAAAAAAGTCTGATTGGAGCAGTCTTAAAGAGACAGTAGCCCTAATAGAGTTTGCAAAAGAAAAAAAAAAAAAAGTGTGTCTGCACAGCAAAGTTGAACTTGTTGTAGAAAAGACTGTGGAGTGTGCAGCAGCAAAGGAGAAACGTCTATTGGAGCAGTCTTAAAGAGACAGTGGCCCTAATAGAGTTTGCAGAGAAAAAAAAAAAAGTGTCTGCACTGCAGAGCTGAATTTTTCTGTGGAAAAGACTGTGGAGTGTGTATGTCTTGAGTGAAGACTGCCGTTGTTGAGACAGAGAAGTCTGACAGCATGGATGACAGCATGGAGGCGCTGTTTGAACAAATGGCGCAAGTTAAGGTGCAACATAAGACTGCCGTGGTTGAGACAGATAAGTCCGGCAGTATGGAGGAGCTCATTGAGTACCTGGTCCAGGCCCAGCGAAGCATGCAGCAGAGCATGGAGCAGCAGCGCCTGCAGCACCAGCAGCGCATGCAGCAGGCCCAGCAGCAATTCCTGCAGCAGCAGCAGGAGAATGACCGGTTGTTTTTTGAGCAGGTTGCAGCACTACAAAAGACTTGTGGCGCATCGTCCCAAAGTAATGTTGCAAAGTCACCTGCATTGTCCGCTGTAAAGAAGGCGGTAAGACGGTCCCTGAAAAAGATGACACCTCGTGATGATGTGGAGGTATATCTCACTAGGTTTGAGAGACTGGCAGAGAAGGAGAATCTGCCCCTATCTGAATGGGCCATGATGGTCGCACCCTATCTGATTGGAGAGCCCCAAAGGGCCTATGCTGGCCTGAGCGAGCAGGACAGCCAAGACTATGTCAAGCTGAAAGCGGAGATTCTTACCCGGCTGAGTGTTACGGTGACAGCCCGTGCCAGGGGAGTTCATGACTGGAGATGCAGTTGGGAGTCTGCAGTCAGCAAATCTGATTATGGAGTTGAAAAGGTGATAGTGAACCGCTACACCCGAGCATGTCCTCCTGAGGTACAGCCAGAGGTCAGACAAGGAGACCACCAGGACGCCAATCGTCTGGTCAGCCTGATGGAGAAGGCCTTCGCCAGCAAAGACTGTCTCCGTGACCAGCCGTCTGAGAGGTCGTCACTTCAGAGTTCCCGGACGCTGAACTCTCGCGGTAAGAGCGTTCCAGCTGTTGGGGACATGGGGTATGCTGATAAGCGGGTTCGGGCCAGAGGGGACATGTGGGTGGAAAAGTGTGATGGACAGGGTTGGAGATGTCGTGAAATTGCAGCCAACTGTCCAATAGAGGGGGAGCCTATGTATTATGATGTTGGCAGATCCCTCTCTCTCTGCGCAGAACCTGTGTGTGTGTCCACCTCAGCCGAAGAGACTGGACCACAGGTGTCCCCGGTGATTGTAAATGACTGCCCAGCACATGCCCTCTTGGACTCAGAGAGTCCAGTGACTTCCGTATGTGACAGCCTGATTGATAGGGACTTCATCCCTGATAAGCACCTGATTATGGTGTGCATCCATGGAGACACCAAAGTCTACCCAGAGACTGCCGTGGACTTGGTCCCCAAACTCGGGGAGGTTTCATATGAAGTGGGGGTAGTGAAGAACCTGGTGCACCCCGTTATATTGGGTAATGACTTTCCCCGATCTAAGGATCTCTGGGGGAAAAATGTTTCTGATGGACAGTGTGATGAAGCTCCTACTGAGGGTGCGCAGTCCCGAGGGGCGGAACACAATGCTAGTGGGCCGTTAAACTTATGTGATAATGATGATGATGATGATGATAATGATAATGATGATGATGATCATGATAATGATGATGACCATGATAATGATGCTGATGCTGATAATGATAATGATGATGATCATGATAGTGATGATGATACTGATCATAATCATGATAATGATATTGATAATAATGATGACTGTGATGGTGATGAAATTCCTTTGCAGGTGATATTGGGAGACGAGGATGGTGATTCTCGGGAACCGAGTGTCCCTGACTTACCTGTGTCCTGTGACAATTTTGAGAGTGAGCAATGGCGAGACCCCACTCTTGAAACGGCACAGGAAAATATAATTGTCCTAAATGAGGTTTCCCAAGAGCCTGGCTATGAGGAGAGGTTTCCTCATGTTGCCATAAACACTCACCTGTTGTGTGGGGACACTGAAGTCCAGGGAGAGGTCGTGAGCCAGCTCCTAGTACCTGAGCTATATAGAAGTATAGTGCTGGGGTTGTCACATAGTCACATACTTGAGGGACCAGATGGTGAAGTTAATGTTGTGGATGACATGTTAACTAAGGTTCCAGATCAGGATGTGAATGAGAATGAATTGTATACCCCTGAAAGTGAGCAGGATGAGAATGAGAATGAATTGTATAACCCTGAAGGTGAGCCGGATGTGGCTGAGAAAAAGGGGTCAGACAGGGATAGTGATAGTGAATCATCTGATGACGATCAAGCAACCAGTGCCAATGAGGAAGGCATGGTAGCAGAGGAAGTTGAGAGTCCTGAGAAGAAAGCTGATGCTGACCTTACAGCCGGACAGAAGATGGCATCTGAAGATGTTTTACAGTTGGCCAATTCCCTGGCGAAGACTAAGGTGAAAGGAGGAGAGCTGAGCTTTAAAGGCAGGACTCTGAAACTGAACACAGCACAAGTGGATGCTGTCCAAGATGAGAAGTTATCAATGTATGGTATGGAGCTGCATCATGCCCAGGACTCTGAAGGTAATGCTGCAGAGGTGGAAAAAGCCATGGAAGTGGTGGTCACCAAGCCAGATGCCTCATCAGAAGCTGAGGTCTCAAGTGAAGCTGTGAGGAACAAGACTGAAGATATGGGGACTGACTCTGTCCAGGAATCTGTTTCTGCCGAAGACAGCGGCGTGGACGGGTTACGGTCCGGATCAGTAGCTGCAACTAGTGAAGCTCAGGCTGGAAGTTCGGCGCCCGGAGCCCCAGCAGTGTTCCCGAGTGATACCAAGGATCTGGATAAATCACAAGATGAGATTTTGAGACATCAGGCTGGCATTGGTGAGCTCAAGCGCACTTTCATGGAGTCTACATCGGAGCCACGTCCCAACAAATGGGAAAAGCGGTGTGTCACTCCGTTGTCGCTGCAGACACACGGGAGCTCAGATGGGATGCAGAACGTGGTGGAAGAGAAGAATCCGGCGGGTTCTGAGTATACAGATGCAGCTATCAAGGAGAACTTGAAAGCTGGAATAAATGGAGATATTGGATACCATAGTGATGTGACTGAAGAGGTAGAATGTAAGACTGACGGTACGGCTTCTGAGCATGTTCTACCAGAAGAGCCTGAAGAAGGGGCCGAGGACGTAAAGGACGTCCAACAGCTACAGGAGAAGATGCGTCTCCATGAGGTCTCCACCAAAGAAATGAAGACTGAGAATGTTGCGTTACGCGAGCAGCTGCAGCAGTGTGAACTGGATGTGGCATCTTTTCGCCGGAACGTGAGCGGTTCCAGCAGTTGCTCCAGAGAGCACGAAATGAAGGGGAAAGTGTATATAGTACCTTGCAGGATCAAGGAAAAGTGGTTGCACAGGTACCAGATGAATTGATTACTTCTCAGAAAAAACTCCAAACTGTGATGAAGGAGTGTGATGAAAGCTATAAGCATCTTCGTGAGAAAGTAGATGTGCTAAAGAAGGTTCAAGGGGAACTAGAGAAAAGTGAAAAACCCCCTATACCTCCTGTGATAGTTGGTGACACATGGTCAGTGCACCAAGGACAGGAGGTACGTGAGTTTCTGAGGAAGAGTCAGCAGAGGTGTTCTGACGTGCCCGGTCGTACTTCTCGGAGGAGGCACTATACCGAAACTGAGCCCGGCCCTAAGGTCAAGATGAAACCGTGCAGGATACCCGAGGCCCGCAGAGAGCATAGGCCTGGGAGGGTACAGGGTAGTGCGGATGCTTCAGATGAAGAGAAAGCTGATGTTGGCTATGGCTCAGGTGAAGATACAGGTGACAGTAGTGAAGATGAAGCTGATGAAGGCCATGACTGGTCCAGCGTTCACTGTCTCTTTTGGATTGTTGACCAGCCCTCCGGTCTGGATGACCAGCCCTCCGGTCTGGAGAAGAGGGAGGGGATATGTGAGACAGTGAAGGAATATGTGTCGAATGGGGTGTACATTTCACCTAGGTACTGTGCTGTATGGTATAAGGGAAATGTGTGGCTTTGTAAACCTAGTGGTAGAGAAAGGTCACTACACCTTACATTCATTACACACTTGCAGCTCAGGCCTGAAACTACTCAGGTGTTAATTAGGAGACCAGAAGTAGGTGTCTGCGAACACAGTCAGAGAGCACGCTTAATCTGGACACAGGAGGGGTCCAGGCACAGAAGGTGTCTCCAGGGGTTTGAGCTGTCTCAGTCTGGGTGCTCGATGTATCCCGGACACAGGAGTAGTCTCTGTGAAAATCCATGCTGGTAGCTGCTGAATAGGAGGGGATCTCTCTCAAGTCTGGATGTTGGATGTGCCTTCAGACACAAGGAGGAGACTCTGTGAACCTCCATGCAGGGTAAATACTGAACATATGTGTTGTTTTGGCCCTGGCTGTTAGAGCCGGGACCCGGATAGATAGGGAAATCTATCTAAGTGTAATTAGTGGCTAGACCAGCCCAGGTCTTATGTTTATGATTTGTTTTTATCTGTTTGCTGTGGACTTTAATAAAGCTGGTTGCGGCCAGTTTTCATCAGAACTGCTGTCTGAATGAACTGTTTCTGTGCCACTTCGTCTACCCGGACGGCGATCTCAGAGCTATATCCCCTGAAAAGCTTACAAGTCTTAATTTATTGATATCCACAAAGCGTTTCAACGGAATAGCTCCGCCTTCCTCAGGTGGCAGTTATACATAGAATGGAGTAGGAAAGCTGTATAAAGGAGGAGCAGCAAATGAAAATTAAAAGGCAATTAATCAGAACACCCACATGATTAAAAATGCAAATATGACTGCAAAAGAAAAACAAAAAACATAAATTGAATAAAACCAACCTAAAAACGACATATATAAATAAATAAATAAATAAATAAATCTCAAAATGCATATATTACGTGACTTTTTCAATAGTGAGGTTTAACCCCTCATGGGCCAGTGTACCAAGTTTAAAAATCCAAAAACTCTCCCTTCTTAGATTATTATACCGATCAGGCATATCATCTGGTATCTGGTCAATAACAGTGAGTTTTAACAAATTCAAATTCTTTTGGTGCACTAGGGAGAAATGTTTTGAGAGACTGTGTAGCATGAACCCATTTCGGATATTTTGACGGTGCTTGTTGAGCCTTGCATGCATCGTCTGTATCGTCCGAGCGATGTACTGCAACCCACAACCGCACTCAATTAAATAAATAATGTAGCACAATTGTCAATTGACATGACAGTTGATTTTAAAACTGGTGCCTGTGGTACGAGATTGAAATTCTTGCACCCCATTCATAATAGAGACGCAACATAAACACTTAGAGGTCCTACATGCAAAACAACCCGGATTAGAATTTATCCAGGTTGCAGATGAAGATAAGGACTTGAGAGTTGTGTTGCTGGGGGCAACTAGATTTCGAAGAGTTCGGTTTTTCCGAAAAATCGACAATAATTTTGGGCTTAGTAGCAGTGTCTGCTAGTCAGCGCATTAACCCAGCTGTTAAGCAAGCTACACCACCTGTACTTTGGACACTTAATTTTTACAAAGGAAATGCTTCGGGCCCCCGGGACAATCAGTGAAGAGCATCAGGGAGGCACCCTAAGGCACAGGGGCTGTGAGTGGCGGTAGGACGCCTTGCGGTGGACCGCCAAGCTCGATCCTTATAAAAGCTTTTTAACTGCAGCAGCTTTACTGGACGCTAGTGGACCTGGCATTACCGCGGCTGCTGGCATGAGACTTGCCCTCCAATAGATCCTTGTAAAAGGATTTAAAGTGTACTCATTCAAATTAGAGAGACAATTTAAATAAAAATTATTAGACCTGCCTCCACCGCAGGGGGCTCGCTCGACCCACCAGCGGACAGGCACCAGTATTGGGAGAGGGGGACTGGCCATCAGGGTCCACCGCAGCTCTGGCACAAACCCGGCGACACGCAGGTCGCACGGGCAGGAATGGACTGGCCGTGTCGGCGTGGCACTTTTTTGGTTTTAGAAGGGCATGACATGCCTATATCTGTGTCTCCCCCTCCTTTTACTCCTCCACCTCTTTTCTTTTCACATGACTATATGTACTTGTCACTTTTCATGTGTTAGTTGTGTCTTGTGAGCAATTTGTCAGCTTTTGGACACCTTTGAAGTGTTTTCTATGTGTTTTCTATGTGTTTCTATGTGTTTTGGTTTGCCTGCCATTGGTTTTAACGGTGTTCGACGGTGTTCGACGAACTGTTCGTTGAACAGTTCGTCGAACACACGGCTGTTCGGCGGACCGAACCGAACTCGAACACTAAGGGGGTGGCTCATCACTAGTCTTCACCACGAACCAGCACAGTGCTACATTGCAGTAAGTGAGAGTCCTGTCATCAACCAGCGATTCCACATCCTTTTACCTTAGGGGAGCTAGTTTGCCACTATGGCCATTACTTAGCTTCTATGTTTGCTGACCCCTTGGAACTACCACCCGGGGCACTCTCTTCGTCTCAGGTTCCTTGTTCCATTCTGTCTCTTTACCTCTCTCAGTTGAAGCTTGGAGCCATAATGCTAGGCGTCCTGCCCCAGGACCCATCTCCAGTGTATTAATCTGTCTTTCTGTTGCTTTCTCTTGTTTCTACCCTGGATCTCGCTATCCACTGCTTTGGTCTCCACTCATGTCAGGGACACCAATGTTATGCGGCTCTGCTGACTAGAAAGACCTTAGGTCTGCTTTCATTCCAGGCTTAGCCCTATCTGACTCTAACAGGAAGCAATCTCTGTCCCTTCATTTTTACCCCTTCCACTCTGGGCTAGTTCCAATCACTAACCCTGACTATCCCCTCTGTCAGGCAGAATACAACATTGTCACTATTCATGTCACAATACACATTTACACATTTCAACAATACGCGTGTCTTCAAGGGCGAATGTGGACAATATGTCCATCTCCTTACCCTTATACAAATAAAGCTGTCAGTCAAAGATAGCACTGTCAACTTGACCAAAAATCCCAGAAACAGCAGAATTTTAAATTATTAAAACACAGGTTATAATGAATCTTTTCTCACTAAACTATATATCAATCTGCTTGCGTTATAACATGTTACCTGCAGATTGTACTGAATTTTCATGGTGACAAGCTCCCTTTAATCCCCCTTATACGTGGATTGTGATGAAAAGTGTTTGCTTAGTGTGCCCTTAAGCTATGTGCACACATACGAGAATTGCAGCGGAAATTTCCGTGGCAATCCTGCACCTCCCTGCCGCGGGAAATACGCATGTTATAGGTATGCGTATTTCCGCCAGAAACTAGCTTGCAGAATTCTAGCATTTTCCAAGCGAACTGTAGCATCGCTTAGAAAACTGATTGACAGGTTGGTCATACGAGTCAAACATAGTGTTTGACAAGTGTGACCAACTTTTTACTATTGATGCCGCCTATGCCGCATCAATAGTAAAAAGATCTAATGTTAAAAATAAAAAAAAAAATAAATCATGGTATTCTCACCTTCCAGCGTCCCCAGCTGCCTTCCTTGTCCTCGCGATGCAGCCGGCAAGTTCCGTTCCCAGTGATGCCTGGCGGCAACAATGACCTCAGATGACTTAGCATCACCGAGACCGCTACGTCATCTGGGGTGATTCTCGCAAGGTATCATTGGGAACAGGAGTTGCCGGGAGCGTCACTGAGAGGTGGGAATGCTGCGGGGGTGAGAATATCCTATATTTTATTTTAATTATTGTTTTACCAGGGTATGGTACCCAGGGCCTGGAGGAGAGTCTCCTCTCCTCCAGACCCTGGGTACCATCCGCACATGAGCCACTCACTTTGCGCATGGTGGGCATAGCCACATGCGGAAAGTAAGTGGTTCAATGCATTCCTATGGCAGTGGAATCGCCGCAATTCCGGAAAAAGAATGAGCATGCTGCATTTTTTTCGCTGAAAAAAACGCAGCATGTGCACAAAAATTGCGGAATGCATTCTATTCATAGGATGGTTAATGCATGCGGAAAACCGCCGCAAAAATGCTAAAAAAACGTGAAAAATCCTGAAAGTGTGCACATAGCCTTAAAGTGAAGTGTCCTTAGCATTCTGCAGTGAAGGCTGTGCAACTCCTCACTCTAAAATGACAGCTGTAGGAGTTTCCTGGATGGACACTAGAGCTGTGCATCACAGCATGCGGCAGATAGACATCAGATATTTTTATAAAGTTTGTGATTAACTTCTTAATTTTCTACATGCTTTTCTACAGTCTACAGCATGATAAGTCCAGAATATTCCAGAGTGCTGATAACCAGAAGAATTCACAGTAAAAATGATGGTTGCAAACTGTTGCCAGGGCTGTCATTAGGGGCAGGCAGCTGCCTAGTGTCCGGGATCCTTCATGGGCCCCCAGCCAGCCGCTATGGGGCCCCTGAGTAAGAGGTGAACTGCCCCTCCACCACGCATCACACATTCAACTTATTGACATCATAGATGCCGATATACTTGGAAGCAGTGATGGAGGTGAGAGCGCCATGTGACGCTCCCTCTCCCATCCCTCCCCTGTGACTTAGCAGTGTGTGTCGGAAGTGGAGCTGATGAGATGCTCTTCAAAAGCCAGAGCAGTAGGGGAACAAGGAGGAGAGGTAAGTAGCATGTGTGTATGCATTATAGTGTGAGTGTGTATATAGGGGACTGCACTATACTGTGTGTGTGGCTGCACTATACTGTGAGTGTGGGGATGGCACTATACTGTGTGTGTGTGGGTGCTGCATTATACTGTTTGTGGGTGGTGCTGCACTATACTGTGTGTGTTTATGGGGTGGCTAAATTATACTGTGTATGAGGGGGCTGCACTATACTGGAGTATGGTGCTGCACTATACTGTGTGTGTGGGGCTGCATTATACTGTGTGTGGGGGTGTTGCACTATACTGTGTGTGTGAATGTGGGGGAGCTGCATTATACTGTGTGTGTGTGGAGCTGAATTATACTGTGTGGGGGCTGCATTAAACTGTGTATGTTTGTGGGGAGGGGGTGCATTATACTGTGTGTGGGGCTGCTTTATACTTTGAGGGCGGTTGCATTATACTGTGTGTGGGGCTGCATTATACTCTGGGGGCACTGCATTATACTCTGAGGGAGCTGCATTATACTCTTAGAGGGCTGCATTATACTCTGAAGGGGCTTCATTATACTGTGTGTGGGGGACTGCATTATACTGTGTGTGTGGGGGCTGCATTGTACTGTGTGTGGGGCTGCATTATACTGTGAGGGAGCTGCATTATACTGTGAGGAGGCTGCTTTATACTTTGGGGGGCTTCATTATACTATGTGTGGGGACCTGCATTATACTGTATCGAGGACTCCCTGCACCAATCATTCTTCCTCAGCTGGAGTAAGGGTAGGTGCACATGGTCAGTAAACACTGCAGGTTGGAAACTGAGTACTTGTGCAGCGTTCATATATTTCAGCATAGTGGATGGGATTTCAAGACGCGAGTCTCCGCAAGATAAATTTCACCCGTGAAATGTATTGGACGTGGTGAATCCGCATGGTTTGATGAACGCATGCGGATTCACCTGCGTTCAATAGCCGGCAGTGCTTTGGACGCAGTGGACATGTGCTGCATCCAAAGCACTGCCAATTACTGAATGTGTGCACCTACCCCAAAGAGGCCGGGAAGCAAGAGACGAATGACTTCAATATTGTCTATCACACTTGCTTGCAAATTCAACAGAAATGCCCCAATTTAAACTTTTGACGAGGGCCCAACTTTGTCTAAAACCGGCCCTGACTGTTGCTAATGAAAAAAAGTCAATGTACTGTACAGTATCGATATAACATGGGTACTAAATAACAGTGCTCTAGTGTGACAATTATAACATACTAGCTGAAGAGTCTGGCGTTGCCCAGGCATAGTAACTAACTGTGGTTAGTTATAACAAATTATAATGATTATATTACACATAAAAACATTTGATTGCGAGAGAAATTGCACTAATTGCAATAAGAAAGAAAAATTTTGCTTCAACAAAATGGTGGTGGCGCATGTGCAATAGCATCTATCGGCAAGCAATGCTCTTAATCTGCACATGGGAATACGCAGAAGAAAAATAAGTTGTCGCTGTTGAACATAGCAACAATCCCTCACTGGTACATGGAACACAGCAGGTGACATTTTGTTGAAGCAATTTTTTTTTTAACACAATATTAACCCCTTAACAACTGCCGACATGACTTTTAACCGCTGCAGTTAAGGGGCCTAATACCTCCTGCACCTCATGCTCCTTCTTTTTACACAGCCTCCTCCTGCGCCTCATGCTCCTCCTTTATACACAGCATGTTTCTGCAGCACAGCTTTTCTCCTTTATACTACCCCTCCGCCGGCAGCACTTCACACTCCTCTTCCATTTACAATTGGAAACACTTGATCCCGATAGAATTTGCACTAATTGCAATAAAGTGTATCATATACGCAGCCTACTTCTGCAGCACCACACAGCACCTTCCTGTTATGAGCACAGCTGTGTAATCCTTGAGGCTCCTCCCTTTCCCTTGACATCATTCCTCACATGAGCAACTCCATTCTAGACACAATTAAGCTAAATGTGGCCTGTGCTTGCTGCGCACTGATACTCTGATGGCGGCGGCCCTAATTGTAGCTTGCAGCGGCGGGGAAGTCGCAGCCGGTGAGATTTGCAGGGTGGCTTTCGAGCTGAATGTGTCTCCACCCGTGTGCGCTAACAATGTGTGCCATGTGGACCGGGCTTTGTGTGTGGAGTGAGTGTGGCTATGTGGAGTGGGTGTGTCTATTTGGAGTAGGCAGGCCTTGATACATGCACACACATACATATACTCAGCTTTATATATATATATATATATATATATATAGATAGGGGTTTAGAGGACATTATACAAAGATTTATAAAGAATTGTGGGGTGGGGAGGATGCTGTATAGAGAATTAAAATTAATTGAAGGTTGAGGATGCAAAGTCTCTTATAGCATTCTCCCTCATTCCCAAATTTATTATACAGTTGAAACCAGAAGTTTACATACACTATATAAAAATACACATATGCATGTTTTTTCTCAATATCTGACATGAAATCAGGATAAACTTTTCCCATTTTAGGTCAGTTAGGATTTCTATATTTATTATTATTTGTCAAATGCCAAAATAATGAGAGGGAATTTTTTAAGGCATTTTATTACTGCAAAGTCAAAAGTTTACCTACGCTAAGATTACTTTCCATTTAAACAATTCTAGGCTGCCCATATGATGATGTCATGTATTTGGAAGCTTCTGATTTTCTTTTTTTTGGCAACATCTGAGTTAATTAGAGACACACCTGTGGATATATTTTAATGCACACCTGAAACACACTGCTTCTTTGTGTAGCATCATGGGAAAGTCACATGGCCTATTGACCAAAAAATAAAAATAGTTGTGGCTCTGGAAAGAAGGGGAGCGAAAAACAAAATGCAAGTGGCTGATGGGTGCAGAAAATGTGCAGAAAATCTGCAACATTAAAAACTCACCAAAGCTCATCATGGGAACGTAGCCTTATAAGAGAACATTCTGATAATTCCATAAGGTTATATTCACACTATGAGCTCATGATGTGGCAGATTTTCTGAACTATTTCTACATTGATCAAGTAAAATAGGTCACTTGCATTTTTTAAAAATATGCAGTGTAAAAAACTCATCAAACGCGCATCGTGGAAACATAACTTTACATTTTGCATTGATATCTAACTTTAAGGTTGTTATGGAAATTTGGTTAGGATAAATCTATCCTTGTGTGCGCTGTGGCTATTCCCAATCAGATTGAGTATTTGAGCGCTCAAAGAAATTAAAACTGTACACACAAAGTGACAGAATCACATTCCATCAATACTGATGGTTTATTGTACATACATGGTTTTATAGTTGCATGTAGAAAGGGGTGGTTTAGTAAATTAATATATGATCAAGCTTCTATGTTATTGGTTGTTTGAATACATGAAGGTTTCTGGCTATAACAAAAAGGCTTATTTAGCAGTTTATGAGTAACTATCGCCTCTTTCCTGCTATTCAGCAGAAATCCAGACATCAGCTTGGACCACCTGCTGTAGGTTCCTGTTTTCTGATGTCTGGAAAGTACCAACGAGCTGTCTGGTTTGCACTGGTCTGGTTTATCTGGGTCAGGGGTAATTCTTAAGCAACTGATTATTGAATGTACTAGCTGTGAGTATATATGGGTATATAGGAGTATACATGCAAATGAGATCTACATGAAATATATATATATAAAATATATATTTATATCACAATCCCCCTTAGATATCACTTGCCCTAATCCTAACCTTCTGTCAAAAAGTGCTGCAACTCTTTTGTGCTGCCGGTGGGCTGACACATGCCTAGTACATGCACCCCCCTCCGTACAGACTTTTCGCAAAAGGGCAGTCAGGAGATCTGTCCTTAACAGGGGTTCATGGCTTTCAATCATAGTCTTTTATTCAACAGCATGCTCAGTTAGAGGTGTGTATTCTTAATCAGGTAGGTCATCTATCCGGTCAGGCAGGGCATCCACAGCATCATTCTGGCTTAGGTATATCTTCTTGTATGGGACCTTTCTTGCAATGAAATGTGTGGATCCAAGTGGGCCTTCCCTCCAGCTTCACAGAGGTTGGTGTCATCAGCAGCATTTGGAAAGGACCATTAAATCTGGGATCAAGTGTTTTCCTTACAAACTTTTTTCACCAACACCCAGTCTCGTGGCTTCGAGGAATGTTTACCAGGTACTGAATCTGGATCTGGCAATGAAGAGAAAACTTGAGAATGGACATTAGTTTTTGGTCAGTTCTATTACATAAGCAGACAAGATATTTTCCATAGTCAGCTGCTGAGGGAAGAACACCCCTAACCTGGGTCTAGACCCAAACAAAATTTTATATGGTGACAGCTTTTCTGGGCATCTGGG
>JARQOD010000002.1:223815326-223840244 GCA_033576555.1 Oophaga sylvatica | reverse complement strand
GCCACTGATGTTTGTACATTTGCTTTTTCCAGTTTTTTCAGTGGCTGCTGTTTTGTTTTTGGTTACACCAGAGAACTAATTTAGGTGGTACAGGTCATGTGATTTCAGGTGTTTTTGAAATTAGTAGAGTTGGTGCTTTTCAGGGTTTTTTGGGATTGCAGTAAGTGCCCTTCCTATCCTTTTCTATTTAGTAAGTTTGGGCCCCAACGTTTGCTCATACTATTTTCTGTCTGTGTCAGTATTTCTTCTTGTCTAACCGCCATTACATGTTTGGGGGCTTTCTATGTTCTTTGGGGATCTGCTCCGGGGCAGATAGCTTTCCTCTTTCTATCTTTAGGTGTAATTAGTTTCTCAGGCTGTGACGAGGCGTCTAGGACCAACGTAGGAACGCTCCACGGCTGCCTCTAGTTGTGGTGGTTAGTCAGGGTACTGCAATCTCATAGTTTCCAACTGCTCTGGTGTATTTCCTTTTTTGCCTGCTCTCCTCAGCTACCAAATCATAATAGTATCACCGGCCCAAAACTGAAAATTATATGGTACTCACAGAAGGGAAAAATATTGTGAAAGAAAAAAGTTGTCAGAGTTGTCAGAGTTGTCAGAGATTTTTTTTTTTCTGCTTGTTGCATTTTTTTTTTCCCTCTGTATCTCTGGGTGCTGAGGAGGATTTTTTTTTTTTTCTCTCAATGGAGTTTGCACAGTTGTCTGGCCGTGTGGATCAGCTTGCCACTGAAGTTCGGAGTATTGCTACCTATCTTGCTAGGTTGCCTGTTGTGGAACCTAGGATTCCCATGCCAAATTTGTTTTTAGGGGATCGAGCTAAGTTTCTGAATTTCAAAAATAACTGTAAATTGTTTTTTGTCTTAAAATCTAAGTCATCAGGGAACGCAGCGCAGCAGGTTCAAATTGTTATCTCTCTCCTGCGCGGCGACCCTCAGGATTGGGCTTTTTCCCTGACACCTGGGGATCCTGTTTTGAGTGATGTTGATGCGTTTTTTCAGGCTTTGGGGTTATTGTACGATGAGCCTAATGTCACTGATCAAGCTGAAAAAACTTTGTTGGCATTAAGTCAGGGGCTTGAGGACGCTGAGTTATACTGTCAGAGATTCCGTAGGTGGGCAGTCCTGACCAAATGGAATGACGACGCTTTGGCAGCTCTTTTTCGGAAGGGACTGTCAGATAATGTAAAGGATGTTATGGTGGGATTCCCTGTTCCCTCTGGTCTCAATGATTCTATGTCATTAGCGATTCAAATTGACAGACGTTTGCGTGAGCGGAAAGGTATGCGTGGAATAATGTTGCCTTGTGAACCTGCTTCTGAATCCATGCAGTGTGATAGAGTGGTTTCTGGGGCACATCGTCATGAATTTCGAAAGCGCAATGGGTTATGTTTCTACTGTGGTGATGCCTCTCATGCTATTTCTGTCTGCCCTAAGCGGGGAAGACGTTTTGCTCGCTCAGTTGTCTTGGGTAGTGTTCAGACTAAGTTTTTGCTAACTGTTACCCTGATATGCTCTCTGTCCTCATTTTCTGCTCAGGCTTTTGTTGATTCTGGAGCAGCTATTAACCTGATGGATTTTGATTTTGCTAAACGTTGTGGGTTTCCCTTGATACCCCTACAGAAGTCTATTCCCCTACTGGGGATCGATTCTACCCCTTTGGCTGAGAATAAACCTCAGTTCTCTACTCAGGTGATAATGAGGGTAGAACCTGATCATCAGGAGAGTTGCAAATTTTTGGTTCTGTATAATCTGCATGACATTATCGTACTGGGTTTCCCTTGGTTACAGTCTCATAATCCTGTTTTGGATTGAAAATCTGTGTCTGTTACCAGTTGGGGCTGTCAATGTGTTAATACCAACACTCCTGTTTTTTCTGCCTCCCCCCACGCTCAGGATGTTCCTGACTTTTTGATTGATTTTTCTGATGTGTTTAGCGAAAGTAAATCTGCATCCTTACCTCCCCATAGGAGCTATGACTGCGCTATTGAATTAATTTTAGATTAATTAAACCCAAACCATGGGTAACATCTTTAAACATAGTTCCAAGGATGGAACTGGGCAACTCGCTGTATAGTAATATATCACACAAAAAAGTAGAGCATCCAGCCCAAATAGATACATAAGACGATAGAATAAAAAAGTATATAACCTTTATTTAACAATTAGTTCTAAAACATTCACATTTATAGTAATTAAAGATGAGAGGTATAGTGGTGGGTGAGCCAGTATGAACACCTGTCGCACATAACTCAGCACATCTCAATCCGCAAGAAAAAGTATCACAAACTTGATATGTCAAGTATAACCGATAGAGCAATCTAATTCCCAGGCAGGAGGGCAGTATAAATTCCCTTATTAGGGTAGTATATTGTCCCATAAATATTCTGAGACCATAAGCCCATCAATTCCTATCTGGTGCATAGATACTCTAAAAGTAGCATAGATGGACAGAGAAGTGACATTGGAAGAGAGAAAGGGGTGAGGGAAGTAACCCCCTAAATCTAACAACTCCTGTTAAATGCCTCATTAATTGCAGAGAAAGATGCTAGAAGGTGCTTACCCATATTGGGGAGATGTGACAGACCAGGCACGTGCCCCGACGCACGTTTCGCTCCTTGAGCTTCCTCGGGGGCAATTAATGCCTGGTAGTAAATTCCCTAAAGGTCGCCTTTTTAACTTGTCTGTACCTGAACATGACGCTATGCGGTCTTATATCAAGGAGTCATTGGAGAAGGGTCATATCAGACCATCCTCTTCACCCTTAGGTGCCGGTTTTTTCTTTGTGGCCAAAAAGGATGGTTCATTAAGGCCGTGTATTGATTATCGCCTCTTGAACAATATTACTGTGAAATATCAATATCCGTTACCCTTGATCTCTGATCTGTTTTCCAGGGTGAAAAACGCTACTTGGTTTACCAAGCTTGACCTCAGGGGGGCATATAACCTTATTTGCATTAAGCACTGGGATGAATGGAAGACGGCATTTAATACCCCTGAAGGGCATTTTGAGTACCTTGTGATGCCCTTTGGGCTCACTAATGCTCCTTCTGTCTTCCAGTCCTTCATGAATGACATTTTCAGGGATTTTGTGGATAAATTTCTGATTGTTTATTTGGATGATATCTTGATTTTTTCCAATGACTGGGACTCTCATGTAAAACATGTTCGGACTGTGTTCCAGATTTTGAGAGAGAATGCTCTGTATGTGAAGGGATCAAAGTGTCTTTTTGGCGTTCAGAGGATATCATTTCTGGGTTTCATTTTGTCCCCATCTGTTATTGAAATGGACCCGGTCAAAGTTCAGGCTATCTGTGATTGGGTCCAACCTATTTCTTTAAAGGCTCTTCAAAGATTCTTTGGTTTTGCCAATTTTTATCGTAAAATTATTGGTAATTTCTCTGTTATTGTTAAACCATTAACTGATTTGACCAAGAAGGGTTCTGATGTCGTGAATTGGCCTCCTGAGGCAGTCTCTGCATTTCAGGAACTTAAGCAGAGATTCACTTCTGCTCCTGTTCTACGGCAGCCTGATGTTTCTCTACCATTTCAGGTGGAGGTTGATGCCTCTGAAATTGGGGCAGGTGCCGTTTTGTCCCAAAGAGATCCAGAGACCTCTAAAAGTAACCCTTGTGCCTTTTTCTCTCGAAAATTTTCTCCCACTGAACGTAATTATGACGTGGGTAATCGGGAGTTATTAGCCATGAAGTGGGCTTTTGAAGAGTGGAGACATTGGCTGGAGGGAGCCAAACATCAGGTGGTGGACCTTACTGACCATAAGAATCTAGTTTATCTGGAATCAGCCAAGCGACTTAATCCTAGACAGGCCAGGTGGGCCTTGTTTTTCACACGTTTTAATTTTGTGGTTTCATTTCTTCCTGGCACTAAAAATGTTAAGGTGGATGCCCTCTCGAGGAGTTTCCTGGCGGACTCTCCTGAGTTATCTGATCCTTCTGTTATTTTGAAAGAGGGTGTAGTTCTTTCCGCCATCTCGCCCAATTTGAGACTGGCTCTGGAGGGGTGCCAGGAGGATAAGCCCGAGCGCTGCCCTGTTGGGAAATTGTTTGTCCTGGACCAGTGGAAAAAGAGTGTAATGTCTGAGATTCATTGTTCCGCGTTGGCTGGTCATCCCGGAATTTTTGGTACCAGGGACTTGGTTGGTCGGCCCTTTTGGTGGCCTACCTTGTCTCGTGATGTCAGGGAGTTTGTGCAGTCCTGCGGGACTTGCTCTCGCTCCAAGCCTTGCTCTCGTTCTAGTGGTTTGTTGATGCCATTACCGGTGCCCAAGAGACCATGGACCCATATCTCTATGGATTTCATTTCCGACCTCCCTGTTTCTCAGAGAATGACCGTCATCTGGGTGATTTGCGATAGGTTTTCCAAGATGATACATCTTGTGCCATTACCTAAGTTGCCTTCCTCCTCTGAATTGGTGCCTTTGTTCCTTCAGCACGTGGTTCGTTTACATGGCATTCCTGAGAACATTGTGTCTGACAGAGGAGTCCAGTTTGTTTCCAGATTTTGGAGGACCTTTTGTTCTAAAATTGGTGTTCAATTGTCTTTCTCCTCGGCGTTTCATCCTCAGACCAATGGTCAAACTGAGAGAACAAACCAGACATTGGAGACTTATCTAAGATGCTTTGTGTCTGCTGATCAGGATGACTGGGTCTCTTTTTTGCCTTTGGCTGAGTTTGCTCTTAATAATAGGGCTAGCTCTGCCACTTTGATGTCTCCATTTTTCTGTAATTCTGGGTTTCACCCTCGATTTTCTTCTGGACAGACGGAGGCTTCTGTCTGCCCAGGTGTTGACTCTGTTGTGGAGCGTATGCAACAGATTTGGGACCAGGTAGTGGAGAGGTTGTCCCTCTCTCAGGAGAGGGCCCAGCGGTTTGCTAACCGGCATAGGACTGATGGTCCTCGGTTTAAAGTGGGGGACTTGGTCTGGTTGTCCTCAAGAAATATTCCGATGAGAGTGGCATCTCCTAAATTTAAGCCTAGGTTCATTGGACCTTATAAGATCATGGAGATTCTTAACCCTGTTTCTTTTCGTTTGCTTTTTCCAGGGACATTTAAGATCCATAACGTGTTCCACAAGTCCTTGTTGAAGAGGTTTGTTGAGCCAGTGGTTCCTACTACTGTGCCTCCTGACCCTGTTTTGGTTGAGGGCAATCTGGAGTATGTGGTTGAGAAAATATTGAATTCTCATTTTTCTAGACGGAAACTCCAGTATTTGGTTAAATGGAGAGGTTATGGTCAGGAAGACAATTCTTGGGTGTTTGCTTCGGACATCCATTCTAGGAGACGCATCCGTGCGTATCATAGAACTCATCTTGACCGAACTGGTTGCTCAAATGAGGGTTCGGTGACCCCTCCTCAAGGGGGGGGTACTGTTGTGAATAGGCTGGAAATGAGTTCTGAGCGGAAGCTCCCTCTGGTGGTTACAAACGGTACTGGACTGTCCAGTGAAGATTGTGAGGATTGGGAATAAGGTGTTACTGACTGGTCTTATATAAGGGAGTCACCTTCCCATCAGGGTTGCCGGTGATCAATTGTTCTGGTCTCAATCCTTGATTCCTGTTTCCTTGGTAGCCTGCTGTGTCGTGTCTGAATCTCCTGCTAACAGATAAGACATTTTTCTTCTTTTGCTTTTGTGCTTGATTTTTGCATTTTGTCCTGCACTTCTGTGGGGGCCTTCTGGGTCCCCTCCGGGGGCTTTTGCCTCTCAGTTCAGTTCAGCCACTGATGTTTGTACATTTGCTTTTTCCAGTTTTTTCAGTGGCTGCTGTTTTGTTTTTGGTTACACCAGAGAACTAATTTAGGTGGTACAGGTCGTGTGATCTCAGGTGTTTTTGAAATTAGTAGAGTTGGTGCTTTTCAGGGTTTTTTGGGATTGCAGTAAGTGCCCTTCCTATCCTTCTCTATTTAGTAAGTTTGGGCCCCAACGTTTGCTCATACTATTTTCTGTCTGTGTCAGTATTTCTTCTTGTCTAACCGCCATTACATGTTTGGGGGCTTTCTATGTTCTTTGGGGATCTTCTCCGGGGCAGATAGCTTTCCTCTTTCTATCTTTAGGTGTAGTTAGTTTCTCAGGCTGTGACGAGGCGTCTAGGACCAATGTAGGAACGCTCCACGGCTGCCTCTAGCTGTGGTGGTTAGTCAGGGTACTGCAATCTCATAGTTTCCAACTGCTCTGGTGTATTTCCTTTTTTGCCTGCTCTCCTCAGCTACGAAATCATAACAGATGATAAAGCATTGTTTTTTGTCTTGATTTTTTATGGTGTTCACTAAAGGGGTAAACTAGTGGGACAGTGTTATAGGTCAGATCATTATGGACGCGGCAATACCAAATATGTGTACTTTTATTGTTTAGATTTTTTTATTCAAATATTTATTTAGTGACAGAATAAATATTGATTTTTTTATTTTTTATTATTTTTTTTTAATTGTTTTTACAATTATTTAAAAATATTTTTTTATTTAATTCTTACTTTTACACTTGTCAGACTATGGGACATTGATTTTGCGCAAGCTGATCGCTTCTATAGCATGCAGATGAAGCAGCATCTGCATGCTACAGAAGCTGTCAGCGCTGCAGCTTCTGTGCACTAACCTGTGAGACTTCCTGACATGCACTGCGCATGTCAGGAAGGTTCCCTGCTCTGGAGACCCCGATGTCATGACTATATCGGGTCTCCATGGCAGCGATCGGCACTCGCGGGGTCACCGATCCTAAGATAGAGAGGCTGTCAGCCCCTGTGCAGGCTCTGGAACACTGCGAACATGTTTGATCACAGTGTTCCTGGGGTTAAAGTGCCAGGAGTGGTCTGTGACAGCTGACACCCAGCCGTGATCGGCCACGCTCCGCCCGAGAGCGTGGCCAATCGCATATGACGTATTATCTTGTCCATGGTCATTAAGGCCCAGGTCACATGGACGGGATAGTACGTTAAAGGTCAGAAAGGGCTTAAGGATGGGCAGTCACTTTTTCACACAGTACATTGTAGGTTTGGATTTCTTTTTCCCTTAATAAAGACCTTCAGTTAAAAACTGCATTTTCTGTTTACTTGTGTTATCTTTGTCTAGCATTTACATTTTTTTGGTGATCTGAAACATTCAATTGTGACAAACATGCAAAAGAATAGGAAATCAGGAAAGGACAAACACTTTTTTTTAAACAACTGTATTATTAACACATTTTTGTGACTTGCTTCTTGCTAATTCAAAATAATGATGTTTGGCCATTATTTTGCTAATTTGTAGAGGGCTAGGAAAAAGGTGAAAAAAAAAGAAAAAAAAAAACAATATCTCCCTGCTCAACGTTTCTGCTGCCACAGCCCTGGTCATCTGCAGTGCTCCATCTGGCATATTCTTTACTGTTCCACCACGTGCAATGACTTCTTCCTCCATATTCAATCTGTGTTGTTGCTTTCTAAGCTGAATAAGACTTTGATGCCACTTCATATATCGTGACCTCATAAGCTCTGTCCTCTAATATGCTGACTAGAAGTTGAGTGACAAACATCATGACGTTGTGATGTCAGAGTCCTACTCAGCGTTGCAAGCTATGCAGCAGAATGAAGATAGAGGAAGAGGATCTCCTGTGCAGTGGAACAGTTTAGAAGAAGTATGATGGAGCTGCTCGGAGGACTAGATTGAGGCTTATGTGATACTTGAGCAGTGATTTGAGTGGTATTTTATTTCACCCTATTCTATTATGCTCTGGGGTCTGGAGGAAGCCCAGAGCATAATAATAGATATTCTATTTGAGCCGATAAATTTAATGCATATAAAAATAGTGTCATATAAATATTTTAATAATTTGTAAAATTATAAAAAAAAACCCTCTGGAATAAAAAGAGAAGACAGAAGCATATGACAGCAAGGAACCTGTGTCGGTAGAGTGCATCTTCCAGAGCTTTAATCCCGCTAGATAATTTTAAAATGATGCCATTAAAGTACCTTTTTATATAGCACCATAAATATACCATTCTCAGTCTTTATCAGGTAATTAAGTTTGCAGTTTGTATTATCAAATCCAGTGAAAGATCTGATGAAAGCTGCTTTGGAATTTTTCATGATTATTGGAATATATACAGTGGTAGCATTTTGAACATGTTTCTGCAAGATGAACTGTAAATACACTGCATAAGTGTTTACCTACAGAGGTCACCATATAGTTCAGCCGTATATAAAGGTCCTGTAAAGATAGAAAGCAATCATTGAGGTGTCAACATAGATGGAAAAGCTTCCACTTGCTGAGTGTTAGAGAAGGATGGATCACCATAATGAAATCAATCTCCTGTTTTATACGTGTATAATAATTAGATTACTATTGAGTTATTGTCACTTTCTCAGTTTAATTGTGTTAAATGATGTTTTAATTGTAAGGGTTGATTACATTTATGTTTAGCAATAAATCATATTATTCACATCATACATTTTTAACATTACTAGTCATGTAATTATAAAATTCCCTTTGGTGTCTTGTGATGTATAATATCAAACACACAATAATTAATTGCAGTAAAAATGTCATTGATATGTTTTTTAACAGATGAAAAAAAACAATGAGAGAAAACCTCAATAAAATATTCATAAAAATATTAAACATGCATCATGCTGCAATTTTCAAATGCTATGTGTGAAGGCATCTTTAATCAATGTTTTAAAGTCAATTTATATGGGAACATAAGTTACCCATGATGAGCATCTTAGTTTACGATTTTAGATTTTTACAATTTTAGGGTAATTCCTTTCCTATTGGATATATTGGTACTTCCTATTTGGGAAATTCCCACAAATCACAGTATGTCCATTTGAATATGCGGGCAAAGAAGGTGTGCCTGGTGTAATCATTCGAATCTAAGCACTGATTCTGGCTGTTTTACTCTCTAACTGCTGTGGTCAAGCCAACTAGATGGTTGAGAGAAAAAGGGGTTCTGCTATTAACTCTTTCACCGTCACACCAAGGAAACACCGCACCTACACAGAGCTGGTCCTTATTCAGACTAGAAAAGCTCTAACTGCACAACTAAAAATCACAACCTTTGACCTGGCTGCCTATAAGGCCATCAGGTGGTTTCTTGTACCTCCTGAGGAACCAGAGGGGAGGCCACAGCTCACTACCAACAAGGGGAAAGAAAAGTGTGAGGAGAGATATGAGAACCCAAGGTGAGAAACTAATACACATTCAAATAAGGTGGAGGGGCGAAAGTGAAGGAGTACCAAAAATAAAGGAACAATAAATGCCTCCCAAGAACCTAGCAGTGGTAGGTAAAGTAACCAGCTTACTACAAGAATAACACTGGAGTTTACCCAGCAAGGTAAACCGCTAAGATAAAGAGCTGGAACTCCTTAATATACATCCACCAGGAAATATAGCCAGCAAGGAAAACACAGAGAAGAGATACTATATAAAGCCTATTCAGAACATTATAGAGCTAACCAAAATAAAAACATGGAAAACACCTGGAAAGGAGCAAACCAAGATTGGAGAATGAGGACAAAGGTATCAATCAGCATTTTGACAGAGCAGGAAAAGAGTAATAGCTCAACTGACCACGAAGCGAGAGGTCATGAAATCGAATCCCCCATGTCAGATTCCTTTCATTTATGCAACATGGTGAACAGTATTATAAAAAAATCTGGCTACCAAAAACCAGAATAAGTCTAGATTCACATTTATCCTGTGCACTAAACTGAGCACTAACATTCAAGTTTCTGTCTAAATCTAAAAGAAAACAGGGCTGAGACAATATCATCAGCAGAACCATTTACTATGATGAAGCAGATAGAGTAATTTTTGACACTGTCTGGGCTCTGTCCTGTCTTTTTAGGCATGCGTAAATGTGAGGTCAATCACTCTTTTGTGCATCTCTAGAAAGCCGGGCACCGCTAAAACCAAGGCCAGGCAGAGTCCAGAAAATGACTCATTATAGTGAATGGCTCTAACAGGTGTTCTGTATTCTTCACACTTTTCACAGAATTACATGGCAAAACCAACATAAGTGCCCAACGTAGAGTTAAGAATAAATGTCAATCTAACCTGAAAAGCAAGCAAAATGCTATTTATCCCAAAACAGCACCAGTACAAACTTCAACTCATCCCGCAAAAAAAAAATAGTCACCCACTGAGATCTGTCATATGTCACTGGAAAAATTGGGAGTTGCAATATTACTGGTATCTCAAAGTTTATGGGAAAGTCATATTGCTCCACTCCCCCCCCCCCCAAAAAAAAAAAAAAAGAAATGTTTTTGAGCTCTACATTGTTCCTAAACCACAGTGAGCATCTACACATATAGCAATGCTGTAATGGGAGGAACCCACTTAACAATTTACTGGTGGTTGTTCCCAGAAGTATGAGCTTCCCAAAAGTAGTATATTTCTATTCATTCTTACTTGTTTCTCTAATTTGGGCACTAAAATGGCCTTCTTGCAAATTTCACTGTGCAGCACTAACTGCATTCTTATTTTTTGAAAATACATCTGGAGTCAAATCAGTCACTGCACACCTATATAAATTCTCAAAGGGGTGTGTTTGGTGTAATTTCCAAAATGGAGTTACATTGTTCTAGCATGTTTGGTGCAAAATAACATCTGCAGACTCCTCCAGGAAAGTCTGCACTCAAAAAATCAAAGGCATTCCTCTTCTAAACAATAGTTCCACATTTGGGTATTGCAGGATTCAAAAATTGTGCAACAATGTGAAAATGAAAAAAAATTTAAGCTAAAAAAATACATTTTAACCCCTTAATCCCATCCGGCGTACTATTCCGTCCATGTCACCCTGAACCTTATTCCCATGGACGGAACAGTACGTCATATGCGATCAGCTGCGCTCCCGGGTGTCAGCTGATTATCACAGCTGACACCCGGCACTATGTACCAGGAGCGGTCACGGACCGCTCCCGGCACATTAACCCCTGGCACACCGCGATCAAACATGATCTTGGTATACCGGGGGCACAGGGAAGCATCGCGCATGGTAGGGGCTCCCTGCGTGTTTCCTGAGACCCTCAGAACAGCGCGATATGATTGCGCTGTTCTGAGGCCTTCCTCCCTGCAAGACCCCTGATCCAAGATGACCGCCGGGTCCTGCGGGGAGGCGGCTTCCTCAGTGCCTGCTGAGAGCAGGCGATGAGGAAGCCTGCAGCACTGCCTGTGAGATCGCTGGTCTCACAGTGTGCTGTGCACACTGTGAGACCAGCGATCTGGTATTATACAGTGATGTCCCACCCTGGGACAAAGTAAAAAAGTTAAAAAAATAAAAATAACAAGTGTAAAAAAAAATCATAAATAAATAAAAAAAAAATATTCCCCAATAAATTCCTTTCTTCATGTAAATAAAAAAAAGCAATAAAAGCACACATATTTTAGTATCGCCGCGTACGTAACGACCCGTCCTATAAAACTGTCCCAGTTAACCCCTTTAGTGAACCCTTAAAAAAACAAAACAAAAAACAAGGATAAAAAACAATGATTTATCATCATACCGCCGAACAAAAAGTGGAATAAGACGCGATCAAAAAAACGAATATAAATAATCACGATACCGCTGAAAACAACATCTTGTCCCGCAAAAAACAAGCCGCCATACAGCATCATCAGCGAAACAGTAAAAAAGTTATACCTCGCAGAATAAAGTGATGCAAAAATAGTTATTTTTTATATATAATCGTTTTTATTGTATAAAAGCACCAAAACATAAAAAAAATTATACAAATGAGGTATCGCTGGAATCGTAGTGACCAGAAGAATAAAACTGCATTATCAATTTTACCACATGCGGAACGTTATAAACACTTTCCCCAAAAGAAATTCATGAATTGCTAGTTTTTGTTCATTCTGCCTCCCAAAAATTGTAATAAAAACCGATAAATTGTCATGTGCCCAAAAACGGTACCAATAAAAACGTCACCTCGTCCCGCAAAATTAAGACCAAAATTAAGACATGACTCTGTGGGCCAAAATATAGAAAAATTATAGCTCTCAAAATGTGATGATGCAAAAACTATTTTTTGCAATAAAAAGTGTCTTTTACGTGGGTATCACAGAGCTCATCCTGACCGACCTGGTTGCACAAATGAGGGTTCGGTGACCCCTCCTCAAAGGGGGGTACTGTTATGAATGTTTTAGAAATGAATTCTGAGCAGAAGCTCCCTCTGGTGGTTACAAACAGTACTGAACCATTCAATGAGGATTGGCAATCAGGAAGTACAGACTGGCTGGATATAAGGGAGGTTTCCCCCCATCATGGTTGCAGGTGATCAATTGTTCTTGTCTCAACGTTGTTTCCTGGTTCACTTGGAAGCTTGCTGAGTCTTGCCTCTTCTCCTGCTCTCAGATAAGATATTTTCTGTTTTTTGTTTTTGTGCTTGCCATTTGCATTTTTTCCTGCATTTCTGTGATGTTGGCCAGGTTCCCCTCCCAAGGGGGCTTGGTCTTCTCTCAGTTCCTCTGGAGCCACTGTTGTTTGTTCATTTGCCTTTTCCATTTTTTTCTGTGGCTGCGGCTTAGTTTTGTTACACCAGAGAACTAATTTAGGTGGTAGAGGTCGTGTGATCTCAGGTGTTTTTGCAATTAGTAGCGTTGGCTTTTTTTAGGGTTTTTTGGAATTGCAGTAAGTATCCTTCCTATCCTTTTTTGTCTAGGCAGATTGGGCCCCAGCGTTTGCTCATACTATTTTCTGTCTGTGTCTGTATTTCCTCTTGTCTAACCGCCATTACATGTTTGGGGCTTCCTATGTTCTTTGGGGATCTGCTCCGGGGCAGATAGCTTTCATCTTTCTATCTTTAGGTGTAGTTAGCCTCTCAGGCTGTGACGAGGCCTCTAGGACCAACGTAGGAACGCTCCACGGCTGCCTTTAGTTGTGGTGGTTAGTCAGGGTACTGCAATCCAGTAGATTCCAACCTCTCTGGTGTATTGCCGTTTTTGCCTGCTCTCCTCAGCTACCAAAACATAACAATCCCCGCTGTGGTCTCCCATCTGTCTCCAGCCGCAGTGGAGCCTGCTCAGCAGAGACATCGGTCCCAGCATCTCGCCCAGTCTAATACTGTGCAGAGGATGACTGCTGCCTCTTCAGCTCCTGCTATTGTAACCAGTGCAGGTCAGCAGCAAGCAGACGTATTTGGGACTAAGTCCCGTGTGTTTCCTTCTGAGCATGCTCAGGGTAAGATCTCTCATAGGAGATCAGGGGTCACATGCTCAGCTATTACAGCGACTCAAATTGGTCCTCCAGGAAGGTCCTGAAGTTGCTCGAGTTCTGGGGCAGGCTTCCATTGGTCCTTTCTGGAAGGTCCTGCAGTTGTTGCTGCTATAAAAAGCTTGCATGACCGCACGGCCGTGCGCTAGTATCAATCCTGTTACGTGCTTTGCGCCAGTGTGGTCATGTACACATGTAATTAGGGCTTGGCTGTAAAACGCCACTAGAATATCGGCTACTCCGGTGAGGAGTTGGTTGTCTGTGTTTCTGACTGCATGACCACGGACTGCAATTTGCTCAGCAGTTATTTATGTCTCCTGTGAGGTTAACAGGACACAGCCTCTATCTCAGTGGCTCTGTGGAGTCCACTCATACCGCCATATAGTACCACAGCGTTTATGTCTGCGACTCTGTGGAATAACAGAGTTCGCTCATTCCGCCATATAGTGCTGCGGCGTTTATATCAGTGACTCTGTGAATTAACAGAGTTCACGCATACCGCCAGTTTAGCGCCATCTTACTAGCAGCAGGCTCTGCCTGCACGGTGGACCCCGGGCTGCGAACTCACCTCTCATTTATTTATATTAGGTGTGGTCCGCAGACCATAACACACTGGCTGATAAGTTAACCCGTTATTTTCACTTCCATTACCGTTATATAATTGTATACTTTTTGTTCACTTATATACTCTCATACTCTCTCCCTGCCTGGAGTATTTACTGTTATAATATTCTTTATAAAAAGAAATCCATTAACTCTTGCTCTGCCTCCTGCTCGTCACTGCATCCCACGTTCCTGCTTGATATCTTACATCTGTTTCCTTGTTGTGGACAGGATGGCTGCCGACTTAATCTTTTTTTTTTTTTTTTTTTCAAAGCAACTTATCCAAAAATCACATGCAGCCAAACACATTAGAAAATTGTAACGAATTATTAAGCCTAAAACTGATTTATGTTTAAAATCCAGATTACTGATATAAAGATATTTGCAGCATTCACTGTGATTTGTAGAATAATGGTAATTTTAATCACAAAATTTTTGCAAGCTTCGCAAAGCTTCAGAATTTTTGAATGGTTGGTGACTATAAAAGATAAGTGCAGTTGCAAAACGTAGAGTGTTACACACCAAGGATCATCGAAGGTTCAGGAGTTGCTGGCTAGTTCTACTGACATTCTGAGAACATTCAGAAGCTGAGGGCGTAACGCTTACCGTGGAGTATTCAGAAGATTAGAGGGAATTTCTTGCTGTAACTGGTAAGGGGTTTTCCTCTCCTGATCTATTTACCATAGTTAATGCAGATTTAAATGCAACCTTTTTTTTAGGGAAACTCCTGTATTGTTGACATTTCCTATTCCAGTAAGCTGAACTATTTTGACACTGTAAACCCTGTGGACTGCATTACCATTAAAAGCACAATTCAGAGATTTAGATTGTTAAGCAGAATGTAAGTATTTATTAAAATACTGTACATGTTAGAAAAATTGATAGGTCCTCGTTAAGATACAAAGGTGAATCAAATTACCATTCTCTTTTGGAAAAAAACACGTGAATAATTGATAAATCAATAAAAACATTAGATTCTATAGTAAAGCAAACCAGCAGATAAATAAACTGTATGGTCTTGATTTATTTAGGCTGGCACTTTGTACTCCCTTCCAGTCTGTAAACTTGTTTGGTCTGTGGTTGTATGACAGGTCTAAATAATGCTTCCATGGACAGTCTTTGCACTAGCTACACTAACTATACTATAAGGTCTCAGGAGATCTGTGACCTTCACCCTTGAACTCCTGCACCGGAATATGGCCTTACACAGGGACTCTGATATTAGTCTTCGAAGTAGCCACTGGCCAGTAGAGAGCTAGCATGCATGGTCAGGACGCTGTGTCAGAACAGGGGGGAGGACAAGAGTTAAAATTGTAAGTCAGAAGAATCATTAGTTAGCAGGCCAAGGTCATCATGAGAATTCAGTAGGGAACAAGAATTAGTATAAATTATTATTAGCACCTCTCAGCAGTAAGCTGGGAGGTTTAGTAAAGCATAGCTGATTAGTCCAGCTGGACAACACACACACCAATTTTCCCAGACTAGATCGCACTACAGGTACCTTCCACACTAGTCTCTATCGCTGGACCGAACCTGCACCGTTCGCAGTCTCTGATCTTAATCTGTCCACCAACCCCTCCAACAGATATGGTGGCATCGTGTGACAGAAGCAGATGTCAAAGGTCCAAAAGGAGATAAGACACAGTCTTAATGAACGGTGCGCTGTAGTAAGATATGCCAAATTGATTAAGAGGCATGGGCCTCTTAATCAATTTGGTTCATCTTGCAGCTGCCATGCGCCTTCGAATAGAAATGTTACTCCAGTCAGGACCTTGAGTACATTTCTGCCAAAAATATACACCGGTTTCTAGTGAAGATTATCATGAATTTATTAGATGTGTTTGGCCAAGTTTTCTATGCTCTGTCCACTTTTAAAATAATTAATGGAGTTGGCCACAATTGGTATACAAATGTCAAAAGTCACAGCATTTTTGCTTAACTGCAAGTAGTGCAAAAAGTTTGCAACATTTTAAGCCGTTTGATGCTAGAATTCTGGTGAAAGTGTTTTGATATATTTGTGACTAAGTCTGAAATTCGAGTTATACAGGTTTCTAAAATCCAGAGATTTCTTGTTTTTTTACAATATAGTTACTTAACACGTGCCATTTATTTAGTTGTGCTTTAAAATTTATGTTGATTTCTTTTTTTTTTTATTTCTCCCAAATGTAGTCATTATTCCTATTAAATTTTATGTTCCATGAATTACATTTTGATATATAGTCAATTACAATACAAATGCACTCCAAACTGAAGTAATAAGAAAATAAACTCATGTATGATTGTTCCTGATAATATTAATATACAGTCACATGAAGAAACATAATACATAGGAGACCAGAACAGTAGGAGTTAGATTTCACCAGGATTATATGTAGTACTTAAAACAGCAGGAATACTGTGTCAGAAGATTGCAAAACACCACAAAGATAAATTTGCTGTGCATCTACACTTTATCAGATCATATCAGCCAACGAGGTTTTAAAATATCCTAGATTATTACCTGATTGATCATGTGATGGGGTGACATTGTTGCATCTAATCCAATGTAGAATGTACTATGTTTCACCAACATATAGTTTTTCTATTTGTTTTTACAGTTAGGGGCACAAAGCAAATTGACTTCTCAGTGTGATTCATTTATAAAAGAGTATATAGAATAATGTAATCTGTCAGACAACATTCCATTACCTTTGTGAGTGGAATTCCTAATATGTTGAGTTCATGTTCGCATACCAATTCTTGCCTTGGAATTTAGCTCTTAGAAAGTGATGATCATAGGACTAAAATGTTTTTCTCTCCATTTTGGAAAAAATATACACAGATATAGTATATGTAAATGATGGCATCAGAAGAGGAGTAAAAGCTTCTGAATCTTTGAGAAAAATGTAAAACAGGGGTTGCCATGTACCATCCAATTTCCTACTGTTCTGGTCAACATTACTGGCAGCTGTCACGCACAGTGTGGGAAAGACTAAGTGCAACACGAAGGGATGAGGAGAAGGAATCCCAGACACTAGGGAAAGGGTGAGTGAAGACCCCTAGGCAGATCTAGCAACACCCTAGCGGCCCTACTGTCCCTAAATTGGTTCTTCACCAATCGACGAGCAGGAAACCAAAGCCCTGTATCTCCCTAGAGTTAAGCCCTGGATAGGGAGAGGGTGGGAAGTGCAGTGGTCAGTCACCACTGTAAACTACAGACAAAAAGGTAGATGTGTGGCCCAGCTATGTAAGGCACACATAAAATCCAGGAGAATGCACAGGAAGGTAATCGCAAAAGCTTGCTGTTCATGCACTTCACTCACACTTTCAGACACACCCACTAGGGGTATAGGAGGTAGTGACACGTAGCAGAGCTCATTCAAGCTTCCTGTCTTAGGACAGTACAGACCATTCAAGTTTCCTGTCTGAGAAGAGCTCAGATCAGTCAGTTTCCTGTCTTCAGACAGTGCAGTTCAGTGCCAGTTCAGTCTGGACTTGGAGAGGAGAGAGGACTGAATCCTCGCAGAGCTAGCGTAGCTCACCTGACAAAGAAGTGGAGGCTAGTACGGGTGAAGTGCATCATCCTAGCCTAGTCAGAGCTACCCTTAATCAGTACCTCAGCAGAAGCTGAAGCAAGGAGGATACTGAGAGCTGCTCAGCGAGCTCTGGAGAAATCTGACTTTTCCATCGAAAGCTACAAGTGCTTATGCTAAGAGCGAGAGCAGGGCGAAGGGCGCAGTGGAGAAGGACAGAGAAGTGCTTCAGGTACCAGATTACCTGCACTAATTCACCGGACACCGGAGTCCGAGGCATTGCTAGAGCTTCATGCTTAGTGATAAGAAAACCGGAGGCTTTCTGGACTACAGGTCGCAGAGTGCAGCCCAAAGCGTCGATACGTAATTGGAGTCAGGAGAACAGGAGTCTAGCGGGACGCTGCAGAAATAGACTTAGTTCTACCACTGAAAAGGCTCTACCACTATGTCGGCCGGGCGTAGTTGCTATTGAAAGAGTTAACTTCGCTTCACGCAAGTTTGGACTCAGATACATATTGAAGTTAAGGAGGCCTCTAACCTGCTCAGCGGTTACCCGAATGTGCATTCTCCACCCCGACCAGCTCCCCGGGATCTGCCTGAACCATCTACCAGTAAAAGGTATGAAAAGAAGCTGCATTGTGTGTGACTGAATTCTTAACTACACCCTGCATCATCACCATAGACTTCCAGGGACCAGTCTCACCTGTGGGAGACTTACCACCCAGCTGCCCCATAACATCCCCTATGAAGGTCCTTAAAGCAGCGCTGGTCCAATTGACCAGATACCACAGGTGGCGTCACGAACTACCTATCCTAATAATCCCCTGTAAATATTCCCCATCGCTTGACTGCCAGGGCCACGGACCGAGTCCCGCTGCCAGTGACAACTCCCATAGAAATCGATGGGCTCAGCTCCGAGTACCCCATAGCCCTGGTATCCACAATTGTGGAGCGAGTCAATTATCTTGGCGTCACGAACAGGATCGAAAGCTTGCAGTTGTGAGTCCTGTGTGCCTTTATTGAGCTGTTTGGTGAAAAAGACTGTTTGCTGTGTTTGGCGCCATTTTCCGCCATTTTGGCCGCCATATTCGCGCCCTCAGGCGCTGGTGAAGAAGGGGGGCGTACCTAAAATAACGCGCAGTTTCCTGGACACGCCCCCAACCTGCACCCCGATCTGCATCGCGAGCCGCATCGCAAACTGCATCGCAATCTGCATCGCAAAGCCGCATCGCAAACTGCATCGCAATCTGCATCACAATCTGCATTGCAATCCGCATCGCAAACTGCATCCCAAGATACCGCGGCATCATCAGAGCGCCAGCGACAAAGGTCGTGTCTCCACCGCTGCAGCCTGTGAACGAGGTAGGCTCAGGTTAACCAAGGGGGCATCAATATGTCGCAGCAACCAGCAGACGGAGCGGCCCCCGCCGGTGGCCCCAATAGCCCACCGCTTGGCGTTGTAGTGCGGGATGGAGGTGCGGGCCCCTCACCTGGCCCGGTGGTCCCGCTCATGCCCCTAACGCTCCCATACATGCCAGGAGCGAAGTGGCTTCCCCAGTACAGCGGCGAGCCAGACACCCTGCCAGGGTTTAAAAGGAAAATATGTAGTATTCTGGATATGTACTCCATGACTGAGAAGCAAAAAGCTGCAGTGGTAATAGGACAGTTAGCTGGTGCGGCTGAGAGAGAAGTAGAGACTTGGCCCACTGCAGACCAGGAGTCAGTACCTGCGATTCTCTTAAAGCTACAGGCCATCTTTGAGGACCGCACAGAAACGGATCTCCGGATGGCATTTTATCAGTGCTTCCAGGGACAGGGTGACAGTATTAGGGACTACGCCTGCCGACTACAGGGGGCCCTGCGAGCTCTTAAACAGGCTAACCCTACAAGTCCCATTGATGAGAGCCAAATGTTGAAAGAGCAATTCGTGCGGGGACTGAGGTCTCCAGAGGAAGGCAGGACTGTAAACTGGTGGTCCTTGGATCATCCAGATGCCACCTTTGATGCCCTAAAGGACATGGCAATAAAAGGACTGCGACCCCTGGAAAAGCCTGAGGTGGCAAATCAGTATCACCAGGGTGAAGCCACTCTTAAGCCGGCAGTACCCACCTTTTCCCCGCAGGTGGCAGAAGCTAAAACGCAGGTGGCGCCCCCTAGTGAGTTGGAATGTCTGCGCTCAGAAGTGCGCCAGCTGACTAAGAACTTGGCCACTGTAATGGATGCCCTGCAACTGCGGAAAGAGGAAGGAGGAAAGATTCTACTAGCCGACTGTCCGGAGGATGTCCCTTGGATGAACCGGAGGAAATGGAGGACGTCGCCACACCGGAGGAGGACCACGCCACCCCCAGGAGGGACTCCTGATCAACACCATCCTCGCCGGGAGATCATCTGCTACCGCTGCAACCAAAAAGGTCATATGGCTCAGCAATGTCCTTTAAACGAGCCAATCCTGGGTCAGAGGGCCAACACCCAGGAGTAGACTCATCAGGCCCCTTAGACTGGAACCGCAGGTTCGTGGGTGGACGGCCCTACCTGTCCATGATTCTGGACGGGATTGCAATTCCTGCACTGCTGGACACTGGATCTCAGGTGACCATCATACCTGATGTCCTTTACAATAAATTTTGGTCCATGGACAGTCTCCAGCCCCCGAACCCTGACTTGACAGTGTACGCCACCAATGGTCTCCCTGTTGAAGTAATTGGAGCCAAAAACGTGGACGCAAAAGTGGGCAGGGTGGAGCTGAAGGATCAGGGACTTTTAGTGGTAAAGACTGTAAATGAGGAGAATGCCTTAAATGTGATACTAGGTACTAACGTTATCAGTAACTGTCTGGGAGAAGTTGTGTTTTTGCTCCAACAGCTCGCTGAAGTTGCCAAGCCAAAGCAGAAGGGAGTGATCCAGAGGGAGATCCGGGCCCTGATGTGCCAGCAGCAAGCGAAGCTTACAGATGGTGAAATCGGTAATGTACGGGTCACGGACTCGAACCCCATTGTAATACCCCCAATGAGTGAAATGTTAATATGGTGTAGAGCAGCCATAGGTCTGAGAGGACAGAACTACCAAGCAGTAGTAGAACCTCATCGCTCAGAACACAGACCTACACTCATGATTGCTAGAGGAGTAGTGGAAGTAATAAATGGGAGAGTACCAGTACGACTTCTCAACTGGGGGAACGATGAAGTAAATTTGCCACGTTATGCTACAGTTGCTAAATTACATACCGTAGATAACAATTCTATCCTCACAACCGAGTCCTTAGCTTCCCGCCAACCAGCTGAGGATAATGATCCGGCAAACCAGGTAGCGGACTGGTGTCAGCAGCTTCATATAGGGACAGACACCACTTCCGTCCACCAGAAACAGGGGGTACTACGGGTGGTACAAGAGTACGCACAAGTATTTAGCAAGCACCCACTTGACTTTGGGACAATTAAGGGAGTACAGCATCATATCCCTACAGGCAGTCATCCTCCCATCAAAGAGCGGTACAGGCCTATACCTCCAGCCCACTATCAGAAAGCTAAGGAAATGCTGCATGACATGAAGAAAGCCGGGGTAATAAGGGATAGTTGTAGCCCCTGGGCGGCACCTCTAGTTCTAGTTAAGAAAAAGGATGGTAGCATGCGAATGTGTGTAGATTATAGGCAAGTAAATCGTATAACACATAAAGATGCATACCCATTACCACGCATAGAGGAATCCTTAGCTGCTCTGAAAACGGCTAACTACTTTTCTACCCTCGACCTTACTAGTGGGTACTGGCAAGTAGCTGTGGCTGAGGAGGATGGGAGAAAACTGCTTTCACCACCCCAATGGGACTCTGCGAGTTTGACAGAATGCCGTTTGGCCTCAGCAGTGCCCCAGGAACATTCCAGAGAGTGATGGAGAGCTGCCTAGGACATCTCAACTTCGAAACTGTGCTGCTGTACCTGGACGACGTGATTGTCTACTCCAAGACATATGAAGATCATCTGAAGCACCTGGCAGAGGTATTCGAGTCACTGTACAAGTATGGGATGAAACTGAAGCCCTCTAAATGCCATCTGCTCAAACGGAAGGTACAGTACTTGGGACATATTGTCAGTTCCGAAGGAGTAGCGCCGGACCCCGAGAAGGTCACAGCCATCCAGAAATGGCCGGAGCCGAAGAATCTAAAGGAGGTGCGTCAGTTCCTGGGATTAACAGGTTACTACAGGAGGTTCGTGAAAGATTACACTAAGAAAGCGGCGCCTCTACAGGACCTCCTGTCGGACAACCTCTCAAGAGCAGAAACCCTCCATTCAATTGGGGAAAAGAACAAGCTGAGGCATTCAAAGAGATGAAAGAGATTCTGACAGGCGATGAAATCTTAGCCTACCCAGATTACAGCCAACCGTTTCTGCTATACACAGATGCCAGTAACGAAGGATTAGGAGCTGTCCTCAGTCAGAAGCAGAACGGCCAAGAAAAAGTCATCGCATATGCCAGCAGAAAACTCAGGCCAACTGAGAGGAATCCGGAAAACTATAGCAGCTTCAAACTGGAGTTTCTGGCGCTGGTCTGGGCCATTACCGAAAGATTCAAACATTACCTTGCCTCCAACAGGTTCACTGCGTTTACAGACAACAACCCCTTGACGCACCTTGAAACAGCCAAGCTGGGAGCCATGGAGCAACGTTGGATGGCTCGGTTGTCAAATTACCAGTTTACCATCAAGTACAGGGCAGGCCGTAAAAATGCTAACGCGGACGCCTTGTCCAGAATGCCGCATGAATCTGACACGGAGGAAGAATCAGATGATCTGGAAGAAATCGAGCTACCTGCGTTCCACCGAAATGGGATGGTCCAAGAGCAACGAGTCTACAGAAAGCGGTGTGGTGAGATGTTGAACCCTTTACCTCATCACAGCTGGAAGGAGACTCAGGACAGCGATCCAGTGGTCAGCCGTATCAAGGAGTTGATAAAACAGGAAGGTTCCTCCTTGGAGAAAGACGCACCTATACCAGCAAAGCTCCTGTGGAATGAAAGAAGCCGGTTGTTCATATACCGTGAAAAGTTGTGCAGGAGATACGTCGACCCAAGGACCCATGAGATGGTTTGGCAGGTAGTGGTCCCCAGAGCAGACATCCAAATGGTGTTAGAGGCCTACCACGATCAAGCAGGACACTTTGGCTGGAAGAAGCTGGAGACCCTGTTGAAGTGTCGGTTCTACTGGGTAGGGATGCGCAGCTCCATCGAGAAGTGGTGCCGGAACTGTGGACCCTGTGGCCTCAGACGAAAAGACTATCATAGTCAGAGAGCACCCCTGCAGCCTATCCGGACGACTCGGCCCCTGGAAATCGTGGCATTGGATCACATCAAGTTGTCCCCAAGCAGGTCAGGATACTCATATGCCCTGACCATGGTGGATCACTATTCCAGGTTTCTGGTGGTCGCCCCTGTCAAAGATATGACAGCAGAGACAGCAGCAAGAACCTTCCAAGCAAGTTTCTGCAGACCACACGGATATCCGGAGCAGGTGCTGACTGATCGAGGTCCTGCATTCGAAGCTGAACTGTTTCAGGAATTCTGTCAATTGTATGGATGTAAGAAGATCAGAACAACACCATACCACCCTCAGACCAACGGCCTTTGTGAAAAGATGAATCACATTGTCATGGATTTACTGAAAACTGTACCCCTGGAAGAAAGAAATCGGTGGCCAGACTTGTTACCTGACCTGGTTGACTTGTACAACCACATACCAGTAAGTTCCACCAACTGCACTCCAGCCTACCTTATGAGAGCAAGACCGGGAAGGCTGCCAATGGACTTAGAATTCGGTGTGGTAGAACCAGAGGCTGATGACAGTGCTGAAGATTGGGACACAACTCGACAAGAACAGTACAGGAGAGTACAAGCCTGCGTAGAAGACAGTCTCAACAAAGTAAGAGAAAAACAAGAGATGAACTATAACAAAAATGCCCCCGCTAAGCCTTTGATGCCTGGAGAAACTGTGCTAAAAAGAAAAAGAAGAATGCACAAGTTGGATGATCAGTGGGAACAGGAACCATATGTCGTGCAAAATTCCAATTTTGATAACAGAAAGACCTGTATCATCAGCAAGGATGGAGGAAAAACGACGGCAACCGTGTCTAGAGATCATTTAAAGTTGTGTCCTGGCCCATTAAAGCTCCGTGAAGAAAACCCTGTTGTCCTTCAGAAAGAAAATGCTGAAGCGGTCATACACACGGATTTGGGAGATTTACCTGCGGATTGGCCCAGATTGGGAGATGCTGTAATCATTCCTGTGCTGCAGTTTTATCAACCGCAAGAGGAGTCTTTACGTCCAGTCATACCAATCGTGCCAGTAGAGCCAGTTCCAGAAGAACCTATTCCGGCAGACCCTCAACCATTAGAACCCCAAGAAGCGGACCCGCAAGGAGCAGCAACACAAGAAGTGGAATCCCCTGGTGAAGCTGGTGAAGCAGTACCGCCTCGCCAAGCCACTAGTACACTTGCCAGATCCATAGAAAGGTTGAGACAGTATTACCGTTTGCCGTTACGCAGAACAGAAAGGTTAGAGAATACTATACCTGACACCACACCACGTAGGTCAGAACGAACAACTAAGGGAAAATTACCAATTCGCTATCAAGAGTAGTCCTAGTAAACTAGTCTAGCAAGACCCAGACAGGGTTTATTGTCACTGACAAAATGTATAAAGTTTGATATGTCTTGATATGTGTTTTAACCATGCCAATGGACTGCGTGGCTGTGGACTGTGCCAGCCCAAGAACTTGCTTTGTAAATAGTTGCGCTTCGGTGCATTATCTTGGTTTTACATGAAACCATTACTATCAACCTCTGAAGAAAAACCCGTATGGTGTGGCCTAGAGTGAGGTCTGCAGTCAGAAGTCCTGCAGCCCACCCAGGACCCACGTGGGAGGTTTTTGGTGAGGGTCCTCCACAAGTATCCTGTATTTATGAGCATGTCTTGATATTTTGATACTTTTGTAATTTTCATTGTACAAATTGTAACGTTCAAGAAGTCTTACCTCCCGGATGGGATGAGTTATAATGTTGATGTTAATGCAAAAACAAAAATGTTTTTCTTTTCCTCTTTTACAGCCCGGGAGTGCTGTGTTTAATCAAGGGGGGATGTGTGGCCCAGCTATGTAAGGCACACATAAAATCCAGGAGAATGCACAGGAAGGTAATCGCAAAAGCTTGCTGTTCATGCACTTCACTCACACTTTCAGACACACCCACTAGGGGTATAGGAGGTAGTGACACGTAGCAGAGCTCATTCAAGCTTCCTGTCTTAGGACAGTACAGACCATTCAAGTTTCCTGTCTGAGAAGAGCTCAGATCAGTCAGTTTCCTGTCTTCAGACAGTGCAGTTCAGTGCCAGTTCAGTCTGGACTTGGAGAGGAGAGAGGACTGAATCCTCGCAGAGCTAGCGTAGCTCACCTGACAAAGAAGTGGAGGCTAGTACGGGTGAAGTGCATCATCCTAGCCTAGTCAGAGCTACCCTTAATCAGTACCTCAGCAGAAGCTGAAGCAAGGAGGATACTGAGAGCTGCTCAGCGAGCTCTGGAGAAATCTGACTTTTCCATCGAAAGCTACAAGTGCTTATGCTAA
>JARQOD010000002.1:223742298-223815226 GCA_033576555.1 Oophaga sylvatica | reverse complement strand
AAACCCCATAGAAACGATGGGCTCGGCTCCGAGCCCCCCTATGCCCTGATCCACAATTGTGGAGGGTCATAGACAGAAAAAGGGAAGGAACTTAGCTGGAGCAGACTTAGATAACAAACATCAAAGGGTCCTCTTACAGCCCCAGAGATGAATTTAGCAACTGCTATAACTCCAAGCATTCACAAGTGAAAAATGTGTATATCCCCGGGTGACTATCTGCAGCAGACTGGAATTTTTAAACACCCAGGTCCAGGTGTGTCAACTAGAGCCAGAGGGAGGTAGCCACTGAGTCCAAGAGTCAGAAGGATGAAAGAGGCATCTGTAATACCAAATACAGAGACCTTCTGCAGCCAGATGCCTGAAGGGCAGGAGGCAGGCGTGTCCCCCTGGGCCCCAACACCTCACCCTCCAGCTTAGGGTACTTTGCTGAAATGACTACCCACTTCTGCAAAATTGGGGCAGGGTTCTCATGGTCACCACCACCAGGGAAGCTTTGGGACAAAGCATCAACTTGACATATTTGACCTTGGATGGAAAGTGACAACAAAATTGAACCTAGTAAAAGGACCATCTAGCTTGCCTAAGGTTGAGACGTTTAGCCGGTTGGAGATATGAGAGGTTCTTATGGTCAGTGATAACAGTAATAGAATGCCACCTCCAACCAATGTTGCCATTCTTCAAATGCCAATTTAATCGACAAAGGCTCCCTATTACCCACATCATAATTTCTCTCAGCTGAAGACAATTTTTTAGAAAAGAAAGCGCAGGATGCCATTTACCAGGGGACGGACCCTAAGACAGTGCAGCCCAACCCCCACCTCTGATGCATCAACCTCCACATCAAAGGATGGGTAACATTGGGTTGACTGAGTTTAGGGGCTGTGGCAAAACAGCTATTTAGGAAGAAAAAAACCTGCAGGGTGGCATCCAACATTTGGAAAAATCATACACCTTCCTTGTCATGTCAGTAAGGAGTTTCACAATTACTGAATAAGTATGAATACATTTCCGGTAAAAATTAGTAAAGCCCAGAAAATGTTGTGGAGCCTTCAGGTTCTCGGTACGGTCCCTGTCAAGACAGCACGGACCTTCTCATTTAGTATCAGTTGCCCATCAGTGGAATTCAAAGTTATACGTCTCCACTGACCGATTACCCTGCTGAAGGCGATGCAACCTGGACTCAGCCAAGGTGACTCGGTCAGGGTCATCAAAGATAAGGGCTAGAGCCCCAAAAAACCCCTCAATAGACTAGAGACAAACTGAATCCTGTGGCAAAGAGAAGGACCAGGATTGAGGATCTCCTTGTAGCAGAGAGATCACAATATAAACTCTTTGCTCCTTATTTCCGGAAGAGTGAGAACAAAGTGTAAAATACACTTTGCAAGCTTCCTTGAAACAAACAACTTGTCTCTACCTCTGGAAAACTTGTCTGGAAGGGCAACCTTGGGTTCCAACTGGACCTGCCTACCTGCATAGACCCCAACATTAGGGACCTGGAGCCGCTGTTGCTGCTGCAGAACCTCATGGGGTAGGTCAGTCACCTCCACAGACAGCATTGCTGCTCTGCCAGCCCTGCATCCAGATCCATAACCAAGGAAAGACTAAGTGCAGCAGGAAGGGATGAGGGGAAGGAAGCCCAGGCACCAGGGAAAATGTGATTGGAGAACCCTAGGCAGATCTAGTAACACCCTACCTGCCCTATTGAGTCACTTGGCAAGTGCAGAACCTCATTCTCTATTTATCTGCTTGTTGCTTACATAGTAGCTGCTGTCCTCATTATTGCAGGGATATTCTAGTCATTTCAACTGAACAAAGCTACAATAGCCAGTACAACATCTACAGTACTATGTAGACAGTGTGCAGGTAGACAATGCAGAACAAGTTGCCAAGACCCTTCAAGCAGCAGGGAAGAGGAATGCAAAAAGTCAGTCCCACCCACACCAATCTCTTATTGATGGCCTATACTAAGATTAGGCCATCAATATTCTGAACCTAGAAAACCCCTTTAATAACCAACCACTTTTGCTGTGCCCAATGTGTTATTCAGAGAGAGAGAAGACTAATATTTAGCTGAACAGGAACGGTTCCTAAACTAGAGATCAGCAATAACTAAATAGAATAGAAACAAAATCTTCATTACTCAATGCCTTCTACATTCTGCTTACACTTGTGTGATCTCCTATCAACAATACAATGTAGCACATTTATCCACAGATGTTTCATATTTACAGTACATAGTTTGCTCATTACATAACAAAGCAGCATGTTCATATTCATAAGAGATACATGAGAATAATTCAGACTGCCAGGATAGCATTAGGAAACAGTCATACCCATATTAATATTATATGGCTCTCTGACTTCAAAGTTTGCTTCTGGCTGGAACATTCGGTGAAGGGTTAGCCGTCTGAGTTAGTGTTTCAGAAATACTTATTTAACAATGCGCCCTTCAATACCCCTTGTCAGAGAGCCAGCATTTTACTCCTATTATCTGTCTGCAAGTGCAGTAGGCTTTCTCCGTCTTGTTACACGGCCCAGTAATGATACACAGGAGTAAAGCGGGAAGTAGCCTGAATTCAGAGGGAAAGCTATTCTTGCTTAATTCAGTATAAAAATGGATTTTTAACAAAATAGGCATTTCTTGTATAGTACAGTTTTATAAGCAGTAGACCACTATTATGTAATGTACAGTGGATATAAAAAAATCTAGAACCCCTGTTAAAGTATTAGTTTTTATTATGTAAAAGAATCATAACAAAAAGAATAATTTCAGAACTTCTATCTTTAATGTCTCCTATAATTTGTACAAATCCATTGAGAAACTGAAATCAATTTAAGGGAGAAATAAAAGTAACAAAAATAACACAATGTGGTTGCATATGTGTGGACACCTTCTTATAATTGGGGCGGTGGTAGCCAATCAAATTTAAACTCATGTGAAATAGTAGTCAGTTCACACCTGTCATCATTTAAAGTGCTCCTGCTTAATATAAAAGTTCAGCTGTTCAAGTAGCATTTTCCTGATAATTTCTTAGCTGCATCTTACAGCAAAGCCATGGTCCATAAACAGCTTACAACACAGCAAAGAGATCTCATTGTTGAAAGTTATCAGTCAGGAAAAGGATGCAAAAATGTTTCCAAGGCATTAGATACCATAAAACAAAATGAAAATGGCCATTAACAGATGGCACAACAGTGACATTACCTAGAAATGGACATCCTTCAAACATTGATAAAAAGATAGTAAGGTAAATTGCTCTGGGAACTGTTGTGAATGGGTTTGAGATGAGTTCTGGGCAGAGGCTCCCTCTGGTGGTTACAAGCGGTGCTAGTCTGTCCAGTGAAGATTGTGAGGACTGGGAATCAGGTGTTACTGACTGGTCTTATATAAGGGAGTCACCTTCCCATCAGGGTTGCCGGTGATCAATTGTTCTGGTCTGAATCCTTTATTCCAGTTTCCCTTGTAGCCTGCTGTGTCGTGTCTGCATCTCCTGCTAACAGATAAGACATTTTCTTCTTTTGTGTTTGTGCTATATTTTTTGCATTTTGTCCTGCACTTCTGTGGGGGCCTTCAGGGTCCCCTCCGGGGGCTTCTGCCCTCTCAGTTTTGTTCAGCCACTGATGTTTGTACTTTTGCTTTTTCCAGTTTTTTCAGTGGCTGCTGTTTTGATTTTGTTACACCAAAGAATTAATTTAGGTGGAAGAGGTCGCGTGATCTCAGGTGTTTTTGAAATTAGTAGAGTTGGTGCTTTTCAGGGTTTTCTTGGGATTGCAGTAAGTACCCTTCCTATCCTTTTCTACTTAGTTAGTTTGGGCCCCAGCGTTTGCTCGTACTATTTTCTTTCTGTGTCAGTATTTCATCTTGTCTAACCGCCATTACATGTTTGGGGGCTTTCTATTATCTTTGGGGTTCTGCTCCGGGGCAGATAGTTTTCCTATATCTATCTTTAGGTGTAGTTAGTTTCTCAGGCTGTGACGAGGCGTCTAGGACCAACGTAGGAACGCTCCACGGCTGCCTCTAGTTGTGGTGGTTAGTCAGGGTACTGCAATCTCATAGATTCCAACTGCTCTGGTGTATTGCCTTTTTTACCTGCACTCCTCAGCTACCGAAACATAACAGTATCACCGGCCCAAAAATTGAAAATTGTATGGTACTCACAGAAGGGAAAAAATATTGTCAGAGTTGTCAGAGATATTTTTCTGTTTGTTGCATTTTTTTTTTTTCCCTCGGTATCTCTGGGTGCTGGGGAGGATCTTTTCTCTCAATGGAATTTGCACAGTTGTCTGGCCGTGTGGATCAGCTTACCACTGAGGTTCGGAGTATTGCTATCTATCTTGCTGGGTTGCCTGATGTGGAACCTAGGATTCCCATGCCAGATTTGTTTTTAGGGGATCGAGCTAAGTTTCAGAATTTCAAAAATAATTGTAAATTGTTTTTTGCCTTAAAATCTAAGTCCTCAGGGAACGCAGCGCAGCAGGTTCAAATTATCATCTCTCTCCTGCGCGGCGATCCTCAGGATTGGGCTTTTTCCCTGATACCTGGGGATCCTGTTTTGAGTGATGTTGATGCATTTTTTCAGGCCTTGGGGTTATTGTACGATGAGCCTAATGTCACTGATCAAGCTGAGAAAGCCTTGTTGGCATTAAATCAGGGGCTTGATGACGCTGAGTTATACTGTCAGAGATTCCGTAGGTGGGCAGTCCTGACCAAATGGAATGACGACGCTTTGGCAGCCCTTTTCCGGAAGGGTCTGTCAGATAATGTAAAGGATGTTATGGTGGGATTCCCTGTCCCCTCTGGTCTCAATGATTCTATGTCATTAGCGATTCAAATTGACAGACGTTTGCGTGAGCGGAGAAGTATGCGTGGAATGGTGTTGCCTTGTGAACCAGCTTCTGAACCCATGCAGTGTGATAGAGTGGTGTCTGGGGCACAGCGTCATGAGTTTCGAAAGCGCAATGGGTTATGTTTCTACTGTGGTGATGCCTCTCATGCTATTTCAGTCTGCCCTAAGCGGGGAAGACGTTTTGCACGCTCAGTTGTCTTGGGTAGTGTTCAGACTAAGTTTTTATTAACTGTCACTCTGATATGCTCTCTGTCCTCATTTTCTGCTCAGGCTTTCGTTGATTCTGGAGCAGCTATTAACCTGATGGATTATGATTTTGCTAAATGTTGTGGATTTCCCTTGATACCCCTACAGAAGTTTATTCCCCTACTGGGGATCGATTCTACCCTTTGGCTGAGAATAAACCCCAGTTTTCTACTCAGGTGATAATGAGGGTTGAACCTGATCACCAGGAGTGCTGCAAATTTTTGGTTCTGTATAATCTGCATGACATTATCGTGCTGGGTTTTCCTTGGTTACAGTCTCATAATCCTGTTTTGGATTGGAAATCTGTGTCTGTAACCAGTTGGGGCTGCCAATGTGTTAATACCAACACTCCTGTTTTTTCTGCCTCCCCCCAGGCTCAGGATGTTCCTGACTTTTTGATTGATTTTTCTGATGTGTTTAGCGAAAGTAAATCTGCATCCTTGCCTCCCCATAGGAGCTATGACTGCGCTATTGAATTAGTGCCGGGTAGTAAATTCCCTAAAGGTCGCCTTTTTAACTTGTCTGTACCTGAACATGACGCTATGCGGTCTTATATCAAGGAATCATTGGAGAAGGGTCATATCAGACCATCCTCTTTACCCTTAGGTGCCGGTTTTTTCTTTGTGGCCAAAAAGGATGGTTCATTAAGGCCGTGTATTGATTATCGTCTCTTGAACAATATTACTGTGAAATATCAATACCCGTTACCCTTGATTTCTGACCTGTTTTCCAGGGTGAAAAACGCTACTTGGTTTACCAAGCTTGACCTCAGGGGGGCGTATAACCTTATTCGCATTAAGCACGGGGATGAATGGAAGACGGCATTCAATACCCCTGAAGGGCATTTTGAGTACCTGGTGATGCCCTTTGGGCTCACTAATGCTCCTTCCGTCTTCCAGTCCTTCATGAATGACATTTTCAGGGATTTTGTGGACAAATTTCTGATTGTTTATTTGGATGATATCTTGATTTTTTCCAATGACTGGGACTCTCATGTGAAACATGTTCGAACTGTATTCCAGATTTTGAGAGAGAATGCTCTGTATGTGAAGGGATCAAAGTGTCTTTTTGGCGTACAGAGGATCTCATTTCTGGGATTCATTTTGTCCCCATCTGTTATTGAAATGGACCCGGTCAAGGTTCAGGCCATCTGTGATTGGGTCCAACCTACTTCATTAAAGGCTCTTCAGAGATTTTTGGGTTTTGCCAATTTTTATCGTAAATTTATTGGTAATTTCTCGGTTATTGTTAAACCATTAACTGATTTGACCAGAAAGGGTTCTGATGTGGTGAATTGGCCTCCTGAGGCAGTCTCTGCATTTCAGGAACTTAAGCAGAGATTCACTTCTGCTCCTGTTCTACGGCAGCCTGATGTTTCTCTGCCATTTCAGGTGGAGGTTGATGCCTCTGAAATTGGGGCAGGTGCCGTTTTGTCCCAAAAAGATCCAGAGACCTCTAAAAGTAACCCTTGTGCCTTTTTCTCTCGAAAATTTTCTCCTACTGAACGTAATTATGACGTGGGTAATCGGGAGTTATTGGCCATGAAGTGGGCTTTTGAAGAGTGGAGACATTTTCTGGAGGGAGCCAAACATCAGGTGGTGGTCCTTACAGACCATAAGAATCTGGTCTATCTGGAATCTGCCAAGTGACTCAATCCTAGACAGGCCAGGTGGGCCTTGTTTTTCACACGTTTTAATTTTGTGGTTTCCTTTCTTCCTGGCACTAAGAATGTTAAGGCGGATGCCCTCTCGAGGAGTTTCCTTGCGGACTCTCCTGAGTTATCTGATCCTTCTGTTATTTTGAAAGAGGGTGTAGTTCTTTCCGCCATCTCGCCCAATTTGAGACTTGCTCTGGAGGGGTGTCAGGAGGATAGGCCTGAGTGCTGCCCTGTTGGGAAATTGTTTGTCCCGGACCAGTGGAAAAAGAGTGTGATGTCTGAGATTCATTGTTCCGCGTTGGCTGGGCATCCCGGAATTTTTGGTACCAGAGACTTGGTTAGTCGGTCCTTTTGGTGGCCTACCTTGTCTCGTGATGTCAGGGAATTTGTGCAGTCCTGCGGGACTTGCTCTCGCTCCAAGCCTTGCTCTCACTCTAGTGGTTTGTTGATGCCATTGCCTGTGCCCAAGAGACCATGGACCCATATCTCTATGGATTTCATTTCCGACCTTCCTGTTTCTCAGAGAATGACCACCATCTGGGTAATTTGTGATAGGTTTTCCAAGATGATACATCTTGTGCCATTACCTAAGTTGCCTTCCTCCTCTGAATTGGTGCCGTTGTTCCTTCAGCACGTGGTTCGTTTACACGGCATTCCTGAGAACATTGTGTCTGACAGAGGAGTCCAGTTTGTTTCCAGATTTTGGAGGACTTTTTGTTCTAAACTGGGTGTTCAATTGTCTTTCTCCTCGGCATTTCATCCTCAGACCAATGGTCAAACTGAGAGAACAAACCAGACATTGGAGACTTATCTAAGATGCTTTGTGTCTGCTGATCAGGATGACTGGGTCTCTTTTTTGCCTTTGGCTGAGTTTGCTCTTAATAATAGGGCTAGCTCTGCTACTTTGATGTCTCCGTTTTTCTGTAATTCTGGGTTTCACTCTCGATTTTCTTCAGGACAGACGGAGGCTTCTGTCTGTCCAGGTGTTGACTCTGTTGTGGAGCGTATGCAACGGATTTGGGACCAGGTAGTGGAGAGGTTGTCCCTCTCTCAGGAGAGGGCCCAGCGGTTTGCTAACCGGCATAGGACTGATGGTCCTCGGTTTAAAGTGGGGGACTTGGTCTGGTTGTCCTCAAAGAATATTCCTATGAGAGTAGCATCTCCTAAATTTAAGCCTAGGTTCATTGGACCTTATAAGATCATGGAGATTATTAATCCTGTTTCTTTTCGTTTGCTTCTTCCAGGGACATTTAAGATCCATAACGTGTTCCACAAGTCCTTGTTGAAGAGGGTTGTTGAGCCAGTGGTTCCTGCTGCTGTGCCTCCTGACCCTGTTTTGGTTGAGGGCAATCTGGAGTATGTGGTTGAGAAAATATTAGATTCTCGTTTTTCTAGACGGAAACTCCAGTATTTGGTTAAATGGAGAGGTTATGGTCAGGAAGACAATTCTTGGGTGTTTGCTTCGGACATCCATGCTAGGAGACTTATCCGTGCGTATCATAGAACTCATCCTGACCGACCTGGTTGCTCAAATGAGGGTTCGGTGACCCCTCCTCAAGGGGGGGGTACTGTTGTGAATGTGTTTGAGATGAGTTCTGGGCAGAGGCTCCCTCTGGTGGTTACAAGCGGTGCTAGTCTGTCCAGTGAAGATTGTGATGACTGGGAATCGGGTGTTACTGACTGGTCTTATATAAGGGAGTCACCTTCCCATCAGGGTTGCCGGTGATCAATTGTTCTGGTCTGAATCCTTTATTCCAGTTTCCCTTGTAGCCTGCTGTGTCGTGTCTGCATCTCCTGCTAACAGATAAGACATTTTCTTCTTTTGTGTTTGTGCTATATTTTTTGCATTTTGTCCTGCACTTCTGTGGGGGCCTTCAGGGTCCCCTCCGGGGGCTTCTGCCCTCTCAGTTTTGTTCAGCCACTGATGTTTGTACTTTTGCTTTTTCCAGTTTTTTCAGTGGCTGCTGTTTTGATTTTGTTACACCAGAGAACTAATTTAGGTGGAAGAGGTCGTGTGATCTCAGGTGTTTTTGAAATTAGTAGAGTTGGTGCTTTTCAGGGTTTTCTGGGATTGCAGTAAGTACCCTTCCTATCCTTTTCTATTTAGTTAGTTTGGGCCCCAGCATTTGCTCGTACTATTTTCTTTCTGTGTCAGTATTTCATCTTGTCTAACCGCCATTACATGTTTGGGGGCTTTCTATTATCTTTGGGGTTCTGCTCCGGGGCAGATAGTTTTCTATATCTATCTTTAGGTGTAGTTAGTTTCTCAGGCTGTGACGAGGCGTCTAGGACCAACGTAGGAACGCTCCACGGCTGCCTCTAGTTGTGGTGGTTAGTCAGGGTACTGCAATCTCATAGATTCCAACTGCTCTGGTGTATTGCCTTTTTTACCTGCACTCCTCAGCTACCGAAACATAACAGGGAACTTGTCAAAAGGCATACAGCAACATTAAAGGAGTTGCAGGAGTTCGGGCAAGTATTAGTTGTGTGGAGCATGTGACAACAATCTCCGTGTTCTTCATATGTCTGGCCTGTGGAGTAGGGTGGCAAGATGCAAGCCTCTTCTTACAAAGAAAAACAATCAAGCTTGGCTGTGTTTTGCCAAAACCTAAATCAAGTCTGCCAAAAGCATATTGGAAAACATGATATGGTCTGATGAGACCAAGGTTGAACTTTCTGGCCACAATTCCAAAAGGCATGTTTGGCACAAATTCAATGCTGTGCATCATCAAATGAACACCATACCAACATTGAAACATGGTGAAGGCAACATTGTGCTTTGGGCTGATTTTCAACAGCTGAAACTGGGGCTTTCCACCTGTAATAGCTATAAAGCCTTAAAGATTTTACCTGCTCTTCCCTTACCTGTCTGCGCAGAATACAGTTTCTTGATTGCTTACTCATTAGTGGCAGCTGTTCAGCTGTCAGAATAGAGAGGAAAGGGACATATTGGGAAATCTGAAGAGAGAAAGACACACATGCAGGCTCATATCCCGTGCTCACTTCTCTTATTGTTTACAGTAAAAGTCATGGTTCCTCTAATGCTGTCATGGACTGTCTTGAGTACAAATACAAAACCATAATGCAGCTATGAGAAATATTAAGTATATGTATCTATATACGTGTTTAGATGGTGATCGATGCAGGTCTCACTTATGACATTTATGGAAAATTAAGAATACACTTTATTTCATCTACCTACAGTGGCTTACAAAAGTAGTCATCTCCACTTGGCATTTTTCGTGTTTTGCTACATCAAAACCTGGAATTTCAGTTTTTTTGATTGTTTACATCAGTTCATGTAAAGAATATGCAACTGTGAACATTTGATTTTATTTTCATATGAAGCAAACAACAAATTGCACAAAATAACTGAAAACTTCAGTGTGCATAACTATTTACCCCCTAAAGTCAGTACTTTGTAGAGATTCCTTTTGTGGCAATAATAGCTGTAAGTCGCTTTAGATAAGCTTTGGATGAGCTTTTTACATCTTGCCACTGGGATTTTTGCCCATTCCAGCTTTTAAAGTTAGATGGTTTCTTTTGGTGAATGGCAATATTCGAGGCTGACAACAGATTCTCAATTGGATTAAGGTCTGGGATTTTACTAGGCCATGTTTCACTGTGTGAATGATGTTCTTGGAGTGATGAGTTGTGTTGGTTTGGCACCAGATATAGGGTTTATTTGGTAGCCACACATTATTATTATACATTTTTATAGTGCCATTTATTCCATGGCACTTTACATGTGAAAGATGCAAATATAGACAAGTACAATAAACATGAGCAAAAAAGGCACATACAAGTACAGAAGGAGGGAGGACCCTGCGCAAGAGAGCTCACTGTCTACTAGGGATGGGTGAAGATAAACTAGAAGAGGGTGGAGTAGGTCGTGCGGTGGTTCAGCAGACTGTGGATCACATTTTGGTCTTATCTGACCACAGCACCTTTCTCCATACATTTGGGGAGTCTCCCTTATGTATTTGGCAAACTCACAATGAGCCTTACAATTTTTGTGTGCGAGTAAAGGTTATTTTTCTGCCCACTCTTCCATAAAGGGCACCTCTATGGAGTGTACGGCTTATCGTAGTCGTATGGACAGATACTCCAGTCTCTGCTTGGGAACTCTGCAGCTCCTTCAGGGTTACCTTTGGTCTCTGTGCTGCCTCTCTGATTAATGTCCTCCTTGCCCGGGCTGAGAGTTTTGGTAGGCGTCCCTCTCTTGGCAGATTTGTTGTGGTACCATGTTCTTTCAATTTGATGATAAAGGATTTGATGATACTCAGGGGGAACATAAGAGGTTGGAATTTTTTTTATAACTCAACTCTGATTTGCATTTTTCAACAGCTTTGTCCCTCACTTGTTTGGAGATCTTCTTTGTCTTCATGGTGTTGTTTGGTTAGTAGTACCTCTTGCTAAATGGTGTTGCAGCCTGTGTGGCAATTCAGAAAAAGTGTGTATATACTGAAAGACCATGTGACACTTATATTGCACACAGGTGGACTACCTTTCAAAGCATGTAACTTATGAAAGTTATTGCTTGCACCAGAAAATTTAAGGGGCTTCATAGCAAAAGGGGTGAATACATATACAGTACAGACAAAAAGTTTGGACACACCTTCTCATTCAAAGATTTTTCTGTATTTTCATGACTATGAAAATTGTAGAATCACACTGAAGGCATCAAAACTATGAAGTATCACATGTGGAATTATGCAATACACTTTACAAAAAAGTGTGAAACAACTGAAAATATGTCTTATATTCTAGGTTCTTCAAAGTAGCCACCTTTTGCTTTGATTACTGCTTTGCAAACAGAAAAGGTGAACGGATTGACTCTACATGCCTGGTTCCCACCGTGAAGCATGGAGGAGGTGGTGTGATGGTGTGGGGGTGCTTTGCTGGTGACACTGTTGGGGATTTATTCAAAATTGAAGCGGTGAGCGGTCCAGCTCACCTCAAACCATCTCGATTGGGTTCAGGTCTGGTGACTGTGGAGGCCAGGTCATCTGGTGTAGCACCCCATAATTCTCCTTCTTGGTCAAATAGCCCTTACACAGTCTGGAGGTGTGTTTGGGGTCATTGTCCTGTTGAAAAATAAATGATGGTCCAACTAAACGCAAACCGGATGGAATAGCATGCCGCTGCACGATTCTGTGGAAGCCATGCTGGTTCAGTATGTCTTCAATTTTGAATAAATCCCCAACAGTGTTATCAGCATAGCACCCCCACACCATCACACCACCTCCTCCATGCTTCACGGTGGGAACCAGGCATGTAGTGTCCATCCGTTCAGTTTTTCTGCGCGCAAAGCAGTAATCAAAGCAAAAGGTGGCTACTTTGAGGAACCTAGAATATAAGACATATTTTCAGTTGTTTCACACTTTTTTGTAAAGTGTATTGCATAATTCCACATGTGTTAATTCATAGTTTTGATGCCTTCAGTGTGATTCTACAATTTTCATAGTCATGAAAATACAGAAAAATCTTTGAATGAGAAGGTGTGTCCAAACTTTTGGTCTGTACTGTACACATGTCAATTTTTAGTTATTTGGTCCCATAAATGTAATTTATGCCTATTTTTTCTCACTTCACTTCACCATTTTAGACTATTTAGTGCTGACTCATCACACACAAACCAAATTACAAAAATATTTAAACACAGGTTGTAATGTAACAAAATAGTTAAAAAGCTAAGGAGGTGAAAACTTTTACAAGTAACTCTATCTATCTATCTATCTATCTATCTATCTATCTATCTATCTATCTATCTATTCTCATGAATTGGCCAAGTTCTATAATTTCTATAAGTATATTCTGTATAGCAGTAATGCAATTGAAATGTCATGTATTCAATGTTTGCATACATCTTAGCGCTTACTGTGTGCTGCTATATTCTTTTATTTATATATTATGCAGTCATAGGAGCTTGCACCTTTTCACACTTGCTTTATTTGGTTCGGTGGTTCTGGTCAATTTTTTTTTTTTATCTATCTGTTATCTATTTGTCTCTTTCTATTTCATTGTCTATCTATCTATCTATCTATCTATCTATCTATCTATCTATCTATCTATCTATCTATCTATCTATCTATCTATCTATCTGTCGGAATAACACTGTATAGATGAATTCAGGGTGCAGGGCCCTCCAAACAAATATCAATTTGTATAAATAATAAAAAAGAAAAAAGGAGTGAATGATGATGACTGATAAAAAAAAATGGACTTTATTAGCTCATATGGTGTGGCAGCGTTTCGGCTGTGACCAGCCTTTCTCAAGCCTTCTTGAGATGTACCTTTGGCATAGAATGAATTTTTTCGCATATATTGTTATGTTTGCAGTGTGATCTCTTTTTCTCCTATAGATTATTATCATCTATTTTCTAGTGGATTTGGAGAACCTCACTCACAATTTGGAAGACCGGTAGATCTTCACTTTCTTTATCTGTCTATCTATCTTATAAAAAAGCATATCTGTATATTTTATAGCCAAATTACGCTTAAAGGGTTATCAACTGTAGAAGTTTTTGTGCAACTTTACTTTTATGCAGGTGTGTATAAAATGCTAAAGTAAGAATACTTAAAAAATAGAAGAGTTAATAGTTTATTTTTATCAATTAGCAAAATGCAAAGTGAAAGAGTAAAAGAGTAAATTAAATCAATATTTAGTGTGACCACCCTTTGCCTTAAAAACAGCATCATAACATCAATTCTCCTACATACACTTGAAAGCAGTTTTTGAAGAAACTTGTCAGTGAAGTTGTTCCAAACATCCTGGAGAACTAACAAAGTTTTTATGTGTAGGCTTGCACAGATCCATGCATCCACAGAAGATCTGTGATTAGTTATCCAAGAGGTTTGGAACCTCTCTGATGAGTTCCTTCAAAATTGTGAAAGTATACAAAGAAGAATTGATGCTGTTTTGATGGCAAAGGATTGTTACTAGGGATGAGTGAACCCGAACTGTAAATTTCTGGGTCGGACCGGTTGATTAGTGTACTTTTTACTGTACGTCCGGTTTAATGTTCGAGTTGGCAGACTAATAAAGTTTGCTGAAAGGCTGCAGTGCAGCCAATCAACAATCTTTTTCAATGTGGGAATGGCTGTGATTAGCCGCACCATGTTAGAAAAAAAAATACGTGAGGTCCCCGCTATTTTTAATAACAAGCGAAGGTAAAGCAGACTGCTGCTGGCTGCAATCCTCAGCTACCTGCTTTATCTTGATTGGCTACCAAAAATAGAGGGGCCCACATGCCGTTTTTTACAATTATTTAAATAAATAATTTTAAAAAACGGCGTGGGATCCCCTCCATTTTTCTTAACCAGCCAAGTTAAAGCAGATAGTAAGGGGCTGATATTCTCAGGCTGGGAAGATCTATGGATATTTTTCCCTCACCAGCCTAACAATAGCAGTCCACAGCCCCCCAGAAAAGGCACATCCATTCGATGAGAAAAGGAAAGTACGTTGAGCACAGGATCCTCGTGAAAAATTCTTCTTTATTGTAAATCCATAAAAACTCCATAGAGTAATCAGTTGTGCCAATTCTGGCACTTTCCTGGTCTCTTCCCACTTGCTCTGGTGCTTTGGCAAGCTCGGTAATATTTGTGTCAAGCTGGCTTCGGACTCTATTCACACTGAGGAATCTGTTGTGCAGTCTTAGACTATTCTGTTGCTGAGCCTGAGGTTGGGCATCGACGTTGGTTCATTCACTGATGTCTAGTCTGGCAGGAGTTAACTTTTTGATTTCTGGCAGAGGTTGCTGGGAACGCCTTCTTCCTTTTAGTATGGCCCAGAACATTCCTGGGTGCCGATTATAGCATTTGATTACCTCTTGCAAACCGGTCCACAGTTGGAGTTTGTGTTGTTACTCGTGTCTTCACCTAGGAGTTTGGTGAAGTATTCCATGTTGTTTACTTCGATAATGGTGTCATGTTTATCCCACACGTATATTGTATTGTCTACAGTATTAAGTTAGCTGTGTTCAGTTGTTTACTTTAACCCCTGTTGTTTTATATTTTATTATATTCTTTTCTGTACACCTCGTAGGGTCGGGGTTGGGGGTTTAGCTCAGGGTTAAAAAGAGATAGGGACAGGTCGGTGACTTGGGTCTCCCTACCTTCAAGGGTACCCCCAAGTAAAGGACAGATAGGGCCCCCCTTTAGTCCTAGGGGCAGTGCAGGAGTCCAGTTTTCTCACCTCCTGTTTTCCAGTGACATAGCCATGACATTTTGGGTTGATTTCAGCTGTGAGATAAAGCCTAACAGGTTAGTAATGGGGAGGAGTCAATCAGACATCCACATTACTAACCCAGTAGTAAAAGAAAAAAGAAAGAAAAAAACTTTTTTTGATTAAAGATTCCCCATACTAGCCCTCTTTCACCCATTAATTAATAAAATGATCCCAAAAAGTAAATTTTTGTCTACGACGCCTGTGGATAGCAGTAAAGTTAACAGTATGCGCACGCATCAGCTGATGAATACTCTCATCTGTGTCAGCTGCTCTCGCTGCTATCAGTAGAAGTAGTCATCAGCCAGAACCTGATTGGTGGTAAACCTTGTTACTGCCAGTCACAGCTGCTGGCTCACATGCTGTCCTCTGTGTGACAGTGTGGGAATCATGATATCTAGTTGTCACTGGCATTGACTTCAGTAAGGTTACCGCGAGTCAGAGCCGCTGTTTCCCACCCTGTCACACAGAGGATAGTGTGGGAACCGCAGTATTTGTGGGCCCCCCATTGACTTGAATGGGGTTTGGGTTCAGATCAAGTTTGGTTACTGTTCTGTACACGAAATAAACTTTATTTTTAAAGTTCAACCGAACCCCACGAGCTTGCCCATCCACAGGTCCGCTCATCCCTAATTGTTACACCAAATATTAATTTGCTTTAGATTTCAGTTTTGTTTATTCATTTTGCATTTTATTTGATAAATCTAAACTGTTAACATTTCTATTTATGAAAGCATTCTTACTTTGCAACAATATTTCTACACTTGCCTTAAAGTATTGCACTATTCTGTACATACTAAATTTATACTCAAAATGGTCCCATCGTTGTATTAAAATGAAAAATATCATATACCCACTAGACCTGGAATATTTTTATTCTGCTTCTAAAAAATGATTGTGACTTTTGAATTTCTATGTAGATAAGGGTACAGAATAGTATAATAGACCAGTGAAACAGTCCAGTGAAAACGTGTACTGGTATTTTTTTTTAAATATGCCAGCCAATGATTCTATAGAGCCACTGAGACACCAGTAACAACCTTTGTTTAACTATGCGCTAGAAATTTTTTTTGTCATGATTTCCATGTTACAAGAACTATATCTAAAATAATCAGTAAAAAAAATGCCTAACTCTCTTGATTTATGAAGTATCAGTCTAGTTTCTTTCAGGGTTAAGTGTCTTTTTGCACTATTCCAGGGTGCAGCTGGTGTGGCCTGTTTATCCAGCAATTTGGCCTGTTTATCCAGCCCCGAGGCTCCGGGGGGCCTTTAGCCAGATTGCCCTCATGTGCGGCTGGCAGGAAGAGATCCCTGCAGCTCCGCTGCCTGCAAGAGAAAATGCTGTTCTCATATTGATTTACAGTCTTTCTATATGGTATTGCATGTGTATTTGTTCATATTCTGATCTAGAGCAGCCCATATGATCATTGACATAGTTTTGAGACATAGGTATATCCCCCTTTTGAATCCTGTGGTGTGCTGTTCGTATCCATATCTTTTTATGCATGATAATACCTTTTTGCATGTCACCTGGTTTTGGGCAGTAGCTCTATTATGAGCATAAGTTTATGTCATGTGTGTGACTTTTAAATGTTTTTAATGTGTGTTGTTCTGCTTTTTGTACCCAATAAAGTTATGTAACATTTTTCAAAGGTAATCCCCGTTTGCATGGCCTGTAGTCTTTTTCTTTGGTATATACAAGTTGTATTCCTAAAAGCTTCGGGTGTATTCCATTCGATTTGTCCTGTGGTGCCCTCCTGTTGTTTTATTGACTCTATGGTAGTGAAAAGGATAATGATGGTGGAAAGGGCAATGATGAGGGTGGTGGGGGAGAAGGCAATGATGGAGGTGGTGGAATGGGCAATGATGGGATGGTGGGGGAGAAAGCAATGATGGAGGTGATGATGATTGGGGTGGGGAGAGGACAATAATGAGATGTGGGGGAGGAGGACAATGAGGAGTGTGAGGAATTAGTATATAGTGTACTCACTTAAATCACATAGCACAGCCCCTTAGTATATAGTGTACTCACTTATTATGTATAGCACAGACCCTTAGTATATAGTGTACTCGCTTATTATGTATATCGCCATCCCTCAGTATATAGTGTAGCCACTTTTTATGATGCCATCCCTTATTATATAGCTTCCTTTGGTATTATGTACAGTGCTGTCTCTTACATAGTGTATTCTTGTTAATTTTGTTATTCACAGCCCCCTCTTTTATTACATGGTCCCCTCTCTTGTTAGATATAAAATGACTGCTGATGCAGGAGTTGGTGACCAGACTACCAGTCCGTCAGCTCCTCCATTAGAAAAGAAGCTTTCCCATGCTCCATCAGCCATCATTGCATTATACAGCTAACAAGACAGGATGGTATGTTATAATAAACAGGGCTCTATATAATCCAATATGTAAGGGACGGTGCTTTACATAACAAGAGAAGGCACTGTATAATAAGGGACGGCAATATACATAATAAAGGAGACTGTGTAATATATATACATGTATGTGTGAGTGGCTATATATTATATATATATATATATATATATATTATATTTATATATACGTATATGTGTGTGTGTGTGGCGCCCCTGAGGGTCCAGTTGCCACAGAGGTACTGCACCTCAGCCAGAGTTGTGGTACTTAGCTCTCGGTTAAGGAGGGGGCACTAGCCAGTACTCGCATATTTGCACCCAACACAGATCACATGACCTCAGACTTAGGAGGAGAAGCCCCAGTTAGAGCGGGAAGGCAGTGTGTGACAGTTTGATGAGAGTTGGGAGTTGGAGATCAGGAGGAGAGCTGAAAGGAGCAGTTGTGAGGACAGAAGCTCCTGAGGTGAAACAGAAGGGGTCCTATGGGCTAGGGAAGTGAGGAATCCACCCGTGGTGCCCGTATCCAGCCTGAGCAGAGTCAGAAGGAAGGACCAGGTTGCAGTAGGGGACCAGCCCACAGGTTGCAGAGGCTACTGGCTTGGGAAACTGTGTGTGAGGTGCATGAGTGGAGGGAGCCGGCGCTGGGAGAGATGACCAGAGAAAGGAACGTAAGAAGGGGGTTCTGGCAGAGTGCACCTCAAACTACCCCAGAGCTGGCTGGACCACAGACCCGGAGGACACAGCACCCTGGCTGGGGATTGTAACCTAAGAACTGTGAGTAAAGTGTGAAGACTGCACCCTGCTGTGTCCTCAGATTATTTCACTGTGTCACTTACCCTGCACTACAACCGTTACCAACATCTTTAACCCCTATAACAGCCCTGAGACCTAGCTCTGCCCGTGGAGAGCTGTAACATCTCTGCTGCGTCACCAACTGCCCCAGTGGATTTGAATCACAGCGTTGGCCATATATAGCCGAACACCACGGGTGAAGTCACAAACTAATCCTCTACAAACTACCCCATCATCATCTTTATTCCCTTTTACTTCATCTTTTCATCTTTCTTCATTTTTTTGGATGCCCAGGGCATGGACTGAGTCACTGCTGATGTGACTTCCCCTTTAAGAACCATCCAGCCCGGTACCGAGTACCCCACGGCCCTTGGGGGCGCTCCATTTTGGCGTCACGAACGGGATGTGCAGACCCGGTAAACTGGGTCCTGTGCGCCTTGTGTGGACTGGGTGTATAACTAGTGCAAACATCATACCCACCAAGTGTAAAGACTTCAATGCAAAAAGAAATGGACTGTCGACCAGGAGGATCCGCCTCTTTGTCTGGTGTGGCGGAAAAAGGAAAAGGATCCGCCCACGAAGGAGAGAGCGGAGGAAGCACGTGGAAGAGTGTGCATGGAGGTGCGCTGCAGGAGAGGCGGCAGAGAACCTAGTGAAAGCCATGGAGAGCAGTGGTCAGCGTGGGGTGAAAGCGGTGGACTCCCCCAGCGAACCAGATGCAAATCGAAACCAGCTGCCTGCGGTGGACCCGGAGTTTCTGGGAGTAGAGGTATAGGAGCTCAGCCGCCAGCTCCAGACGACGCAGCTTACTGCGGTGGCGAGGTGGAAAGAGGCCCTTTGGAAAAGGTGTCCGAACGGAGGGCAGCCTCACTACCTGTATCTTCACCCTCGAAGGGAGAGGAGGAATCCAGCATTGGAGAAGCACGTGCAACAAGTACTGATGATGCCTGGTAGCCGAGGAAACCCTAGTTGGGCCCTTAAAAACCCCTCAAACCCGGCTGGATGTGTAAAAATCTAGCCTGTGACCGCATGCCAGACATTGAGCATGAATTGGCAGCCCCGCCGCAACCAGAACTCATGCCCAGGGAGGTGCATATTGAGAGGGTAGTTTTCCTGTGGAAGCACCCGGAGAAGGATTTAATGGGTTCCCAGAGGAGGCCCAGGCGGGGAAGAGCCAGATAGAGACCCTTACGTAGGAAGACTACTGCCGGCAGCAGGTGCTCAGGTTGGAGGCAGAGGAGCAGGAGTGCCAGGCCTTGTGGAGGGAGATGGAGGACAGGAACATGAAGGCCAAAGCTCAGAGCAGTAAGGCTAGGCCCGCTGACCGGGGTCCACGGAGGCAGGACACAGTATTCGCATTCGATCTAAAGAGGGCTGGGGATTCATCAGAGAACCCGGAATGGTCTCAAAACTATTTGTTACCTGGCGGGATGTTGAATCGCACCTACTGGAGGGGCACCCAGACCGTGACCTATACCCAGGTGATCTAGTCACCTACACCCATGATGTGGGCGACAGGGGGTGATACGCCCTCAATGTAAAAAGGTGCACAAGGGGACGTACTGCTCCCATGTCAACAGGTGCAGAACAAAAGAGGCGATGACATCCAGCAGCTTACACCTGGATGTTGCATCAGACTCTGCAGCTGCAGCTTCAGTGTAGACGTAGGCAACGCAGACCCCAGCTGCAGGACTAGCCCCATTTGTATCACCCGGCATGAGGCAGGAAACAGGACTTCCACGAGCAGGAGGCTGTTGGTACCAGGAACTTCCCTGGAAAAGGAAGTAGGAAGGTGGACTCATGAAAATTTAGCTTAGCAGTTTAAGTTTTAAAGACACTGTGGTCATGGACGGTGAGTGGCCAGAACTTTTACTGTATATAGTTAGCACTAAATGTGCTCCTTGGTTTTACAGAGAACCTGTAGAGTGTGAGTGGGACACTATTTTTTGCATCAGACCAAGAAAAAAAAACATCTGGAGTGGCCGAAAAAGTGGTCCAACAGTTAACCTGGTTATGCCCTGTAGCCACGCCCTGGGCCTACGGTAGGGGATTTGAGACTGGTTCCTCCATATTGAACTTAGGACTGTGAAAAGGACACCCGGTTTGGGATCTCACTGAAACCTGCAGAATTTGAGCAAAAGAGTTTTATTAGTAACGTTGTGTTTTATGCTGTTGTTATTGAGATACAACATGTAAGTGCAAAGTAACTTAATTGGGAGAGAGTTATATTTAAAGCAATGTTATGTCTTAGATATCCAGTATTTATATGCAACGTTCAAGAAAAAGTGCCTCCCATAAAGGGAAGAAAGAGTTGCCTGTTTCACTGTTTTACCCTGTTGAAATGCATTTCATAAAAATTGTTTGCATGTTCTTAGCATTTATTTTGCTCTGTTCCAGCCCGAGGACTTGCTTTGTTTAACATGGGGAGTGTGGCGCCCCTGAGGGTCCAGTTGCCACAGAGTACTGCATCTCAGCCAGAGATGTGGTACTTAGCTCTCGGTAAGGAGGATGCAAGTCTGCAAGGACAGGGTTCTCTCCCCTCTGTACCAGTCTGTCATTGAAAATTAGTTTACTGTAAACGATATCTATAACTTTGTATGTAACCCCTTCTCATGTACAGCACCATGGAATTAATGGTGCTATATAAATAAATAATAATAATAATAATAAGGAGGGGGCACTAACCAGTACTCGCATATTTGTATCCAACACAGTTAAAATGACCTCAGGCTTAGGAGGAGGAACCCCAGTTAGAGCGAAAAGGCAGTGTAAGGTTGGAAGTGAATTGGGAGTTGGAGCTCAGGAGGAGAGCTGAAAGGAGCAGTTGTGAGGAAAGAAGTTCCTGAGAAGAAATAAAGGGATCCTAGGGGCCAGGGAAGTGAGGAATCCACCCATGGCGCCCGTATCCAGCCTGACCAGAGTCAGAAGAAAAGACCAGGTTGCAGTAGGGGACCGGCCCCAGTCTCCAGTGGAGATTCTGTATGACTCAGCAGCAAACCGGAGGCTGTAGTAACTGTATGTGCGACAGCCACAGACATTAGCTGAAAATGTAGCCATATAGGATCAAGGGGACCAAGAGGACATCGCCCTACAGGATCTGAGGCTACTGGCTTCGGACACTGTGTGTGAGGAGCAGGGCAGGAGTGGAGGTAGCCGGCGCTGGGAGAGACGACAAGAGAAAGGAACATAAAAAGGGGGTTCTGGCAGAGTGCACCTCAAACTACCCCAGATCTGGCTTTACCACAGACCCGGAGGACTCAGTACCCTGGCTGGGGATTGTAACCTAAGAACTGTGAGTAAAGTGTGAAGACTGCGCCCTGCTGTGTCCTCAGATTATTTCACTGCATCACCTACCCTGCACTACAACCGCTTCCTACATCTTTAACCCCTATAACTGCCCTGGGGTCTAGCTCTGCCCGTGGAGAGCTGTAACATCTCTGCTGCGTCACCAACTGCCCCAGTGGATCTGAATCACAGCGTCGGCCATATATAGCCGAACACCACCGGTGGCGTCACGAACTAATCCCCTATAAACTACCCCATCATCATCTTTATTCCCTTTTACTTCATCTTTTCATCTTTCTTCAATTTTATTGGACGCCCAATGCAACGGACCTGGTCACTGCTGCCGTGACTTCCCCTTTAAGAACCGTTCGGCCCGGTACCGAGTACCCCACGGCCCTTGGGGGCGCTCCATTTGTAACTTTGTCACCAGAGAAGGAGAGGGGCCCAGACACATTTCTTGCACAGGGGCCCAAAGCTGTCAGTGTCCGCCCCTGCACTATTCTATATGAATAATGCAAAACTGAACATTCATGTTTTTTTTTAACTCTCATGCTGTCTTCTGTCAAAAACGACCGATTTTGAACTTTAATATTTTTTAAAATATTCAAGATGCTGTTCTGAAACTTGTGGTTGATTGACTTTTCCTCATTTGAGGCATTCTTACTATGGGTACTTTTTTTTTTTTTGTTTACTTTTTGCTCCACAATTTTTTATACACTTGTAGTCTTCGGTCAAAAATGACCAATAGCCTTTTATAGTGATCTCCAGCCATTTTATGATTAAAATAAAGGAGCTATAATCTCATTTTGGACTATATATTACATCTACTACTATTTATAAATTTATTTAGGTCCTTTTGGTCTATGCAGATTTACACATACATACATTTTCTCATTACAGTACTGCTGATGGATTACCTTCCAGTATAGTTATGTGCCAAATATTTTTACCTTGCTGTTCATGTAAAATAATAAATGGGTAGAAATTCTACCAATATTTTATAATCCTGGTGACAATGTGACTGTAGATGAGCAATTGGTCTCGTTCAGAGGTAGGTGTACATTCAGGCAGTATATTCCAAGTAAGCCTGCAAAGTACGGCATCAAAATATGGACTCTGTGAGTATGAGCTGATGTAGAGGCATCCATTGTCCACAGGATCCAACAGCAAGATAAAGAAAGTGAACCAACAGCTTCCACCAGCACTGCTACAATACCCACGGACGCAACCAGCCTAAAACGGAAACGATGCGACTTCTGTCCAACATCAAGCAATCACAAATCAAATGTGATATGTTTCAGATGTGAAAAATATTTATGCAAAAGACATGTCAATTATACCTGTGACAATTGCAAAAATTAAATTTTGCACCGTGTGACTTATTTATAATTTTACATAAAAAAACTAATTTTTTTTTTGGATAATAATATAATTACATTTAGTTTAATGTTATTAGTTATAGTTTACAGTTGGATAAATATTTTTGTATGTGCAAATATGCAATATGCATAAATATTCCAATAAAGCCATGTTAAATGTTTTGACACAAAAAAAATAAAAAGTAAGTTTTTCTTTCCATTTTTCATTTGTTTATAAACAAAAAGGTTCACATACAATATAATACTGCAAAAATTATTCAATTAAAACACTTAAATTAGCTAAAAATCAAGACTTTATTAGGTCCGGTCAAAAATGACCGGAAGATAAGTGTATTGTGTTACCGAGGAGAATAGCAGGGTTAAACATGAAACAAAAGCCCTCAGTGCTCTACAGTGCTAAAGGGGATTCATTACCAGTATTTTTCTATGTAATCAGAGAGTTGATTCACTACAATGTACAATACAAGTGATCAGACTATCACAGCTTCAAATCCTTTAGGGGGACTATTAAACACAAAAAAAAGTTTAATTTTTTTTTTCAAAAATATAAAAAAAACACAAATGTTCAAATCACACTTTTGCCCCATTAAAAATAAAGCAATTAAAAGCAAAACACAAATTTGGTATCACTGAGCTTGTAAAAGTCCAATCTGTCAAAATATACAGTAAATAATCTGATCGGTAAACGGCGTAGCAAGAAGTAAAATCCAAACGCCAGAATTACATATATTTGGCCATCACAGCATTGCAATAAAATGCAATAAGAGACGATCAAAACATCGTATCCACCCTAAAATGGTATCAATAAAAGTGTCACCTCAGGGTGCAAAAAATGTACTCTCACACAGCCCCATATATCGAAAGATGAAAACGTGACAGGTCTCAGAAAATGGCTACAAAGCTATTTTTTTTTTACAAATTTCCAAATTTTTTTTCACCACTTAAGATTTTTTTATTTTGAAGTGAATTTTTTGTATCTGCTTAATCGTACTGACCTGGAGAATCATATTGCCTTATCAGTTTTACTATATAATTAACATGGTACAGTAAAAAAATATCAAATTGTGAAATTGCTTGTTTTTTTACAATTTCAACGCACTTGGATTTTTTTCCCGCTTTTCAGTGCGTCACATGCTAAAATGAATGGTGTAATTTGAAAGTACAACTCTTCCTACAAAAATCAAGCCCTTTTATTGTTATGTGGATAGAAAAATAAAAACATTATGACTCTTAGAAGAAGGGGAGGAAAAAACAAAAACCAATGAATGAAAAGAAGAGGTTAGCAGAGCATGCTGTGCAGTACTATGCTATTTGTGTAACCCACCCTTTTTTATACTAGGTGTATCAATGTCTATCATGTGAAAATAATGTGGTGTTTGATTTGCCAATTGCTACATCTGTATCCTGGTTTGACACTGTGCGTACAATAGGGTGTATATATCAGCAAAGGTGAGTGTCAATAAAACTTAACTTTTAATAGGGATCATAAAAGAGACAATAGTTACATACAAAAAAAACAGAATTTCAAAACAGGTATACACTGGCTTGATCCACAGTGGTGAATATTAGCCTGCCAGATGATCTACTGTTATCCAGAAAAAACAACAAAACCTCCATAAATGACAGTGGTCATAAAGCTAAAGGTGCCCTGCTAACAAAACAGGTCCGTATAACAATAGAATCTTTGTTCTTAATTAGATTGAGTGCAAAGTGAGTATATACTGTAAATATTACATGGGAATAAATAAAAAAATCTCACCCATTTGTTTTATCCAAGAGGGGGAAAGGGTCCATGCATCTCAGACCATATTATAGATCCCCCATATGGTTAGAAATTGGCTAGGTCTCGATCTGACCCTTTTATGCCCTATAAGACACTAAATTGTCCTAGCGCCCAGAAGACTCCTGACCTTGCAAGGGCAGTCCACAACTCTCCCTAGTTGGACATACCCTAAACTGCATTCTTCTAGGCGTGCTTCTCCCTTGTAGGGTCTTCAGGGGAGGATAGGGCAAAATGAACTGTAAACACTGAGTGGGTGAGGGAAATGGTCTATGAGGTTTGCTGAAACATATTACAAGTGTGAGCGGGCCTCATGCCTCATGATACCAGGAGCTAATGAAAGATTTGTGGGCAGCAATGAAAGTGTTTGTTTCTGCTCAGGTCACAAAGAGACTTGGATTTGCTTCCCATTATGGAACATCCAACAATCGTTAAATTGCTAAGAGTGCTTGTTGAGAAATTATATGATAGTGCTAGGCTTCGGGCCTGAAGAAGGATCTGAACCATTAGCGGAGTCTGTGGTCTCCCATTCTGGTCCAGCCAGGGCAGATGCTGCTCAGCTTCACCATCAATCCCAATGCCTAGCCAGTACACAAGCTGCTGCTAGGGTCTTTGTTCGTAGTAGCTTTAAACATAGGTTACAGAAAGGAACAGGGCTGCCACAGTCTAAGTCCAGGATTTCCTGCACTGAGCATGCCCGTGACGTTTCGGACCGTGATTGGTGATTTGGTGTCAGCTGATCTGGTACCGCCTGATTGGCCATGGGTGACATCACCAATGATGCGGTCTAGAGGCAGGGCTTAGCCTTTAAATAGCTGGACCGCAAGCATGGCGGCGCGGTCAGATCATATCATAAAGGTTGTGTATGTGTGCAGACGCCTGTCAGTTTGGGCTCCACGTGCTCTCTACTTTCGCTCTCCATGACCTGCCGATGCCAGAGTTAGCTTGACTAATTAGCACAGGTCACTCAGGCAGGTTAGTAGATGCTAGGCAGGTAATAATTGTGGTACAGTCAAGCTCCGACAAAGGGTAGCTATACACCCTGAGCAGACTGCGGGGTGTGTAACCTGGGCATCGCCTGCTACCCGAAAGGAGAGTTGCTTCACAGTCCGGTCGCACATCGGCTGGCAGCACATACGCCCGGCTTGCATTGCACTCACTTCCTAGTGGCTGGTGTGTAGCTTCTGTGCAGTTAACAGAGTTACGTCTACGCCAGTACGCAGCACATCTTCTGTGGAGTTAACGGAGATAGTGCAAATCCTTATCTTTCCTAGTGTGAAGAAACACTGGAGAGATCTTATATTCTAATCCCTATCTTTACTAGTGTGAAGTAACTGTAATGCTTCCCACGGCTGTCGGGACATGGCATAGCTTGCCTAACTAGCCAATGCTCCCACGCCGCCAGACCATGACGACGTGAGGCATGCGTCCCAGATGGTAAGGAAATGTGGACCCACTGGACCACAGAGGGGGACCCGGGCCTGCCCGGACTAGGGGAGGGCAGCGATGGGGATCCATGGCAGCTGAGCATGTGGGCAAGATGGTGACTTGCAGAACTAGATAACACCGCACAACTTCAGGTATGAAGAAACACAAAGTTTACTTGAAGACAAACACAGTACATAAACAGAACATAATGCCAGGCTCCCGATTCCGCACATCAGCGATGGGTACACGTCTCAGGATTACAGACGAGTGCAGGAAGACATCTCGGGTTGATTCAGTTCAGGGTTATCTGGCACGGGCATACTAGGGCCGCCTCTCTCTCAGGCCTCAGGCGTAGCACAGGCTCAGCAGGAGAACATCAGACACCGAACTCAGACAGACTTCAGACGATGGCGGGGTCATCACGGGTTGATGCAGTCCAGGATCATCTGGCACGGGCATTCTAGGATGGCCTCTCTTTCAGGCCTCAGGTGTAGCACAGGCTCAGCAGGAGAACATCAGACACTGACCCAGGACAGACGTCATCACAGGGTAGACCACGGGGGAACCGGCAGGACATCGGAACATCAGGAACATGGACTGGAACTCAGGAACACGGACTCAGGAACACGGACTCAGGAACACGGACTCAATCTCAGGAACATCAGAACACTGGCATCGGACTCTGGACATCTGGCAACGAACGGCAGGCTCCGGACATCTGGCAATGATCGGCAGGCTCCAGGCATCAGGCAGGGAAGGACAGGAAACGGACATCTGGAAGTGGTCATCGGACATTGGACATCAGGCCGTGGTCATCAGGCATCAGACATCAGGTCATGGTCGTCAGGCTCTGGGCAAGAGGCCACGGTCCTCGGACTCCAGACATCTGGCAGCGACCTAAAAAGGAACCCAAGCGGTCTGGTGCAAGCCCTGCCAGGCTCAACGGGAGCCGGCCGGAGATTGCACCGAATAACAAGCTGAGCACATAATAACAGAAACTCAGCACACACACCGGACTCCTCCTTCCAAGATGAACTCAGGTTATGTAGCAAAGAATCACAGTCACTGGCACAGGATTCAGGACACAGAAGGACTTCAGGAACATAACATAGAGGACACAGTTCAGACAGTCAGGTACAGGAACTGATCAAGGATCAGGGATTCAGGAAACAAAACACAACAGGAACAGGCCTGGATATGCAGCCTCCAGGAAGGGCGATCTGGGTATTCTGCCCCCAGAGCTGGCGGAAACACAAGACACTGTTCAGACATTCAGGTACAGGAACAGATCTAGGATCAGGGATTCAGGAAACAAGACACAACAGGAACAGGCCTGGATATGCAGCCTCCAGGAAGGGCGGTCTGGGTTTTTTGCCCCCAGAGCTGGCGGAAACACAAGACAGGACAAAGGGAATCAGCTCTCCAGAACTGATCACACTCAGAGCAGGAGCTGAACACACAAACACACATGGCTAGGATCAGGAACTCAATGCAAAGCTCTGGCAACGCCCCACAGGGCAGGGGAACTTTATATAGGAGCTGCCTCACAGCTCACATTCCTCATAAAAGCAAGGAAGGTGAGGCCCGCGCACCCTACACTAAGCCAGACACAAATCAGCACAGCAAGGACACCTGGGAATGGCTGCAGCCTAAACACACGTATTAAGTCATGCACCACTGCAGAGGACCTTGCAACCTTCGGGTAGCTTCTACAGCAGTAGCCAGGGACCGCACATGCGGGTGGTCATGCAACACAGCGGAGACACACACGCAAGTACGGCTACGCAGCGGAGCTGGGAACTGAGCAGCATCCATACAGGTAACAGACAAGAGTATCCCAGCTGGTTAGGGGAAGAGGAGCAAAGGGTTAAAGCAAAGACATGCAAAGTAACGCCGTAAAACAAAGTACAGACAATACCGGCGTTACAGTAACACAGGTGAGATCTTATAATTGGTTGTCAGTTTTACCCTCCTACCCAAGGGGTGTTCGGCCGCAGCCTCTCAGGTTGCACCGCGGACCCCGGGTTCGGTTGCATTCCATTATTTTATAATGTTGTTGCAACCGTCCCCTTAACATATAGTCTGAACTTATTTTTAATGGCTTAGGTGAAATCAAGTCTAATTTAAAGTTGCTTGGGTGAACAAGGTATTGAGTCTCTAATGCATGCCTTGTAACTTCTGCTAGACAAGATGACATAAAGCCACCAGAGTTCCACAGGTGAGAATAAAGAGAGGCTGAAGGTAAGATTAACATTTAAAGGTCACTGAAAGCTCAATAAAAACTACATTTCTATTTTGGAAATGGAAGTTCCTTTGGGTGCTTACATTGCACGGTCAGTTACTAGAAGAAATAAAAAAAGAAAAGCTCTGTAGAAATGACTAAATACATTGGCAATTACTAATGATGTCAGCCTAGCTATGATGACTATTTTACAAGTTGTATGGCTATTGATTATGTGTCCTTCTCTCTGGGCTTTCCACTTTGACCTATTATCGTACACATACCCTTTACTTATATGGCTTGGTCAAGTTCAGTAGAGCTACTGTGCCAGGAGAAAGTGAAATTCTCTGCAATTCACTTCTATTTTTCAATAGTGGTATTTAATGTTGTAAATTTGGAATTATTCTGCAACAACTCTGATAATAACGAATAGTAAAAGTGAAGATACAATTTAAATGGAATCTGTCACGAATATTTGCAACCTAATCTGAGAGCATCATAATATAGAGATAAACACCCCAATTCCAGCGATGTGTAACTTACTGGGCTTCTTTCTGTAATTTTGATGAAATTACTGATTTATCAGCAGGAAATTATCAATAAAAGGCTAATAAACCTGCTGTCATGTAGTCCTCCATATTCATGAGCTCTGTATAACATTCAGTGAAGTGCAGCAAGTAGCTCAGTAAGTGACACATTACTGGAATCAGGATCTTTGCCTCTACACCATGCTGATCTGAGATGGGGTAGCAAAACCTTTAATGAATTACGCACAGCAGTCTACATCTGATGATGCTATAACTGTGGACTCCCAGTTTCTAAGCAGCTGTATAATATGTCACAGGTGACAGTTCTGTAATCCTCTAGATCTAATGAAGTAGCAGTTGGCTCTAGATGGCTGTCATATGAGGAAAATGTATTTTTCCTAATGTTCATCTACATCTTATATGTTTTATGTAGATTCAGTTAATGTATTGGGTGACACTCTTGGCTTTCTGAGCCAATAGGAATACACATTGAGTCAATCCATTTTGAACCCCTTTAATTTTATTTCATGCATAGTTTCAATGCTTTTGTCATATTACTCAGCACCATGTTAATACATTTAAGTAAAAATCTGGGTGATACATAACATTGAGAATCTAAAAAGTTGTAAAAATGTAAAAACTATATAAAATAGATAACCTTGGAATGAGCTGTACTTATAAAAATTATATTAAGAATGATTAGTTTCACCCTCTAGTGTTTTATATGATATAATATATTATTAATGCAGTTTTAAAATCAAGCATTTCAACAAAGTTAATTTCCAGCTCTTCATCCAAAATACAGAAAGTAGATGGTCACAGGCCAATTTTGTGACCGTTAGCCTGCTTGCAGGACTGGGTTTCTTTTGACAACCCCAGGTATCATAATTAGTAGAGATGAGCAACTTTGCCTTTTTTCGGGCCGAGTCGGGTTTCGTGAAACTCGACTTTCTCAAAAGTCGAGTCGAACGAAGTCAGCCTACTAACGGAAATGGTCGTGTCGGAGTCGAAAATCCGACCCCAATGTAAGTCAATGGGGAATAAATTGCCCCCTTATCACAGTCAGGCAGCCTACTAATGAGATGTGATGCTCCACACAAGCAATTTGTACACTGTCACTGGCAGGTAGCTCTGCTACTCCACCAAATGAATTGCCCCCTTATCACAGGCAGGCAGCCTACTAATCAAATCTGATGCTCCACACAAGCAATTTCTACAGCGTCACTGGCAGGCAGGCAGCCTAAGAACCAGCGTTGCTGCACACAGCAAAATCCTCCCCTCTCACTGCACAGTCACTGTACAGCTAATCGCTATCAGTAGAAAGTAATTTTTTTTTAGGCCCTGCCTAACGCTCTCCCTGCTCAGACGCACCGCCAGCAACCTTCCCCTACACTGAGTTCGGCAGATGTAAAATGGCAGTCGGCACTGAGGGATTTTATATGCACTGTAACGCAACTGAAAGCCAGCCAATCGCTGCAATGCCCTTCTCTAAGATGGTGCTGGCCACTGGCTATGTCATCCCATTGCCCACAGCCTGCGTCCTTGCTCATTGGCCGAGAACAGGCGCTTAAAGTGTAGGAGAAAACCGACTCCAGCAAAATGGTCACCGAACACGTGACCAAACTCATTCCACGGTCGGGTTTTGTTTCATGAAACCCGACTTTGGCAAAAATCGGCAATTTTTGAAAATGAACGACCTGTTTCACTCAACTCTAATAATTAGCGATGAGCGAGTATACTCGTTGCTCCGGTTTTCCCAAGCATACTCTGGTGTCCTCCAAGTATTTTGGCGTGCTCGGAGATTTAGTTTCTGTCAATGCAGCTGCATGATTTGTGGCTGCTGGACAAGCCTGAATACTTGTAAAGAATGTCTGTTAGGAATCCTCACATGTATTCAGGCTGTCTAGCAGTCGCAAATCATGCAGCCGCATCGACAGAAACTAAATCTCCGAGCACGCCAAAATACTCGGAGGACACACATGCTCGGAAAAACTAGAGCAACGAGTATACTCGCTCATCACTAATCATAATCTGACTATGGGCATGCTACTTTTTTCAGTCAGATTTCTAAATAAGCCAAGATCCTGAGCTACAGTGGGTTCGGAAAATATTCAGACCCCTTTAAATTTTTCACTCTTTGTTTCATTGAAGCTATTTGGTAAATGCAAAAAAGTTCATTTTTTTCTCACTAATGTACACGCTACACCCCATCTTGACTAATAAAAACCAGAAATGTAGAATTTTTTGCAAATTTATTAAAAAAGAAAAACTGAAATATCACATAAGTCATAAGTATTCAGACCCTTTGCTCAGACACTCATATTTAGGTCAAATGCTGTCCATTTCCTTGTGATTCTCCTTGAGATGGTACTACTCCTTCATTGGAGTCCAGCTGTGTTTAATTAAACTGATAGGAATTGCTTTGTAAAATCACACCCCTATCTGTATAAGACCTCGCAGCTCACAGTGCATGTCAGAACAAATGAGAATCATGAGGTCAAACGAACTGACTAAGGAGCTCAGAGACATAATTGTGGCAAGGCACACATCTGGCCAAGGTTACAAAAGAATTTCTGCAGTACCTAGTTATCAAGGTTCCTAAGAGCACAGTGGCCTCCATAATCCTTAAATGGAGGAAGTTTGGGTCCACCAGAAGTCTTCCTAGACCTGGCAGTCCAGCCAATTTAAGCAATCATGGGAGAAGAGACTTGGTGAGAGAGGTAAAGAAGAACCCCAAGATTACTGTGGCTGAGCTCCACAGATGCAGTAGGGAGATGGGAAAAAGTTCCATAAAGTCAACTATCACTGCAATCTTCCACCAGTCAGGCTTTTATGGCAGATTGGCCTGACAGAAGCCTCTCCTCAGTGCAAGACATATGAAAGCCTACATAGAGTTTGCTAAAAAAAACACATGAAGGACTCCCAGACTATGAAAAATAAGATTCTCTGGTCTGATGAAATGAAGATAGAACTTTTTGGTGATAATTCTAAGCGGTATTTGTGGAGAAAACCAGGCACTGCTCATCACCTGACCAATACAATCCCAACAGTGAAACATGGTGGTGGCAGCATCATGCTTTGGGGATATTTTTCAGCTGCAGGGACAGAACGACTGGTTGCAATTGAAGTAAACATGAATGTGGCCAAGTACAGTATCTTGGATGAAAACCTCTTCCAGAGTGCTCTGGACCTCAGACTTGGCCCAAGATTCACCTTCCAACAAGACAATGACACAGCTAAAATAAAAAAGGAGGGGCTTCAGAACAACTCTGTGACCATTCTTGACTGGCCCAGCCAAAGCTCTGACCTAAACCCAATTGAGCATCTCTGGAGAGACTTGAAAATGGCTGTCCACCAACGTTCACCATTCAACCTGACGGAACTGGATAGGATCTGCAAGTAAGAATGGCAGAGGATCCCCAAATCCAGGTGTGAAAAACTTGTATCATTCCCAAGGAGACTCATGGCTGTACTAGCTCAAAAGGGTGATTCTACTCAATACTGAACAAAGGGTCTGAATACTTATGTCCATGTGATATTTCAGTTTTTCATTTTTTAATAAATTTGCAAAAATTTCTACATTTCTGTTTTTTCAGTAAAGATGGGGTGCAGAGTAGAGTTGAGCGATACTTTCCGATATCCAAAAGTATCGGAATCGGAATGGTATCGCCGATACCCAAAAAATATCGGCGATACCCGATACCGATACCGGAAATCCAATGTAAGTCTATGGGAACAAAATATCGGAATTAAAAAAAACCCATTCTTGCCTTGTTGGTTAATTGTACATGAAGGAAAACAACAAAGAGTAATGTAGAATGTATTGGGGAAGGTTGAGGAGACATTAAAGGCATAGATGTTTAACCCAATCAAATGGAATAGCATAAATATTTTTTTTTTAAAGATGTTCGGATTGACGAAGAAATTGACAATGTTGTTCACGTTTTTTCTATTTTGGCAAATATGTATATTTCACAACTTCCATGCTCTTCACCTTTTTAACTTTTGACACACTTTCTCCTTCATAATCTTCAGCAGCATCATCTTTTTCATCAAATTATTCTTCATCTTCACCTTCTTTATCTTCTTCTTAAACTTCTTGCTATTCATCTTTTTGCTAACGTTACTCATATTCTTCTTATTAAACTATTATTCTTATTCATATTGTACTTCATCTTCTTCATCATATTCTTATTTTTGACAGAGAATCCTGTACTTGTAATCTTTCAAAGTATGAATTTTTCATTCTTCCGTTCTTGCTGTCACAAAAGATTTAAATTACAACAGTATTTGTCCGTGTTCAGTTTAACCTGCAGCAGCAGCAGGCATTTTCCAGGGGCACCACGAGGAGGAACGGACTCACCCCCATACACTGCTTCGTCTTCTTCTGCTTAGAATTTAGAGCATATATTTTGCTCTTCATTTTGGTCTTATACTTCATGTTCTTCTGCTTTTAGATCTTCTGCTTATTGTTCTTGTGTCTCTTGTTCTGTATCTTGTATTTGTAGCACAACCTTGTACCAGCTGATGTTACTGGGACACGGTTACTAAGCAGGAGGTACCTGTGCTCCAAAGCACTACCAAGGACCAGCAGATGTTGCAGGAACTCGGATACCGAGATGGAGGCACCTAGGCCAAAGGCACTGCGGAGAACCAGTTGACGGTACTGGAACCCGGACGGGTAGCAGAAGGTACAAGAGCCAATGCAAGTAACGAGGACCAGCTGACTGTGCTGGAACCCGGAGGGGCAGCAGAAGGAAAAGAGCCAATGGCACAACCGAGGACCAGCTGACGTTACTGGGACACGGTTACTAAGCAGGAGGTACCTGTGCTCCAAAGCACTACCAAGGACCAGCAGACGTTGCTGGAACTCGGATACCGAGATGGAGGCACCTAGGCCAAAGGCACTGCAGAGAACCAGCTGACGGTACTGGAACCCGGACGGGTAGCAGAAGGTACCCATGGAAATTTAAGTTGACAGGCCGCGAGCCGGCCGCAGTTACCGAATCCCACAGTACTACAGTGGGTGATTGTCCTATTGTCACAACGGAAACAGCCTTTATTTGCATATCCCGCAGCACACATAGGAAGCACCTAAACTCCAAGCACCATAGAGTCGGCTAACCCGACCGCAACACGACAGGACAACTTATTGGAGGCTAAGTGACGTTTACACTGACAGGAAACAGATGGGTGCTGTAACCAGTCTGGGCAGGAGTGAGTACCCGTGCCAATGACACTTCCGAGCAACAACTGGCGGTGTTGAAGCCCAGGGATGAGAAGACAACAGGGTGGAGGCAGCATGACTTTTTGCCGTTCCCACAGCAGGGGAACAGCTGACATTACTGAACCCCAGTAACACTATAGCTTGTGTATTGGTCTGTGGACATGACACTTCTGAGCAGCAACTGCCAGTGTTGTAGCCCAGGGAGTAGAGTTCAGGTGGTAGAAAGATGAACATAACAGGAGACATGGATAACGTTGCGAACCAGTTATTTAATCTGAAAACGGACAGACAAATTCTGGCGAGATCCATGCCTTGTTCATTTTCAGAAAAGTAAGCCGGTCTACATTATCGGAGGATAGTCGCATGCGACGGTCTGTTAGTACACCACCTGCAGCACTAAAGACGCGCTCCGATAATACACTGGCAGCAGGGCAAGCCAGCACCTCCAATGCATACTGGCTAAGCTCTGGCCATGTATCCAGCTTAGAGACCCAAAACTTGAATGGGGAAGAGCCATCTGGGAGTACACTGAGAGGGAAAGACATGTAGTCTGTCACCATCTTACGGAAACGTTGCCTCCTGCTGACTGGAGCCGTCTCGGATGGTGTAGACATTTGTGGCGCTGCCACAAAACTTCGCAACATTTGGAACATACTGGTCTTGCCCTGTGCAGAGGCGCTGCTTGTGCTCCCTCTTGTTGCAGAGCTGTCTCCACTGCCTCGACGCACAGAGCTACTTTGTAAAGCAGTAGCAGCAGCAGTGCTCTGGGCTGGAATGGAGAACATTATGGATTGCACCAGTGTGTCTCGCATTTTACGCTCCCGGTTCAACGGTGTGATGAGGCTTTGTAAGTTGTCCGGTAGTGAGGGTCTAGGAGGGTGTACACCCAATAATCAGACGTGGTGAGAATGTGGGCGATGCGGCGGTCGTTTCTCAGGCACTGCAGCATGAAATCAACCATGTGCTGCAGACTCCCAACTGGCCAACAAACGCTGTCCCCTGCAAGAGGCGTCATCTCTGCCTGCTCTGCATCACCCACCCTCGCTCTACATACTGACTAGAGCGTTGTGTACCTCCCTCTGGAGCGATGTCTTCCTCCTCCATTGACTCCTCCTCATCCTCCTCACAAAGTGAGCCCTGCCCAGCCCTTTGTGAGGAACCACGTTGCGCTGACTGTCCAGAAGGTGATGGAATTTGTGACTCCTCATCCTCCACCTCTTCCAAAACCTAATCCCTTAGTGCTTGCAGTGTTTTTTGAAGCAGGCAGATAAGGGGGACAGTCAGGCTGACTAGTGCATCATCTGCACTCGCCATCTGCGTTGACTCATCAAACGCACGCAAAACGTGGCAGATGTCCTTCATAGAGGCCCACTCAGTAGTGGTGAAGTGTGAACGGCGCAAATTGCGAGTTGATTGCGCCTGATTCAGCTGATACTCCATTACTGCTGGCTGCTGCTCACACAACCGCTCCAACATATGTAACGTGGAATTCCACCTGGTGGGTACGTCACATATGATGCGATGTTCAGGAAGGCGAAATCTGCGTTGCAGAGCTGCAATGCGCGATCTGGCCATGCTGGAACGTCGCAAGTGAGCGCACTCTAGGCGGACCTTGTGCAGCAGTGCATCAAGATCCGGATAGTCCCTCAAAAAACTCTGCACGACCAAGTTGAGCACATGTGCCAGACATGGTATGTGAGTGAGGTTGCCAAGGCCCAGAGCTGCCACCAGATTTCGGCCATTGTCACACACTACCAAGCCTGGCTGGAGATTCGCTGGCAAAAACCACACGTCGCTCTCCTGCTTGATGGCATTCCAGAGCTCCTGCGCTGTGTGGCTTCGATTCCCCATGGAAATTAATTTCAGGACGGCCTGTTGACGTTTGGCCACGGCTGTGCTCATATCGGTCGCATCAGGTAAGCGTTCACGGGTCCATGTGGAGGTAGACCGTGACGGCTCCTGCAGCGATGATTCTGAGGAACTGGAGTAGGAGGAGGAGTCAATGTGGACAGACTTGATTCCTGCAATCCTTGGAGTTGGCAGAACACGTACAGCGCCACTCGCAAGATCTGTACCCGGTTCCACAACATTGACCCAATGGGCAGTGAGGGAAAGGTATCGTCCCTGGCCATGGGTACTGGTCCACGCATCGGTGGTCAGGTGGACCTTGCTACTGACGGCGTTTAGTAGCGCATGTTTAATTTTTCCCTCAACATGCTTTTGCAGAGCAGGGACGGCTTGCCTGCTGAAATAAAATCGGCTGGGCACATTGTATTGTGGGACTGCCAATGCCATTAAGTTACGGAAACTGTCAGTCTCCACCAGCCTGAATGACAGCATTTCAAGGGACAGGAGTTTTGCAATGCCAGCATTCAGAGCCTGTGCTCGTGGATGGTTTGCCGAGTATGGCCGTCTTTTATCCCATGCCTGTGCTACCGATGGCTGTTTTGTGGCCTGGGAGTGTGAGGATGACAGGGAACTTGCAGCTGTGGGTGGAATAACACTGGGTCTCTGGACAACAGTGACAGAGGTTCTTCCATGGCGATCCTGTGAGGAAGCCGAACCAGCTGTGTGTGAGCTGGAGGAAGAGGCTCCAACACGAGCTGAAGATGTAGGTGCTGCTGTAGGTTGGCCTACATCTCCAGTGTGTCTTTGGAACTCAACCACGTGCTTTGACCGCACATGTTTCCACATATTTGTGGTATTAAGGTTACTGACATTTTTACCTCTTTTTACTTTTTGATTACACAGCTTGCATTTGACATAGCAAATATCATCTGCAAGTGTGTCAAAAAAGGACCACGCAGTGCAAGTCCTGGGAGCGCCCGTTTTGGCTCTTGGAAGAGAACTGCTACGAACGGGTGCCAAACTGGAGGCTACAGGCAACCGAGTCTGCAGCCTACCTCTCCCTACTGTTTGGACCGTTGGGGCAATCTCTTCCTCAGAGCTGCTACCACCACCTTCCTGTTCCTCACGCCATGTTGGGTCTTGGACCTCATCATCTCCACTACCCTCTTCCAACACCTGCTGCTGTTGGGTGGTCTGGCCAGCACCATGCTCAACAGAAAATGGCACCTGAGTCTCATCATCATCAGATGCGTTCTGCGGTGTGCTGACCATCGGCACTGGCTCACCCGCCTCTTCACATTCAGAGAGACACAGCTGTTGCGCATCACTGCATACTGCCTCTTCTTCACATTCCAGAATGCTGCTTGGCTGGGCCCCTGTTTGCAAGCCAACAGATTCTGAGAACAGAAGCAGAGACTCAGCTGGCTCCAGTTCAGAACTCTCTGACTGCCTGGGCAATTTGGCAGGCGGTGAAGAGACAGATGGTTGTTCAACAGTGCTGTGGTCCTGAGAGGAGGTGGAAGGAATTGAAGTCGATGCATTGGCTGCCATCCAACCAACAACGGCTTCAATTTGTTCTTCCCGCAGCAGGGGGGTACGCTGAGCTCCTACAAAAGTGCGCATAAAGGAACGCTCACGGGGAAAACTGGTGGATGCTGTGTCACTGGGTGCGGCAGCAGCCACAGAATCCCCACGTCCTCTCCCTGCTGAAACTCCACGGCCACGACCACGTGCCTTACTCCCTGCCTTCTTCATCTTGGTAGATTGATAAAGAAAGTCAGAAAAGTTATAAGGCCTAAGTGTGGTTATTCCTCAGAGACTGCAGTGAACACTGCAGACAACTGTTCACTATCTGTGAAAGGCTCCTTTCTGTACTTCTATAGTGTTTGCAACCAATGTATTGTATACGGATGGAAGCGCGTCACACTAATAGATTAGATTTTTTTCAAATATAATGGAGCAGCACCAATTGGAGAAAAATGAAAAGGATGAGGCACTGAGACACGCTCAGCAGAGTACAAGCAGCAGTGCTTGAACAAGTAACTGGAGCGTGATGTGCACTCAAAAAATAAAAAACACAGACTGAAGTGAACACTGAAACACAACTGTTCACAATCTGTGAAAGGCTACTCCTTTGTCTACTTCTATAGTGTTTGCAACCAATGTATTGGATACGGATGGAAGCGCGTCACACTAATAGATTAGATTTTTTTCAAATATAATGGAGCAGCACCAATTGGAGAAAAATGGAAAGGATGAGGCACTGAGACACGCTCAGCAGACTACAAGCAGCAGTGCTTGAACAAGTAACTGGAGCGTGATGTGCACTCAAAAAATAAAAAACACAGACTGAAATGAACACTGAAACACAACTGTTCACAATCTGTGAAAGGCTACTCCTTTGTCTACTTCTATAGTGTTTGCAACCAATGTATTGGATACGGATGGAAGCGCGTCACACTAATAGTTAAATTGCATGGAGCAGCAAGAATTACACTGAAGAAAAAAAAAAAGATCTGTGAGTGACACGTGCAGATGCCTACAGACAGCGTTGCATGCAGAGCAAACTGCAACGTCACCTGCACTCTCACACACACCTTGCACAGAGCTGTTAAAACAACACTGGCAAAAGGAAGCTTTACACAGCGGTTGGTAAACTAGCCTGCCTAAAGCCCAGTACACAAAATCGCAATATCTAACTGTCCCTCAAGGTCAGCAGAACAGCGTTCTGTCCCTAACTGAGTTCACAGCACAGTGATGCTAAAATGGCGGCGGCGCCTTTTATAGTGCATTCTGACATCATTTCAGCAGCCAATCACAGCCATGCCATTAGTTAAGATGACCGCAGCATTACAGGATGTGCCCACACTTCATAAGATTCCTCATTGGCTGACTAAAATCACATTGCCTCTCAAAGAATTATGGGAACTTCCGATTCCGGTATACGATATTGGAAAAATATCGGAACTAAGTATCGGAATTCCGATACAGCGAATATCGGCCGATACCCGATACTTGCGGTATCGGAATGCTCAACACTAGTGCAGAGTGTACATTAATAAGAAAAAAAATGAACTTTTTTGCAGTTACCAAATGGCTGCAATGAAACAAAGAGTGAAAATTTTAAAGGGGTCTGAATACTTTCCAAACCCACTGTACAGTATACTGATATGCATTGTTTTACATTCAAATACCCATATAAACCTATTATTGCCTTGCATTTTAATCACTATTATACTGAGCAGAAAATGTTAAATATTTTATTGCCATTTTTATGAAACGTCTGTAAAATATAAAGTGCTGCCAAAGTGTTCCCAAAGCTCAAACTTACTGGCTGATGAACAGTGCAACACAGGGCTTATATTGAGGTTTATTGTTTCTACTCTTGCAGATAATGATATTATAAAACTACAAATGTGATATTATTCTACTTCTTGATCTGTGGATAAAGTAATGATAAAGGCATACATTTGTATTTTTAAATGTATTAAAATGCATACCATAAGGATACTGCCTTCCCAAAACCTGTCAGATGACAAATGCACTAGCAGGATGAAGCATGCCCCACTAATAAAGGCAGGGGAAGCACAGGTGCAAGCTACTGATAGAAACAGCCACCCACACACCTACTAGATTATGGAGGGGTTGGCTGCCTAGTAGAAAAAATGTACACAAATGAGGCTTGCATAGATCACCAGTCACACAGGTATGCGTGATGCAAAATGTCTGGCTTACAGACTATTAATGATGCCCATAATATTATCAGGTGGGCTGCCGAGCACTATATACATGCACCCCACAGAGACAGATGCCCCAGTACACCAAGCCAACAAAAGTGGCCTAGCTGCATCCTCCAAAAAATGATAAAAGTGCAATAAAAGATGAAAAAAATAATGCATATGATAAATACAATAAATAAGGTATTGCTTAATATTTTGACCAAAATAGATAAACTCGCAACCCAACGTCAGGGGTCCTCATGCTTGCAAGTCCTAACAGTAATTTCAAAAACAGCTAACATAGAAAAATTAAGAAAAACACATTGATACTTGAAAAAAACACATACCATAAGGAAGCAGCCTTACCAAAACCTGTCAGATTACAAATGCACCAGCAGGATGATTTTCTTCTGCAAAGGGGACAGGATGACTGCACCATATTGAAGGGAAGATGGATGGGGTCATGTATTGTGAGATTTTGGCTAACAACCTCCTTTCCTCAGTAAGAGCATTAAAGATGGGTCATGGCTGGGACTTCTAGTATGACAATGACCCAAAACTAAGCCAGGGCAACTAAGGAGTTTCTCAACAAGAAGCATTTCAAGGTCCTGGAGTTACCTAGACATTTTCCAGACCTGAACACAATAGAAAATGTTTGCAGGGAGCTGAAACTCAATGTTGTCCAGCAAACTTCGTCAAGAACTACAGGAAACATCTGATCTCAGTACCTGCAAACAAAGGCTTCTGTGCCAAACATTAAAATCTGTTTTTCTATTGTATCAAATACTTATTTAATGCAATAAAATATAAATTAATGATCTAAAAATCATACAGTGTGATTTTCTGGATTTTTTTATGATTCTATTTCTCACAGTTGAAGTGCTCCTTCGATAAAAATGACTGACCTCGCCATTCTTTAGAGGTGGGAAAACTTGGAAAATCGGAAGAATATCAAATATTTTTATTTTCTCCACTATAAAGAATATAAATCTTTATTAAGAAAATATACACATTGCCACTTCTGCAGATCTAGACTGAAAGAAAGCATGATGAAGAAGATGTTGATGCCCTCTGCCAGGACTGTAGTCATTGAACTGCCATCTTCTAGATCAGTAATGTCACAATCTGTCTTCATTGGATACAGATTTCACTTGTGAATTGTGAATTTTGAGAGTGAAACATCAGTCCTGGCGGAGAAAGAAGCAGATTTCTTTGATAAGATATATTATAAAGTATCTTATTTTCACATGTACTATTGATTATGGTTACTCTTTATCACAGGAAGCACCTGTACATCAAGTCCAATAGTGTGTCACTCTGGAGACTCCCCTTCCCCTTCTGTTAATGCTGACTACAGAGCTGGGCGGTCTGCTGCCTAGTTAGGTCTATTATTGTTTTTCTCCACACTGGTTTTGGCTTTCTGGGTTTTGGTTTCTGACCTCAACACCACGTTCTGCATTATAGATTCGGAATAAGGATGGGACATGCTCCCTTCCTATTCAGTAAATCATGCTCATAGAAGATAATAGGTAGGGCATCAAGAGGCATGATCCATGGAGCAAGAAAATGGGCCCTGCGATGCCAACCCAAGACACAAGTCCCAAGAAGTGGGAGGGACAAGTCACTTCTAATAGTGGAGGCACGCTTTAGGAATGGTGCCCACTTGAACGAAGGATTCACGATAAGGAAAGGGCCAACTGAGAAGTCACTGGTTCTTTGATGGGCCAGTCTGAGTCTGCTCAGTGTTTTCTCCCAATCTCTCCAAGCTAATTACATAACAGCCAGTGCAGGAGTCGACACTCAGTGAGGATGATGTACATCTTTTTTCCCTCTCTTTAGATGGATAGAATGGGATGAGAGCTTAAATGAGGCATGCAGTGTATGTATTGTACTCTGAGAAGGGAGAGATGGTCAGAGTCAGGGGCCCAATGGTGGAATCCACCAGTTTCCCAGTGGGCCAATCCGAGCTTAATTGGTACGTGTGCTCCTAGTGCATGATCCAAATATATTCATATGATTTCATTTACTGGATTTCTTTTTCTGGCATCACCCTGACAGACATATGTTCTTGATTGAGTCTTACTGTTGAATGAAAATGTGGTTTCTTGCATCCTTACCCAACAGTTTTGACAGCAGTACATTTGTGTCACTCAGCTACTGTAGGTTTAGCCGCAGTTTAAGTCATCTCAGTTTATAATATAAATCCCTAAGTGCATTCTGACAACAGATTCATTATGGAGAACAAGGCAAATAAACCAAATTTTGAACTTTCCTCTTGTAAAAGCTAAGTACTTTACACACTGTTTTAAGATAGTATTAATTATGTCAATTATCTCTCTGTAGTCATTGAAGTTCTTCTCTTGGTGATTTTTAAGTTCAATTTATTTAAATTACATTTAATTACTGCAATTTGATCAATGTGAAGTGATAATGTCATGCAAATGTGTTAAGGGATTTTAGTATCTTTTCATGCTGAGCGCATGTATGAAAAAATTGCATTCTTCCTAATAGGGAAAGCAAATTGAAAATTGCAGTGGAATGTTTATGACTTAATTAATGTAACGTTGCAGAGGCAATTAATGGAAATGATTTCACTCTCTCTCTTCAAAGCAAATTAGTCCCAGTTAGCATATTTACAGTGGTAACCAGTTCAATTTCTAAACAATCTTGTACAATTTGAAAAAAAAACTTTCACATTTACATAACTTTTTAATATTTATTATTGAACTAACAGTTTGATATTCTATAATCTTTACTTACAGTACACCATTTATATTCTTCTCAATTTGTAAGATCTTTTCTACATATGCAGTGAAAGTTAAAGAAGCACTGTCATCAAACTTTTTATCCTCTTAATATGTTGCAATCATCATATCCTATAGCACTGTGTACTTACAATTGTTCATTTTGCCTTTCCACCCATTTAATTCTTGTCTTTTCTCTGTTCTATGTAGAAACAGGAAGTCTCTTGTCCCTGCATGACTCATTCCCCTCTTCAACTTCTGACACAGTTGCCCCACTCCTCCCTCTGCCATAGACTTTTGCACCAACTCATAACTTGTGAAAATAGACTTCCTGTTTCTACATAGCGCTTAGGGGAATTCAGCTAGCCAGTTTTTAATCATGTGATGTCATAGACCTAATGGAAAACAGAAGAATTAGCTGGGTAGAAAGGATAAATGAGCAATTGTAAGTACACAGTGCCATATAATATGATTGCAATGTATAAAGAGGATAAAAACTTTGATGGAAGTACTTTTAAATAGCAGTTAGTATCAGCAAATGGAGTTTGATGTGCAGTGAAACTCTATTAGAAGCTTGGAGTAAAAAATAACCTGTTGCTGGAGAGTCAAAACGTAAAAGAGGAGATCTAGTTAAAATAATCTTCTGATAAGTAATTGATACCTTACTATCAGCAAAATTGATTTGGAAAATAGACAGACCCTGTACAACCGATAAGCCATACAGGCACTACAAAGAGAATGGTTACTAAAAATCTGGTATAAATTCATACAATTAACCAATATGATCTTCCTATATGTAGTATGTAATAGTAGTTACGTTTTATTTGATTTCATCTTTATGCCTAATTCACATATGTGTGTCCAGTCAGTTTTTGTCCACAAAAATACTAGTTTTTTACATCTGTGTGTATAAATCATTCTTCACTTTTGCAATCTGTGTATGAGTGATGTCCACAAAAAAAAAATGAGGACATGTCCATGAAGTTTTTATGCAACTCATTTGTCCCACTACCCCACCAAAAAAATGGACATGTGAATATCCTGTTATGCTATTATAAAACTTCTGCAGTTCAAGATCATTTTTTGATTTTGGAAATTTCAAAATCCGTACTTTCAAAAGTGCAGTAAAGGCCTTCATAGATGGTGATGTTGACCAAAGCCAATGATGTCATCAGCACTGGAGAACCATTTGATATATATGGCTGTGAGAAGGACAGAGCATTATACCTAAAGGTACTGTCACACTAAGCAAGATCGCTAACGAGATCGCTCGTGTGTCACCGATTTTATGACGCAGTAGCGATCTCGTTAGCGACGCAGCTGTGTGTGACATGTAGCGGCGATGTGGCCCCCGCTGCGATGTCGCTGATTGCTCATGAACATTCTGTGCTGTTTTTTGGTCGTTGATGTCCCGCTGGTGAGCCTGAATCGCTGAGTGTGACACCCTTTATGAACGACTTTACCAGCGTCGCAGGTGGGGCTAGGTTTTCCCAACAACCGCAGAGGTCGTTATATAGATCGCTGATCTCTGATGAGATCTTTGAGTTTGGAATCTAACTAGCGATCACATAGCGATCGCACCAATGATCTCGCCAGGTCGAGTCGTTGTCGTGATCGCTGGTGCGATCACTAAGTGTGACAGTGCCTTGACACTTCTATTTTTCCTGCATATACAGTAAATTGCAACTAGAAAGAAGTCAATGAGTCAAAACGACTTTATTGCTGCCTGTGTCCTTGCAACTGATGATAAGAACAGGAAGTGCGAGCCTAGTATTGGGCATAGTGGCAAGGGTAAACAGTGCAAAATTTCCATATCACTGTATGCATAGTGCTATAGAAATAAACATAAAAACCTGTTTTAAACAATAGGTCATTTTCTCGTGACCTATTTCATTTAAGAAACACAAAGATATATTGTGTACCATTTTTTTTGCATAAGATAAAGTAATTTTGTAAATGTTAATACTTTCAAGTAAATTTCACAACAAATCCTGAAAATGTTTATAAAAAAGTCAAACATCTTTGTTAGTGATAATTTTTAAACAAAAACTCAAGTCATGTCAAGGATTTGAAGATTTTGATCAAGCTCCTTGGTCAGCATTATAGAAAGTATTTCTAATTCAGTTCAAACATCAATATGAAGATATTATGGTAATGTCGATTAATGCTACTATTTTACAATGATGAATAGCTTATCTGTAGGAAGTCATCTGTTTTAAACAGAGGTAGATGCAATAACGGGAGTAAAGCAGAATCCATTTAAGGCCGGAGTCACACTACAGTATAACACAGCCGAGTGCTATCCAATAAAACATTACTCTGCTATATCCCATTTAGAGAATGTACCATTTACTATGAATATTTGTTTCCTTACCCATTAGCATATAGTTTTCTCCCAGTCCTTGCTTCTGAAGCTTCAATATAAGGCTGTTATGTGGTACAGTTTCATATGCGTTTAGAAAGTCCAGATAAATCACTTTAGCCACATTACCAACATTTAGATTTGCACTTACCTCCTCAGAAACCCAACATGTTGGTTAGACACGACTTATCTTTCATGAGTCTATTCTGGTTGTCAGTAATGACATTAATCTCTTCAATATATTTCTGCAAGTCATCTCATAAACTTTGCACACTACTAATGCCAGATGGCAGTTGCTTGGATACAACTTCTTAGTTTTCTTAAATATCGGTACCACATCAGCTATCCTCCAATCCTTTGGCACCAACCATGATTCAAGACAATCTAATAATATGATATACATCGGTCTGACAATTACTGAGCTCAATTCCCTCAATATCCGTGGATAAATGCCATCTAGGCCGGGGGATTTGTCAATGTTTAATTTGCTCAGACGCAGGTGTACTCCTTCTTGTGTTAAACTACTTATATTTGGTGGTGAACTTTGATTTTTGCCTGAACAGTCAGTTCATTGGTTAACAAGGATGAAAATTGCCTGTTTAATATATCAGCCTTTTCTTTGTCCTCTATAATTATCTTGTTATTATCATCTTTTAAGGGGCCAATACCATCCTGTTTTTTTTCTTTTTTTCAATAACATATTTATAACATTTGGGGTATTTATTGTAATTTCAATGGTGATTTGTGTTTCAGTAGCTTACTTTGCTTGCTTGATTTATTTTTTACATTTCCTATTAAGAGCTTTATACTTATGAAATGCTATTTCTGTATTTTTGTCCTTCAAGATATTGAATGCCTTTTTGTTTTTGTCTTATTAAACTTTGTATTGTGTTATTTATCCATAATGGTTTCTTTATATTCCTGGACATTGTATTACCAAAGGGTACAAGTTTTATACAGGATTCTAGTATTGTATCTTGAAAGATGCCCCATTTATGTTCAGTATCCCAAGTCACCATGACATGGTCCCAGTCTACACAATTAAGCTCTTCCCTTAATTTGTTGAAATCAGCCTTCCTAAAGTCCAGATTTTTGCATTTGCCCTTTGAAATGTTTTATTGAGTATTACATTGAAAGTTACCATATTATGGTCGCTACATCCCAAATGCTCCCTGACCTGTCGATCTGAAATTGTATTTGGTCTATTTGACAGGCCAAGACCTAGCAGATTATCTTCCCTGGCTGGTTTATCTACCGAGATACTGAAGGTAATTGTCTTGAACTGTGGATACGAATTTGCAGCTTTTAGCACAACCAGAAGATTATATGTCCCATTGAATGTCTGGATAGTTAAAATCCCCCATAATAAGAACCCTATTATTTTTTGCTGCTTTTTTAATTTAATGTAGTATTTCATCCTCTACCTGTTCAACTATATTACGAGTCTTGCAGCAAACTCCAATTATCAGTTTTCCATTATTGCCATCCCCATTTACAGTGCCTTGCGAAAGTATTAGGCCCTCTGGAACTTTTCAACCTTTTCCCACATATCATGCTTCAACCATAAAGATACCAAATGTAAATTTTTGATGACGAATCAACAACAAGTGGGACACAATTGTGAATTCGAACAAAATTTATTGGTTATTTTAAATTTTTGTGGAAATACAAAAACTGAAAAGTGGGGCATGCAATATTATTCGGCCCCTTTAACTTAATACTTTTTTATGCCACCTTTTGCTGTGATTACAGCTGCAAGTCATTTGGGATATGTCTCTATCAGTTTTGTACATCGAGAGACTGAGATTCTTGCCGATTCTTCCTTGGCAAACAGCTCGAGCTCAGTGAGGTTGGATGGAGATCGTTTGTGAACAGCAGTTTTCAGCTCTTTCCACAGATTCTCGATTGGATTCAGGTCTGGACTTTGACTTGGCCATTCTAACACCTGGATACATTTATTTGTGAACCATTCCAGTGTATATTTTGCTTTATGTTTGGGATCATTGTCTTGTTGGAAGACAAATCTCCATCCCAGTCTCAGGTCTTTTGCAGACTCCAACAGGTTTTCTTCAAGAATGGTCCTGTATTTTTCTCCATCCATCTTCCCATCAATTTTAACCATCTTCATTGAAAGCAGGCCCAAACCATGATGCTGCCACCACCATGTTTGACAGTGGGGATGGTGTGTTCAGGGTGATGAGCTGTGTTGCCTTAATGCCAAACATATCGTTTGGCATTGTTGCCAGAAAGTTCGATATTGGTTTCATCTGACCAGAGCACCTTCTTCCACATGTTTGGTGTGTCTCCCAGGTTGCTTGTTGCAAACCTTAAACAACACTTTTTATGGATATCTTTGAGAAATGGCTTTCTTCTTGCCACTCTACCATAAAAGCCAGATTTGTGTAGTGTACGACTGATTGTTGTCCTATAGAATGACTGTCCCACCTCAGTTGTAGATCTCTGCAGTTCATCCAAGAGCGATCATGGGCCTCTTGGCTGCATCTCTGATCAGTCTTCTCCTTGTTTGAGATGAAAGTTTAGAGGGACAGCCGGGTCTTTGTAAATTTGCAGTGGTATGATACTCCTTCCATTTCAATATGATCGCTTGCACAGTGCTTCTTGGGATGTTTAAAGTTTTGGAAATCATTTTGTATCCAAATCCAGCTTTAAACTTCTCCACAACAGTATCACGGACCTGCCTGTTGTGTTCCTTGGTCTTCATGATGCTCTCTGTGCTTCAAACAGAACCCTGAGACTATCACAGAGCAGGTGCATTTATACAAAGACTTGATTACACACAGGTGGATTATATTTATCATCATTAGTCATTTAGGACAACATTGGATCATTCAGAGATCCACAGTGACCTTCTGGAGTGAGATTGCTGCACTGAAAGTAGAGGGGCCGAATAATATTGCACGCCCCACTTTTCAGTTTTTGTATTTCCACAAAAATGTAAAATAACCAATAAATTTCGTTCAACTTCACAATTGTGTCCCAGTTGTTCATTCTCACCAAAAATTTACATTCGGTATCTTTATGTTTGAAGCATGATATGTGGGAAAAGGTTGAAAAGTTCCAGGGAGCCAAATACTTTCGCAAGGCACTGTATATTTACCATACTGACTACATTGTCTCATCTCCCCTCAATGTCATCATTGAGCACAGGTCTTAAGTTGGATTTAAATAAAAATACACACCCCTCAACCTACATCAGGCCAATGATGGGAGTGATGGGGACAGGGCCAGTGATGGGGGGAGGGCCAATGATGGGGAGAGGGCCAATGATGGGAGTAATGGGGAGAGGGCCAGTGATGTGGACAGAGCCAATAATGGGAGTGATAGTGAGAGACCCAAATTTGAAGGGAGTGATGGGGAGAGGGCAAATGATGACTGTGATGGGGAGAGGGCCAGTGATGGGGAGAGGGCCAATGATGGAAGTGATGGGGAGAGGGCTAATGATGGCAGTGATGGGGAGAGGGCCAATGATGGGAGTGATGGGGAGAGGGCCAGTGATGGTGAGAGGGCCAATGATGGGAGTGATGGGGAGAGGGCCAATGATGGGAGTGATGGTGAGAAGGCCAATGAAGTGAGTGATGGGGAGAGGGCCAGTGATGGGGAGAGGGCCAATGAAGGGAGTGATGGGGTAAGGGCCAATGAAGGGAGTGATGGGGAGAGGGCCAATGATGGCGCTGATGGGGAGAGGGTCAATGATGGGGAGAGGGCCAATGATGGGAGTGATGGGGAGAGGGCCAGTGATGGGAAGAGGGCCAATGATGGAAGTGATGGTGAGAGGGCCAATGAAGGGAGTGATGGGGAAAGGGCCAATGATGGTGGTGATGGGGAGAGGGCCAATGATAGGAGTGATGGGAAGAGGGCCAGTGATGGGGAGAGGGCCAATGATGGGAGTGATGGGGAGAGGGCCAATGATGGTGGTGATGGGAAGAGGGTCAATGAAGGGAGTGATGGGGAGAGAGCCAATGATGGTGGTGATGGGGAGAGGGCCAATGAGGCGGTGATGGGGAGAGGGCCAATGATGGGAGTGATGGGGAAAGTGAAACGGTGGTGGTGGGGGAGAGTGCAATGATGGGGTGATGGGGAGGAGGAAATGATGGAGGTGGTGGAATTTCTACATTTCTACATGAAGGGAATCATGATGGGGCATATTTCTACATGAAGGGGATCATGATGGAGCATATTTCTACATGAAGGGGATCATGATGGGGCATTTCTACATGAAAGGGATCATGATGGGGCATATTTCTGCATGAAGGGGATCATGATGGGGCATAATACCACAAGAAAGGGATCATGATGGGGCATTTCTACATAAAGGGGATCATGATTGGACATATTTCTGCATGAAGGGAATAATGATGGGGCATTTCTGCATGAAGGGGATCATGATGAGGCATTTGGCACATGTTGGCTCTTCGTCAAAAATAATTGGGTTTTAGGTTGCAGTTTGGGCACTCGTTCTCAGAAAGGTTCACCATCACTGCTCTAGGGGTTATCATTCAGGCAATCAATGAAAAGTTTGCATTCATCCAGAGTGCCCATCCACAGTATCAATATATTATTTATGTATCGATACCATTTAAATATATGCCTCTGGAAAGTTGTCAGATTCCGTATGTGAGTGTTCTCCACCAACCCATATAGAGATTTGCATATGAAGGTGCACATCTTGCTCCCATTGCTGTGTCGGATATCTGTTTATAAAAAATATGATCAGAAACAAAGTAATTTTCTCCCAACACAAGCCTCTAAAGATCTAAAATGAAGGAATCGTGTTTAGGGTCCCTGCTAGTGCTGACATCCAAGAAATAGCCTACAGCAGTGATACCTTGATCTTGTTTTATGATAGTATAAAGCGAATCGACATTAAGGGTTAGAATAACAGAATCTTCAGGTATAACAAGGTCTTCCAACTGCTGGATTAAATGTGAAGAGTGCTAATGTATGAATCTAAAGAGTAGACAAGGGGTTGAAAGAAATAGTCCAAATAAATACAAGGTCGTAAATATAATCCGCCAATCCGTGAAATGATCAACCTACCTGGCAGTGTTTCCAAGGACTTAAGCACCTTTGGTAACATACAGAAAGTTGGAATCTTAGGATGGGCCGTGGTGAGGAAGTCGCGTTCTTTTTTGTCAATGATTGATCCCATGGTCGAATGCTGTTGAGAGGAGTAGGTCAATCTGTCCCTTGAAGACCCCTTCCCAATGGCAAAACCTGGTAATTAGAGGCATTAGAGGCATTCAGAAGCTGATGTTTTGCTTCTTTAAGATACATGCTTTGGCCAAATAATTATATTCCCCCTTATCTGCTTTCTTTATGACAAATGTATAATGACTCTTAAGTTGGTATAATGCTTGTCTTTCCCCTTTTGTCAAGTTGTTCTGTTGGAGTATGCCAGGCATCAACTTGCGGATATCCTTACAAGCTGTGTCAGAGAAAATGTGCACAGCTGGAAATAATGAAAAGGAAGGGGTGGCCTGTGATGGAAGGCAGCCAGTAAATATGCATGATTTACCCAAAGGATTGTCATTTTCCTCAAGTAGTTCAGTAAATCACAAAATATCTGTCTATCACTAACAGGAAGAGTATCTATCGGGATGGTTGGTGTTATAGAAGTTTAAACATAAGCTGTCTACAAAAAACATACAGGTCTTTGGTGAGCTCAAATTTGTCCAACGTATTAGTAGGCCATAAAGATAATCCTTTAGAAAGTAAGGACAATTCAGCCTCTCTAGCCACCAGTTCCTGCTCCTCCTCTTCCTCCTCCACAGCGTCCACCTACTCATTGGTACCCAATGCACGCTAAGAAGATGAGATGATGCTGGGCTGGCTACAAACTCTCTAAGTTATGTCTTCCTCCATCCCAAGCTGCAAAGCTTCATGTTTAATTGTGAGCAGTGATTGTTTAAGTAGGCACAGAAGCGGTATAGTTGCGTTGACTATGGCATCATCACCACTCACCATCTTTGTGGAGTCCTCAAAGTCTTAGAGAACCAAAAAAAGTCAGACATTCTTGACCTCTTTTCATTTGTAATACGCACAGGCTGACGGGCGTGTTGGAGCTGGTAGTTAACCACTTATCTCAAAGTCTTGCCAGCATGTGCAGTGTGGAGTTCCAGTGCACTGTGACGTCTTACACCTGTGGGTGAGCTGGCACTTGCATGCGCTGCTGAAGCACTGCCAGAGTGGTGGCAGCTGTAGCCGACTTGCAGAAATGGGTATTCACCTTAACCAGAAGCTCTGGCAAATCTGGATGTTTTCAACAATCGCTGAACTACCAAGTTGAGCACACATGACCAAGCCTGGCTTTAGGTTCAGCAGCGAGAGCCACAGATCTGTCTCGTCTGTTATTCCTAACAATAACTTTGCTGTGGTGTGTAGTTTGTCTCCCAGACAAGTTAGCTTCAGCAGAGCCTAGTGCTGAGCCAGTGCTGCAGAGCTTCCAGCTTCCGGCTGATGTGGACGACGTGTTTTAAGATAGCACATCTGAGATGGTGGATGAGAAGAGCAGGAGGGGGTGCAGGAACTGCTGTAGGAGGTGCAGGAAACCCTAATAGAAGTAGGGCCAGCAATCCTCGATGTCGGGAGCACATGCACTTAGGCAACTTGTGATTCGACGCCAGCCTCCACAATGTTCACCCACATAACACTCTATGACTGAGAAATGGAAGGCTACAACATTTTTAAAAGCTTTTTCTTTGTTTTAGACATTACAGAAATACTCCCAGACTATGTAACACTGTATGGCTGACAGTGGGAAATGGTTGCTCAACCGAATAGCATATGGTGCTCAGAAGTAAATGAGTATAATATTGTTGATGGTTAAACTTCGGCACTCAGAAATATGTTGCAAAAAAGAAAGTTTATTTGACAAGAAAACGTAAAGTTGCCCAATGAATTTCAGATAGATAGATCGACGTTTTGGCCTAAGTCTGCCTTTATCAAGATATATCTGTGTTAGAGCAAAAATAGAAACAGAAAAAGAAAAAACATTTTAAATAAAATTATGACAAAGTCTCTGTGCACATAAAGAAATGATTACATAAATTAATTTAAAGCATATAGAGAGTAGCCCCTCAGGTAGTGTGCCATTTTGGCGAATAAGATCTATAGCTTGTGCCATAACATATGGTAGTATAGATACTGGGGAGAGAAAGAGAAAAAACTGGTTAACACATTCTTTATTATAATAAGATGGACAGGATGCTTGAGACGGGTAATATCCATTGCATAGGTATATGGTAGAATAAAAGAGCAGATAAAATATAGAGGAATATGATGATAGGCAAAATATGAAACAATGGTAAAAGAAATAAAAAATGGAGAAATAAAAAATGATTAAAAAAAATGTATGAAATAATGAATAAAAATTGAAACAAGGAGGAGAATAGAAAACAAGGACAAGGAGAAAAAAAAGTTAAGAGCAATGAAAACAAAAAAATAGAAAAAAAGGAAAAAAGAGTAAAAAGGTAAGAGAAAAGAGGAAAGGAAGATGATTGAATGAAATGAATTGGAATAAGTAAAAGAAAAATAAATGTAAATGTTGTTACATGTAGGGTATAGAGTCTCACAAGCTTGCAACATAGAACGCCAATAGGTAATTCATTAATGTAAGAAAAGACCAGGTACTAGTCATGAAGGAGAAAATTTAACATATGTTTAATATTAAGCACCTATATAAATGCTGTATGGAAATGAGAGAAATAGTGTAAAAGGTTACCTGGTACATCAGGGTGATGGCTTCTGGCTTGCAGGAGTATGGCACTGTTGTAAGCAATGTGGTGCAAGTAGCCTTTATATGCAGTGATTGCAGGATAGGAGTGAGGCACTACTGGGGTCGTTTAGGTCCTGTGTATGAAGGTGCCATGACGCTGTGCGACAGGGAGAAATGTGGGGTGGAAACAGCCATGGTTAGAATGTAGATTCTATGAGGAGGGGGCATATGTTGGTGGAAAAGGCCGTGGTTAGATTGTAGGTGTCTCTACTATGTTCACCTCACAAGATTTAAATCTGCGTATTCCCAGCAACATCCAACCACCTCGTTTCAGCCACCCAGTAGAAACCCATATAGGGCTAGTTCATCAGGACATTTCAGGAACTTTACTCGTCATTCATAGGGAACTTCTACACATCAAAAATAATTTAACACCTGCGGAAAATAAAGCACTAGCGTCACTAAAATCCAGAAAAGAATTGGTTATTAAACCAGCAGATAAGGGGGGCGCCATTATAGTCATGGATCACTCTTACTATGCAAAAGGAGAAAATCCAGCTCAACGATGGAGTAAAGATAAAATGGATCTTTATTCACTTGTCGTTCCAAATACAGAGAAAAAGTATCAGCATAGATAGCAGCAGATGAATGCGTTATCAACTGGATTTTCTCCTTTTGCAATGTTCTACGTCTGACACAACGGTTCCTTGCTCCGATCCCTGGTATGCTGCACTGGTGAGCTGGACTTTCATTTCTATCACTCTTACTATGTATCTGAGATTTATTTGCAACTAAGTGACATAGCTACCTACAGTGGGTTCAGAAAGTATGCAGAACCCTTTAAATTTTTCACTCTTTGTTTCATTGCAGCCATTTGGTAATTGCAAAGAAGTTCAATTTTTTTCTCATTAATGTACATTCTGCACCCCATCTTGACTGATAAAAAACAGAAATGTAGAAATTCGTGCAAATTTATTAAAAAAGAAAAACTGAAATATCACATGGTCATAAGTATTCATACTCTTTGCTCAGACACTCATGTTTAAGTCAAATGCTGTCCATTTCCTTGTGATCCTCCTTGAGATGGTTATACTCCTTAATTGGAGCCCAGATGTGTTAATTAAACTGATAGGAATTGATTTGTAAAGGCACACACCTGTCTATATAAGACCTCACATCTCACAGTGCATGTCAGACCAAATGAGAATCATGAGGTCAAAGGACGTGGCCAAGGGACTCAGAGACAGAATTATGGTACGGCACAGATCTGGCCAAGGTTGCAAAAGAATTTCTGCTGTACTCAAGGATCCTAAAAGCACAGTGGCCTCCATAATCCTTAAATGGAAGAAGTTTGGGACCACCAGAAGTCTTCCTAGACATGGCCATCCAGCCAATCTGAGCAATCATGGGAGAAGAGTCTTGGTGAGAGAGGTAAAGAAGAACCACAAGATCACTGAGGCTGAACTCCACAGATGCAGTAGGGAGATGGTAGAAAATTCCACAAAGTTAACTATCACTGCAGCCCTCCACCAGTCGGGCCTTAATGGCAGAGTGGCCTAACAGAAGTCTCTCCTCAGTGTCAGACATACAGTGGGTATGTAAAGTATTCAGACCCCTTTAAATTTTTCACTCTTTGATTCATTGCAGCTATTTGATAAATTCAAAAAAGTTCATTTTTTTCTCATTAATGTACACTTTGCACACTATCTTGACTGATAAAAACCAGAAATGTAGAATTTTTGCAAATTTATTAAAAAAGAAAAACTGAAATATCACATGGTCATAAGTATTCAGACAATTTGCTCAGACACTCATATTCACATCACATGCTGTCCATTTCCTTGTGATCCTCCTTAAGATGGTTTTACTCCTTCATTGGAGTCCTGCTGTGCTTAATTAAACTGATAGGACTTGATTTGTAAAGGCATACACTTGTCAATGTAAGACTTCACAGCTCACAGTGCATGTCAGAGCAAATGAGAATTATGAGGTCAAAGGAATTGGCTAAATTGTGGCAAGGCACACATCTGGCCAAGGTTACAAAAGAATTTCTCCAGTACTCAAGTTTCCTAAGAGCACAGTGACCTCCATAATCCTTAAATGGAAGAAGTTTGGGACCAGAAGTCTTCCTAGACCTAGCCATCCAGCCAATCTGAGCAATTGTGGGAGTATAGCCTTGTTGAGAGAGGAAAAGAATAACCCCCAAGAGTACTGTGGCTGAGCTCCACAGATGCAGTAGGGGATGGGAGAAAGTTCCACAAACTCAGCTTTCAAAATCTGCAGCCCTCCACCAGTCGGGCCTTTATGGCAGATTGGCCCGACGGAAGTCTCTCCTCAGTACAAGACATATGAAAGTCTACATAGAGTTTGCTAAAAAAAACACATGAAGGACTCCCAGACTATGAAAAATAAGATTCTCTGGTCTGATGAGACGAAGATAGAACTTTTTGGTGATAATTCAAAGCGGTATGTGTGAAGAAAATCAGACACTGCTCATCACCTGCCAAATACCATTCCAATAGTGAAACATGGTGGTGGCAGCATCATGCTATGGGAGTGTTTTTCAGCTGCAGGGACAGCACAATTGTTTGCAATTGAAGTAAACATGAATGCGGCCAAGTACAGGGATATCTTGGATGAAAACCTCTTCCAGAGTGCTCTGGACCTGAGACCTGGCCGAAGGTTCACCTTCCAACAAGACAATGACCCCAAGTACACAGCTAAAATAACAAAGAAGTGGCTTCAGAACAACTCTGTGACCATTCTTGACTGGCCCAGCCAAAGCCCTGACCTAAACCCAATTGAGCATCTCTGGAGAGACGTGAAAATGGCTGTCACCATTCAACCTGACGGAACTGGAGAGGATCTGCAAGGAAGAATGGCAGAGGATCCCAAAATCCATGTGTGCAGAGTGTACATTAATGAGAAAAAAATGAGCTTTTTGCATTTACGAAATGGCTGCAATGAAACAAAGAGTGAAAAGTTTAAAGGTGTCTGAATACTTTCCGAACTCACTGTACACTCCGATCTCTCATAATCCCACCTCAGACATCGCCCGCCTAATTTAAGATCTAATTATTAACTATTTACAAAGCCACACAATTGACTCTAAACTCAGCGAGTTCCTAATTAACCAACATCCTGTGATTCCAGTATTTTATACACTTCCCAAAATTCATAAAAACCTATGGAAACCCCTGGTCGACCAATAGTCGTTTCCACCGATTCCATCCTTTCTCCCTTGGTGATCACCCTGGAGAAAAATCCTGACCCCACAAATTTCAAAAATCAGCTCTTACCTTCGTGATACCACAGACTTTCTACGCTCAATATGCGAAATTGCAAATATAGCAATGGGGAGCAGACTGGTGACCATTGATGTGAACAGTCTTTTTACTAGTGTAGATCATGAAAGGGGAATTAAATCGGTTCCTGAATTTCCTAACCATAATACCACTTTTGCAACAGAACAAACACAAGTCTGAATCAATATACTGACACTTTTACTTACCAAAAACGTTTTCCTATTCGAAGATCAGTTTTACATCCAAAACCAGGGAACAGCTACGAGTTCTAATGTGGCCCCTCCCTATACAAATATATTCATTTCCCAATTTGAAGACTTCTATGTCTATAATTAGACCCTGTTTAACCCCTTCAACCCCAAGGGTGGTTTGCACGTTAATGACCGGGCCAATTTTTACAATTCTGACCACTGTCTCTTTATGAGGTTATAACTCTGGAACGCTTCAACGGATCTTCGCGATTCTGAGACTGTTTTCTCATGACATATTGTACTTCACGTTAGAAGTAAAATTTCTTCGATATAACTTGCGTTTATTTTTGAAAAAAACGCAAATATGGCGAAAATTTTTAAAATTTTGCAATTTTCAAACTTTGAATTTTTATTCCCTTAAAACAGAGAAATATATCACACAAAATAGTTAAGAAATAACATTTCCCACATGTCTACTTTACATCAGCACAATTTTGGAACCAAAATTATTTTTTTGTTAGGAAGTTATAAGGGTTAAAAGTTGACCAGCGATTTCTCATTTTTACAACAAAATTTACAAAGCCATTTTTTTTAGGGACCACCTCTCATTTGAAGTCACTTTGAGGGGTCTATATGGCAGAAAATACCCAAAAGTGACACCATTCTAAAAACTGCACCCCTCAAGGTACTCAAAACCACATTCAAGAAGATTATTAACCCTTCAGGTGCTTCACAGGAACTAAAGCAGGAAGGAAAAAATGAATATTTAACTTTTTAGCCACAAAAATGATCTTTTACAAACTTTTTTTATTTTCACAAGGGTAAAAGGAGAAAATGGACAGATAAGGTTGTTATGCAATTTCTCCTGAGTACGCCAATACCCAATATGTGGGGGAAAACCACTGTTTGGGCACACGGCAGAGCTCGTAAGGGAAGGAGCGCCGTTTGACTTTTTCAAACTAAAATTGGCGGGAATTGAGATTGGACGCCATGTCGTGTTTGGAGAGCCCCTGATGCGCCTAAACAGTGGAAACCCCCACAAGTGACACCATTTTGGAAACTAGACCCCTAAGGTACTTATCTAGATCTGTTGTGAGCACTTTGAACCCCCAAGTGTTTCACAAAAGCTTATAATGCCTGGGTGTGAAAAAAAAAAAAACAATTTTCCACAAAAATGATTTTTTAGTCCCAAGTTTTTGAATTTTCCCAAGGAAATTGGACCCCAAAAGTTGTTGTCCAACTTGTCCTGAGTACGCTGATACCCCATATGTGGGGGGGAAACTGTTTGGGTGCACGGCAGGGCTTGGAAAGGAAGTAGTAACGTTTTGGAATGCAGACGTTGATGGGGGTCATGTTCCGTTTGCAGTGCCCCAGATGAGCCTAAACAGTGGAAACCCCCACAAGTGACCCCATTTTGGAAACTAGACCCCCTAAGGAACTTATCTAGATCTTTGGTGATCACTTTGAACCCCCAAGTGCTTCACACAAGTTTATAATGCCCGGGCATGAAAATAAAAAATCCTATTTTTTTCCCACAAAAATTATCTTTTAGTCACTAATTTTTTATTTTCCCAAGGGTAACAGGAGAAATTGGACCACATAAGTTGTTGTCCAATTTGTCCTGAGTACGCTGATACCCCATATGTGGGGGGAACCACTGTTTGGGCGCACGGCAGAGCTCGGAATGGAAGGAGCACCATTTGACTTTTTCCAACCAAAATTGGCTGGAATTGAGATTGGATGCCATGTTGCATTTGGAGAGCCCTGATGTGCCTAAACAGTGGAAACCCCCCACAAATGACCCCATTTGGGAAACTAGACCCCCTAAGGAACTTTTCTAGATCTTTGGTGAGCAATTTGAACCCCCAAGTGCTTCACACAAGTTTATAACGTAGAGCCGTAAAATTTAAAAATCATATTTTTTCCACAAAAATGATCTTTTCACCCCAATTTTTATTTTTCCAAGGGTAACAAGACTCCAAAAGTTATTGTGCAATTTGTCCTGAGTGCGCTGATACCCCATATGTGGGGGTAAACCACTGTTTGGGTGCATGGCAGAGTTTGGAAGGGAAGGAGCGCCGTCTGACTTTTTCAACGCAGAATTGGCTGGACGCCATGTCGTGTTTGGAGAGCTCCTGATCTGCCTAAACAGTGGAAACCCCCATAAATGACACCATTTTGGAAACTAGACCCCTCAAGGAACTTATCTAGATGTGTGGTGAGAACTTTTAACCCCAGGTGTTTCACTAAAGTTTATAACGTACAGCCGTAAAATAAAAAATCTTATTTTTTTTTTACAAAAATGATTTTTTCGCCCCCAATATTTTATTTTCACAAGGGTAACAGAAGAAATTGGAACCCAAAAGTTGTTGTCCAATTTGTCCTGAGTACGCTGATACCCAGTATGTGGAGAAAACTACTGTATGGGCGCACGTCAGGGCTCGGAAGGGAAGTAGTGACGTTTTGGATTGCAGACTTTGATGGAATGGTCTGGGGGAGTCATGTCACATTTGGAGAGCCCCTGATGCACCTATACAGTGGAAACCCCCCACAAGTGACCCCATTTTGGCAAATAGACCCCACAAGGAACTTATCTAGATGTGTGGTGAGCACTTTGAACCCCGAAGTACTTGACAGAAGTTTATAACGTACAGCCGTAAAATAAAAAATCTTTTTTTTTTTTTTACAAAAATGATTTTTTCGCCCCCAATATTTTATTTTCACAAGGGTAACAGAAGAAATTGGAACCCAAAAGTTGTTGTCCAATTTGTCCTGAGTACGCTGATACCCAATATGTGGGAGAAAACTACTGTATGGGCGCACGTCAGGGCTCGGAAGGGAAGTAGTGACGTTTTGGATTGCAGACTTTGATGGAATGGTCTGGGGGCGTCATGTCACATTTGGAGAGCCCCTGATGCACCTATACAGTGGAAACCCCCACAAGTGACCCCATTTTGGCAAATAGACCCCACAAGGAACTTATCTAGATGTGTGGTGAGCACATTGAACCCCAAAGTGCTTCACAGAAGTTTATAACGTACAGCCGTAAAAATAAAAAATCCTTTTTTTTTTTACAAAAATGATTTTTTCGCCCCCAATATTTTATTTTCACAAGGGTAACAGGAGAAATTGGACCCTAAAAGTTGTTGTCCAATTTGTCCTGAGTACGCTGATGCCCAATATGTGGGAGAAAACTATTGTATGGGCGCACGTCAGGGCTCGGAAGGGAAGTAGTGACGTTTTGAATTGCAGACTTTGATGGAATGGTCTGGGGGCGTCATGTCGCATTTGGAGAGCCCCTGATGTGCCTAAACAGTGGAAATCCCCAACAAGTGACCCCATTTTGGAAAATAGACCCCACAAGGAACTTATCTAGATGTGTGGTGAGCGCTATGAAGCCCCAAGTGCTTCACAGAAGTTTATAATGTACAGCCGTAAAAAACAAAAAAAAATTATTTTTTTTGTACAAAAATGATATTTTCGCCCCAGTTTTTTATTTTCCCAAGGGTAACAGAAGAAATAGGACAAATTGCACAATAACTCTTGGGGTCCAGAGTGCGCTGATACCCCATATGTGGGGATAAACTACTGTTTGGACACATGGCAGAGCTGAGAAGTGAAGGAGCACCGTTTGACTTTTTCAACGCAGAATTGGCTGGAATTGAGATCAGACGCCATGTCACATTTGGAGAGCCCCTGATGTGCCTAAACAGCGGAAACCCCCCAATTCTAACTCCAACCCTAACTCCAACACACCCCTAACCCTAGTCCCAACCCTAACCACAAACCTAACCCTAAACACCCCTAATCCCAAACCTAACCCTAATCCTAACTTTAGCGCCAACCCTAACCCTAACTTTAGCCGCAACCCTAACCCTAACCCTAATGGGAAAATGGAAATAAATACTTTTTTTTAATTTTATTATTTTTCCCTTACTAAGGGGGTGATAAAGGGGGGTTTGATTTACTATTTATAGCGGGTTTTTATGATTGGCAGCTGTCACGCTAAAAGACGCTTTTTATTGCAAAAATAGTTTTTGCATCATCACATTTTGAGAGCTATAATTTTTGCATATTTTGGCCCACAGAGTCATGTGAGGTCTTATTTTTTGCGGGACGAGTTGACGTTTTTATTGGTACCATTTTTGAGCATGTGACATTTTTTGATTGCTTTTTATTTCGATTTTTGGGAGGTTAGAATGAACAAAAATCAGCAATTCATGAATTTCTTTTGGGGGAGGCGTTTATACCGTTCCGCATGTGGTAAAATTGATAAAGCAGTTTTATTCTTTGGGTCAGTACGATTATGGCGATACCTCATTTATATCATTTTTTCATGTTTTGGCGCTTTTATAGAATAAAAACAATTTTATATAAAAAATAATTATTTTTGCATCACTTTATTCTGCGAGCTATAACTTTTTTATTTTTTTGCTGATGATGCTGTATGATGGCTCGTTTTTTGCGGGACAAGATGACGTTTTCAGCAGTACCATGTCTTTTTATATCGGTCTTTTTGATCGCGTATTATTCCACTTTTTGTTCGGCGGTATGATGATAAAGCATTGATTTTTTGCTTCGTTTTTTTTTTTTTTAAGGGGTTCACTAAAGGGGTTAACTAGTGGGACAATTTTATAGGGGGGGTCGTTATGGACGCGGCGATACCAAATATGTGTACTTTTATTGCTTTGTTTTTTTATTTACAGGAAGAAGTGAATTTATTGGGGAATATTTTTTTTTATTTATTTATTTTGGATTTTTTTAAAAAACATGTTTATTTTTATTTTTTTAACTTTTTTACTTTGTCCCAGGGTGGGACATCACTGTATTTTATCAGATCGCTGGTGTGACAGTGTGCACAGCACTCTGTCACACCAGCGATCGCTCAGGCAGTGCAGCAGGCTTCTCAGTGCCTGCTCTCAGCAGGCACTGAGGTAGCCGCCTCCCTCCAGGACCCCGTCGGCATCTTGGATCCGGGTCGTGGGAGGGAGGAAGCCCTCAGAACAGCGCGATCACATCGCGCTGCTCTGAGGGTCTCAGGGGGGGCGCGCAGGGAGCCCCCACCCTGCGAGATCCTCCCCTGTGCCCCCAGTACACCGCGATCATGTTTGATCGTGGTGTGCAAGGGGTTAATGTGCCGGGAGCGGTCCGTGACCGCTCCTGACACACAGTCATGGGTGTCAGCTGTGATAATCAGCTGACACCCGGCCGCGATCGGCTGCGCTCCGTCCGATCGCACGAGACGTACTATCCCGTCCCCGGTCATACGGGCCCAGGTACCATGGACGGGATAGTACGTCCGATGGCAGTAAGGGGTTAACAAGCACTTCAAATATTGGAAACGTTGCGTTGATATTTTTTTCATTTGGGTAGGCAGTGAGGGAGATCTCCCTGACTTCTTCCATGACCTTAATTCGTACATCCCAGGCTTAACCTTCTCCATCCATCACGATGAAACAGACCTGTATGTCAAACCGACAGACAAAAACAGCTTACTACACTACTCAAGCTGTCATCCCAAACATGTTAAAACAGCTGTGCCTAAATCACAACATCACAGGGTTGAATGCATTGTGTCCCATGAATCTGTTCATATTCAGAGACATGAAGAAATGAACAATAAATTTAGGGCCTGTGGCTATCCTGATGCCATATTAAAAGGTCCTAATAATACTACCACAACACCCAGAGATAGACCACTGAGAGTAGCGTTTGTCAGCACCTACCACCCTTTTAGCAAACTCATTAACCGCTGAGTACTCAAACATTAGTCTCTCCTTCAGGAATCTTACCCTGATATACCGAAGTTTACTCATAAACCCCTTTTACGCAAAAAAAAATAACATAAGGAATCACTTAGAGCCAATATAGGCTCCAAAAAAACAGATGACCACACAAGCGAACCTTGGCTACCTCACGCGTAGGCACTTTTCCTTGCCTGGTGTGTTTCCAATGCTCTAATATCAATAAAGGCGATTCGTTCATTCACCCCAGACCGGTAAGTGATATCCAATTAAGGGTTACTTCTCCTGCGAGTTGTCTTTTGTGGTATATTTGATAAAGTGCCCGTGCGGTCTCAGGTATGTGGGAGAGACCACCCAGCATAACCGAGACGGCATCTCACAGCATAAATCTACAATAAGATGTAAACGTACACTTCTACCGATACCGGCTCACTTCATCTCTGCTGGCCACACGATTGCCCAACTCAAATACCAGGTCATTGATCAATTCCCTATACTTAGAAGAAGTGGAGTTTGGATAGGAAATTAAAAGAACGTGAGTCCTATTGGATTCATGTCCTACAAACACTAGCACCCCTGGGACTAAACAGGGAATATGAAGTTCATTAATAAGGTACCCTTACTGATTTATTGGTATGTTTCCGATAGTTTTGCCATTTCTCTAAACCCATTTTCTCCATATGTAATATTATTTTGCTTTATTCCATAGCAATTACATTATTAAGACTGATGTCTTTTGACTGGATGATATCAGCACACCAACAACCAACATCAACTATCTGTTCTTCTGACTTTTTCTCTTCCCTTCTTCTCTTCTTCTAACATACCCACTTCTCTCCACATACACATTTTTACTTTCCTTACTATTTATTTTCTTTCTTCCTTTGCATGCCTTTTATTTTTCTATAATATATAAAAAGATCTTCTCCATTATACCTCTCATTCCATTATTTTATCATTTTTTTATTATTTTCCATTTAGTCAAAAATCATCCCATTTCCATTATTTATTACAGTATTTGGCACTATTTATATTTTAATTTAATTTAATTTAATTTAATTTAATTTTTTATTTCTTTATTTCTTCCTATCTCCTCTTTTTTTCCTTACACTATTTCTAGTTTACTACATTTCTAGTTTGCAGGCTTATTTCCCAATTCATCTTTACTCCTTATACCATATCACCAGGTTCATATTTCCCTTTTATTTACAATATCCTTCTTCTTACCCTTCGTCCAACCACTAAACATGCCATCTCTCACCTCCCCTATTCCTCATACACTCTGATACACTACTGCACACTTAGTTCATAGTGTTTTTCCTCCTGTGTCCATTAACATACGCCCCCTCCTCATAAAACCTACACTCTAACCACGGCCTTTTTCACTAACATACGCCCCCTCCGCATAGAACCTACATCTCTGGCAAAAATTAAGAGACCACTGCACAGTTTTATAAAAATCAGCTTCTCTACATGTCTGACAACCATTCCATTCCAGTGTAAGTTGAATTCCAACTAGAGTACACCTCATTCTACTTAATGTGGTTCTGATTAGGTGATCACCTGAACCAAATCTTATTTAATGATGGAAAGTATAAAAAACATTGCTGTGGTGTTCACAATCCTCTTGCAATAGGACAAGCTGGATGGCAAAACAAGTGCTAGTAATATTCCAAAACTAATAGGAATGAAAAAATAACTTTTAACCATGCCAAAGAAGTTGAAAAGAAAAGTCTTGAGTGAGGAAAAGAAAGGCTCAATTCTGGCTTTACTAGCAAAGGGATACAGTGAGCGTCATGTTGCCTCCATCCTTAAAATTTCTAAGACGGCAGGCCATTACAATAATGTTATGAATGTTTTAGAAATGAATTCTGAGCAGAAACTCCCTCTGGTGGTTACAAACAGTACTGAACCATTCAATGAGGATTGGCAATCAGGAATTACAGACTGGCTGGATATAAGGGAGGTTTCCCCCCATCATGGTTGCCGGTGATCAATTGCTCTTGTCTCAATGTTGTTTCCTGGTTCACTTGGAAGCTTGCTGAGTCTTGCCTCTTCTCCTGCTCTCAGATAAGATATTTTCTGTTTCTTGTTTTTGTGCTTGCCATTTGCTTTTTTCTCTGCATTTCTGTGAGGTTGGCCAGGTTCCCCTCCCCGGGGGGCTTGGGCTCCTCTCGGTTCCTCTGGAGTCACTGTTGTTTGTTCATTTGCCTTTTCCAGTTTTTTCTGTGGCTGCGGCTTAGTTTTGTTACACCAGAGAACTAATTTAGGTGGTAGAGGTCGTGTGATCTCAGGTGTTTTTGCAATTAGTAGCGTTGGCTTTTTTTTAGGGTTTTTTGGAATTGCAGTAAGTATCCTTCCTAGCCTTTTCTGTCTAGACAGATTGGGCCCCAGCGTTTGCTCATACTATTTTCTGTCTGTGTCTGTTTTTTCCTCTTGTCTAACCGCCATTACATGTTTGGGGGCTTCCTATGTTCTTTGGGGATCTGCTCCGGGGCAGATAGCTTTCCTCTTTCTACCTTTAGGTGTAGTTAGCCTCTCAGGCTGTGACGAGGCATCTAGGACCAACGTAGGAACGCTCCACGGCTGCCTTTAGTTGTGGTGGTTAGTCAGGGTACTGCAATACAGTAGATTCCAACCTCTCTGGTGTATTGCCGTTTTTGCCTGCTCTCCTCAGCTACCAAAACATAACCGTATCACCGGCCCAAAACTGAAAATTATATGGTACTCACAGAAGGGAAAAATAGTGTGGAAAGAAAAAAGTTGTCAGAGTTGTCAGAGATTTTTTTTTTTTTTCTCTGCATTTTTTTTCCCTCTTTTTCTCTGGGTGCTGAGGAGGATTTTTTTTTCTCTCAATGGAGTTTGCACAGTTGTCTGGCCGTGTGGATCAGCTTGCCACTGAAGTTCGGAGTATTGCTACCTATCTTACAGGGTTGCCGGTTGTGGAACCTAGGATCCCCATGCCAGATTTGTTTTGAGGGGATCGAGCTAAATTTCCGAATTTCAAAAATTACTGTAAGTTGCTTTTTGCCTTAAAACCTAAGTCCTCAGGGAACGCAGCACAGCAGGTTCAAATTGTCATCTCTCTCCTGCGCGGCGATCCTCAGGATTGGGCTTTTTCCCTGACACCTGGGGACCCTGTTTTGAGTAATGTTGATGCATTTTTTCTGGCTCTGGGGTTATTGTATTATGAAACTAATGTCACTGATCAAGCTGAAAAAACCTTGTTGGCATTAAATCAGGGGCTTGAGGATGCTGAGTTGTACTGTCAGAAATTCCGAAAGTGGGCAGTTCTGACCAAATGGAATGATGATGCTTTGACAGCCCTTTTTCGGAAGGGTCTGTCAGAAAAACTGTCAGGGTCTGTCAGAGAATGTAAAAGATGTTATGGTGGGTTTCCCTGCTCCCTCTGGTCTCAATGATTCTATATCATTGGCGATTCAAATTGACAGACGTTTGCGTGAGCGTAGAGGTATGCGTGGAATGGTGTTGCCTTGTGAACCAGCTTCTGAACCCATGCAGTGTGATAGAGTGGCTTCTGGGGCACAGCGTCATGAGTTTCGAAAACGCAATGGGTTATGTTTCTACTGTGGTGATGCCTCTCATGCTATTTCAGTCTGCCCTAAGCGGGGAAGATGTTTTGCACGCTCAGTTGTCTTGGGTAGTGTTCAGACTAAATTTCTTTTGACTGTTACCCTGATTTGCTCCCTGTCCACATTTTCTGCTCAGGCTTTTGTTGATTCGGGAGCAGCTATTAACCTGATGGATTTTGATTTTGCTAAACGTTGTGGGTTTTCCTTGATACCCCTACGGAAGTCTATTCCCCTACTGGGGATTGATTCTACCCCTTTGGCTGAGAATAAACCCCAGTTCTCTACTCAGGTGATAATGAGGGTTGAACCTGATCATCAGGAGAGTTGCAAATTTTTGGTGCTGTATAATCTGCATGACATTATTGTACTAGGTTTCCCTTGGTTGCAGTCTCATAATCCTGTTTTGGATTGGAAATCTGTGTCTGTAACTAGTTGGGGCTGCCAATGTGTTAATGCCAACACTCCTGTTTTTTCTGCCTCTCCCCAGGCTCAAGATGTGCCTGACTTTTTGACTGATTTTTCTGATGTGTTTAGCGAAAGTAAATCTGCATCCTTGCCCCCCCATAGGAGCTATGACTGCGCTATTGAATTAGTGCCTGGTAGTAAATTCCCTAAAGGTCGCCTTTTTAACTTGTCTGTATCTGAACATGACGCTATGCGGTCTGATATCAAGGAGTCATTGGAGAAAGGTCATATCAGACCATCCTCTTCACCCTTGGGTGCCGGTTTTTTCTTTGTGGCCAAGAAGGATGGTTCATTAAGGCCGTGCATTGATTATCGTCTCTTGAAGAATATCACTGTGAAATATCAATATCCATTACCCTTGATTTCTGACCTGTTTTCCAGGGTGAAAAGTGCTACTTGGTTTACCAAGCTTGACCTCAGGGGGGCGTATAACCTTATTCGCATTAAGCACGGGGATGAATGGAAGACGGCGTTTAATACCCCAGAGGGGCATTTTGAGTACCTAGTGCTGCCCTTTGGGCTCACTATGCTTCTTCCATCTTCCAGTCCTTCATGAATGACATTTTCAGGGATTTTGTGGATAAATTTCTGATTGTTTATTTGGATGATATCTTGATTTTTTCCAATGACGGGGACTCTCATGTGAAACATGTTCGGACTGTGTTCCAGATTTTGAGAGAGAATGCTCTGTATGTGAAGGGATCAAAGTGTCTTTTTGGCGTACAGAGGATCTCATTTCTGGGATTCATTTTGTCTCCATCTGTTATTGAAATGGACCCGGTCAAGGTTCAGGCCATCTGTGATTGGGTCCAACCTACTTCATTAAAGGCTCTTCAGAGATTCTTGGGTTTTGCCAATTTTTATCGTAAATTTATTGGTAATTTCTCTGTTATTGTTAAACCATTGACTGATTTGACCAAAAAGGGTTCTGATGTGGTGAATTGGCCTCCTGAGGCAGTCTCTGCGTTTCAGGAGCTTAAGCGGAGATTCACTTCTGCTCCTGTTCTACGGCAGCCTGATGTTTCTCTGCCATTTCAGGTGGAGGTTGATGCCTCTGAAATTGAGGCAGGTGCCGTTTTGTCCCAAAGAGATCCTGAGACCTCTAAAAGTAACCCTTGTGCTTTTTCTCTCGAAAATTTTCTCCAACTGAACGTAATTATGACGTGGGTAATCGGGAGTTATTTGCCAGGAAGTGGGCTTTTGAAGAGTGGAGACATTGGCTGGAGGGAGCCAAACATCAGGTGGTGGTCCTCACGGACCATAAGAACCTGGTTTATCTGGAATCAGCCAAGCGACTTAATCCTAGACAGGCCAGGAGGGCCTTGTTTTTCACACGTTTTAATTTTGTGGTTTCCTTTCTTCCTGGCACTAAGAATATTAAGGCGGATGCCCTCTCGAGGAGTTTCCTTGCGGACTCTCCTGAGTTATCTGATACATGCTGTTATTTTGAAAGAGGGTGTAGTTCTTTCCGCCATCTCGCCCAAATTGAGACTGGCTCTGGAGGGGTGTCAGGAGGATAAACCCAAGCGCTGCCCTGTTGGGAAATTGTTTGTCCCAGACCAGTGGAAGAAGAGTGTGATGTCTGAGATTCATTGTTCCGCGTTGGCCGGTCATCCCGGAATTTTTGGTACCAGAGACTTGGTGAGTCGGTCCTTTTGGTGGCCTACTTTGTCTCGTGACGTCAGGGAGTTTGTGCAGTCCTGTGGGACTTGCTCTCGCTCCAAGCCTTGCTCTTGCTCTAGTGGTTTGTTGATGCCATTGCCTATGCCCAAGAGACCATGGACCCATATCTCTATGGATTTTATTTCACCTCCCTGTTTCTCAGAGAATGACCATTATCTGGGTGATTTGTGATAGGTTTTCCAAGATGATACATCTTGTGCCATTACCTAAGTTGCCTTCCTCCTCCGAATTGGTGCCTTTGTTCCTTCAGCACGTGGCTCGGTTACACGGCATTCCTGAGAACATTGTGTCTGACAGAGGAGTCCAGTTTGTTTCCAGATTTTGGAGGACTTTTTGTTCTAAACTTGGTGTTCAATTGTCTTTCTCCTCTGCTTTTCATCCTCAGACCAATGGACAAACTGAGAGAACAAACCAGACATTGGAGACTTATCTGAGATGCTTTGTGTCTGCTGATCAGGATGACTGGGTCTCTTTTTTGCCTTTGGCTGAGTTTGCTCTTAATAATAGGGCAAGCTCTGCCACTTTGATGTCTCCATTTTTCTGCAATTTTGGGTTTCACCCTCGATTTTCTTCGGGACAGACGGAGGCTTCTGTCTGCCCGGTGTTGACTCTGTTGTGGAGCGTATGCAGCAGATTTGTGACCAGGTAGTGGAGAGGTTGTCCCTCTCTCAGGAGAAGGCCCAGCGGTTTGCCAACCGGCATAGGACTGATGGTCCTCGGTTTAAAGTGGGGGACTTTGTCTGGTTGTCCTCAAGAAATATCCCTATGAGAATTGCATCTCCTAAGTTTAAGCCTAGGTTTATTGGACCTTATAAGATCATGGAGATTCTTAATCCTGTTTCCTTTCATTTACTTCTTCCAGGGACATTTAAGATCCATAACGTGTTCCACAAGTCCTTATTGAAGAGGTTTGTCGAGCCAGTGGTTCCTATGGCTGCACCCCCTGACCCTGTTTTGGTTGAGGGCAATCTGGAGTATGTGGTTGAGAAAATATTGGATTCTCGTTTTTCTAGACGGAAACTCCAGTATTTGGTTAAGTGGAGAGGTTATGGTCAGGAGGACAATTCTTGGGTGTTTGCTTCGGACATCCATGCTAGGAGACTGATCCGTGCGTATCACAGAGCTCATCCTGACCGACCTGGTTGCACAAATTAGGGTTCGGTGACCCCTCCTCAAGGGGGAGGTACTGTTATGAATGTTTTAGAAATGAATTCTGAGCAGAAGCTCCCTCGGTGGTTGCAGACAGTACTGAACCATTCAATTTCAATGAGGATTGGCAATCAGGGATCACGGACTGGCTGGATATAAGGGAGGTTTCCCCCCATCATGGTTGCCGGTGATCAATTGCTCTTGTCTCAACGTTGTTTCCTGGTTCACTTGGAAGCTTGCTGAGTCTTGCCTCTTCTGCTGCTCTCAGATAAGATATTTTCTGTTTTTTGTTTTTGTGCTTGCCATTTTTATATTTCGCTGCATTTCTGTGAGGTTGGCCAGGTTCCCCTCCCCGGGGGGCTTGGTCTCCTCTCGGTTCCTCTGGAGCCACTGTTGTTTGTTCATTTGCCTTTTCCAGTTTTTTTTTTCTGTGGCTGCGGCTTAGTTTTGTTACACCAGAGAACTAATTTAGGTGGTAGAGGTCGTGTGATCTCAGTGTTTTTGCAATTAGTAGCGTTGGGTTTTTTTAGGGTTTTTTGGATTGCAGTAAGTATCCTTCCTAGCCTTTTCTGTCTAAGTCAGATTGGGCCCCAGCGTTTGCTCATACTATTTTCTGTCTGTGTCTGTATTTCCTCTTGTCTAACCGCCATTACATGTTTGGGGTCTTCCTATGTTCTTTGGAGATCTGCTCCGGGGCAGATAGCTTTCCTCTTTCTATCTTTCCCCCCAATTTATTAGTTCCTGCATGTTGAGATGCATCCCCCCGATATGTTCCACCACCATGTTGTGGGGGGATGTGTTTTCAGGGTATTTCAGTGTTAGTTCTTGCCTATAAAATTTTTTCATTTAGCCCAAAATTTTTATTGGTTTAAAAGACAGAGCACCTTCTTTAAAATGAGAGTATCCCCTACAAAAATTTTTGCAAACTGCAACAAACTCCTTATAGCTTGCTTTCAAAATGACACTTCTTCCATTTTTCTGAAAGGGGGCCAAATTTGTGAAGTATACAACTAAGGGGGAGTCACCTCCGAAATACAGGGGGGGGTTGTTACAAAACACGCAAAACCCCTCGGTCCATTTTTAATTTGGGGTACACTTACACAGCGTTTTTTTCTTACTATTTGAATGCGTGTAAAATTGAAGCATCTGCGATTGTACACGGGGGGACCTCATAAGTTGCGAAAATTTGGGGCAAATTTTTCCTCTTTTCCCCCCATTGAGCTTTTAAAATTTTCAAAAGGGAAAAGTGAAAATGTAAATCAAACGCATGTCAATGGATGCCATGGGGTTCTAGATGAAAAAAACGCATCAACCATTGCACTGCTTTACACACAGTGAACAACGAAACACTTTCGACTCTGGCAGGGACCTGAGTGTTTTCCCCTTTACTTTTAATGTGCCTGGCCGATATTGTCTTGGGAAATTTTCCCCCCCCTGATTGTCTTATGCCAAAAATTAGTGCAAATAGCCATAATACAAGAGCACAGCACCCCAAAAAATTTTTTTTCCCTCTTTTCCTTTGTTACACTCTTGTCCAGGGGAAAAAAAAAAAGGTTTTCCAATTTTTTTTTGTGAGTAAAAGGGGGTTTTTTATCATATCCCTTGCGTATCTCCTCAAAGGGGCTTGGGTTGAGTGCAAAGTTTCTACACAGACCCCATCATCTCAGACACCCGGTGCCTTTCCAACCCCCCTTTTCACGTAGCTATCATATAAAAAGTACAGAGGGGAATTTAGGTGGGGTTTTTTTTCGCATCACAGCTTTTGGGAAAATTTCCAGGACATTTGGGGGAACATGTATTGAATCACAATTGGGCACACTATGATTAGGGGGGCCTTGCGACACCCCAAATATAGGTAAAGATTTTTTTAAATAGCATTAATGCCTTAACATTGAAATTAATTTTTTTTCTCAAAGGGAAGTTTTGAAAATGCCAGGTATTTAATTGTTTAATCAATTTTATAACAAAATGAAAAAAAATTTAATCTGAAGTTTTAAAAAAAATCTCTTTTCGGGAAAAATTATTGATTTTCATTTCTGTTTTTAAGAAATTCAATAATGAAAAAATAAAAAAACCCCAACCTCTTCTAGAAAATGTGCCCAATTACAATCAAGAAAAAATACAGTTAGAGGTGATTTCCTGTGCAAATAAAATAATAAAAAAAAGGGGGAAACTTTTTTTTTTCTTGGGTTTTGGGGATCACTTTGAGATTTTTTTAAATTTGATAGCAGGAGAGCAGTTCCAATAAGCAGTCCCTTTTAAAATTTAAATTTGTAAAAATCCTAAAAAAAACCCCATACTGGGAAGTTTTTTTTAATTATACATTTGCTTGCAAGTATGGCCAAGTGTTTTTTTTACAGTGTTTTTATTTTTATAATGCAAATACCAAACTTAAAAATCACATCAAGAATTACAAACATACATTGTGTACACCCTTTAAAAAATTTTAAAAATACATATGTATAAGAAGCCCATAAAAACTGCTATATCCGATTGTCAAAAAAGGGGGGAAAGAAATTAAAACCATGGACAAGTCCCAATGATTAATGAGAATATTCACTTCCGACCCTCAACAGTTGATGTGCACACTTTTAATTGATTTTAAAAGATACAAACATCTTTTCCCTATTTACTTTTCCTGGGCTATCATGGTCGCTTGGCAGCATTAAAATGGCTAGACAAAAGGCTAGGGAAAAAAAAAATACTCCTTTAAAACCTTTTTCCCTTTACCCTTTAACCCTTTGGGTGGCTTACACAGGGGGATGGGGGAAAGGGCCCAAGTCAGCTGTTTTCGGGGCCAACGGCCAGAAGGGTTTTAAAAAGGGACCGGGGAAAAAAAGGCTGCAAAGCAAGTATCACGCAGGAGAAAACTAAAACAACCAAGATTAAAAAGAAAAAAAAAAAATAAACTGGGGGAAAAACACAACCACAATCCCCGAAACACAAAGCTTATCTGAAAAACTTCCCCCAACAAGTGGGGTTTTAGTAGGGGTGGTGCTTTCCTTTTTCAGATGGGGACTATAACTTCAGCTGGACAGTGGACAGTACACTACAGCTGGCCAAAAGTTTGAGAAGCACAAATATTAAAATTTTTCAAAGTTACTGCTTTTCTTTTTTAAAAGGATTGGGTAACTCCAGAATGTTTTTTAAAATGACCTTAACGCTTTTTGCAAATCAATATTTGGGGAGAAAAAAGAACTTTATCTCCCCAAAAACTTTCAACCATTCGACCGCTAACCGCTTTTTGCGATTGCCATTAACCAGGTGGGGGTTATGAGGACAAAAGGTGGAGATCAATCTGTCTGATTAAGTAAAATACACCACGGGGCACTTTTTAAAAAGGGGGCTGGTGCTTGGGGTCATTTTTTCCTTCTTTACCCCGGGATCTCTAAAGAAACAAGTGCATCACATTTTAAAAAAAAAAGGCCTAACAGGGAAAATAACGCAGCTAAAAAAATGCACCCAGTCACCAAAATATGTTTTCAAAAAATTCAAGGAAGGGCCCCTTTTTCCCCCAAAAAAGGTCCGGGCCCCCAAAAAGACCATCCCCCCGGACCCCTTAAAATGTTTCAGCTGCGGGGCGGGGGAAACCGCATTTCAGAGCTTGCTCAGAATGCAGCAACAGGTGTGGTGCATTGCACCACTGTGGGCGGAACTCTTGGGCAAGGCCTGGTCTCAAGAGGCAGCAAAGAAGCCACTTTTCCCCAGAAAAAACACATGGCAATGATATTTTGCAAAAAGGTCAGGATGGATGTGAGGACTGGGGGAAGTTATTTTCTCTGATGAATCCCCTTTTGGGGTTTTTGGGGGACAGGAAAACCCCATTCGGGGGAAAAAAGGTGACGCTACCACCAGTCCTTTTTTCATGCCAACTTTAAGATCCTAAACCATTATGTGGGGGGTTCTTCCCCAAGGGGAAATTTTGGGTCTCTCACAGTCTTTTTAAAAAAAAAGCCTGAATAAAGAATGGGACCTGAATGTCCTCCAAGGCAACTTTCCCAAAACCCCCAAGACAGTTTGGCAACAAAATGCCTTTAGCATGATGAACCTTGCCATAAATAAGGTGATAAAAAGGCTCAGGGAAAAAAAAATAGAGATTTTTTGGGCATGGCCTGGAAAAAACCCCCCAAACTAACCCATTGAGAGCTTTTTGGGCAAAAATCAAGAACGGGTTGCAAAAAAAACCCCAAAAATTCTGACAAAAAAAAAAACATTGATTGTGCAAGAAGTTGTTGAGGCATGCCAGGGAGAATTTTAGAAAACCGAAGAAGAAGGGCAACACGCAAATATTGACTTGGCTTTTAATCATTTAAAAGTCAATTAACTTTTTTACTCAATTTTGCAATTAATTTCTGTCTGTGATAAAAACATCTGTCAAAACCCCCACACATAAAAA